>JAGQAX010000016.1:0-435000 GCA_019142605.1 Cephalopholis sonnerati
ACCACTTTGAGAAAACAAAGAAAACTGCCTGTCACCCTGAGAAGACCACAAAACATATTTCTGGCTATGAAATGTGTTAACAATTCATCTTGCTGGAGAGCCCCAGCGAAACATGCTCTATAATGCTTCTTTCGCTGTGTAAAGCTTAAAACTCACATAATGCAGTTCTCACACCAACCACTTTGAGAAAACAAAGAAAACTGCCTGGAACCCTTAGAAGACCCCAAAACACATATTTCTGGTTAGGAAATTTCTTAACAATTCATCCTGCTGGAGAGCCCCAGCGAAACATAATTTAAAATGCTTCTCTTGCTGTGTAAAGCTTAAAACTCACATAATGCAGTTCTCACACCAACCACTTTGAGAAAACAAAAAAAACTGCCTGGAACTCTTAGAAGACCCCAAAACACATATTTCTGGCTATGAAATTTGTTAACAATTCATCCTGCTGGAGAGCCCCAGCGAAACATGCTTTAAAATCCTTCTCTCGCTGTGTAAAGCTTAAAACTCACATAATGCAGTTTTCACAACAACCACTTTGATAACACAAAGAAAACTGCCTGGAATCCTTAGAAGACCCCAAAACACATATTTCTGGCTCTGAAATTTGTTAACGATTCATCTTGCTAGAGAGCCACAGCTTCTTTTCTATCATGCTCTCATAGCGATTTTCTCTTACTGAAAATGACTGTTTTCAAACCAACCACTTTGAGAAAACAAAGAAAATTGCCTGGAACCCTGAGAAGACCCCAAAACACATATTTCTGGCTATGAAATGTGTTAACAATTCATGTTGCTGGAGAGCCCCAGCTAAACATGCTTTAAAATGCTTCTTTCGCTGTGTAAAGCTTAAAACTCACATAATGCAGTTCGCACACCAACCACTTTGAGAAAACAAAGAAAACTGCCTGGCACCCTGAGAAGACCACAAAACACATATTTCTGCCTATGAAATGTGTTGCCAAGTCATTCCACTGGAGAGCCACAGCTTATTTTCTATCATGCTTTCATAGCGATTTTCTCTCACTGAAAATCACTGTTCTCACACCAACCAATTTGAGAAAGCAAAGAAAACTGCCTGACACCCTGAGAAGACCATAAAACATATTTCTTGCTGTGAAATGTGTTAACAATTCATCCTGCTGGAGAGCCCCAGCGAAACATGCGTTAAAATGCTTCTCTCGCTGTGTAATGCTTAAAACTCACATAATGCAGTTTTCACAGCAGCCACTTTGAGAAAGCAAAGAAAACTGCCTGGAACCCTTAGAAGACCCCAAAACACATTTTTCTGGCTATGAAATTTGTTCCCAAGTCATTCCACTGGAGAGCCACAGCTTATTTTCTATCATGCTCTCATAGCGATTTTCTCTCACTGAAAATCACTGTTTTCACAACAACCACTTTGAGAAAAACAAAGAAAACTACCTGAAACCCTTAGAAGACCCCAAAACACATATTTCTGGCTATGAAATTTGTTAACAATTCATCCTGCTGGAGAGCCCAAGCGAAACATGCTTGAAAATGCTTCTCTCGCTGTGTAAAGCTTAAAACTCACATAATGCATTTTTCACAACAACCACTTTGATAACACAAAGAAAACTCCCTGGAATCCTTAGAAGACCCCAAAACATATATTTCTGGCTCTGAAATTTGTTAACGATTCATCTTGCTAGAGAGCCACAGCTTCTTTTCTATCATGCTCTCATAGCGATTTTCTCTTACTGAAAATGACTGTTTTCAAACCAACCACTTTGAGAAAACAAAGAAAACTGCCTGGAACCCTTAGAAGACCCCAAAACACACATTTCTGGCTATGAAATTTGTTCCCAAGTCATTCCACTGGAGAGCCACAGCTTATTTTCTATTATGCTCTAATAGCGATTTTCTCTTCCTAAAAATGATTGTTCTTAGACCAAACACTTTGAGAAAACAAAGAAAACTGCTTGGCACCCTGAGAAGACCAGAAAACACATATTTCTGGCTGTGAAATGTGTTAACAATTCATCCTACTGGAGAGCCCCAGCTAAACATTGTTTAAAATGTTTCTCTCGCTGTGCAAAGCTTAAAACTCACATAATGCAGTTCTCACACCAACCACTTTGAGAAAAGAAAGAAAACTGCCTGGCACCCTGAGAAGACCACAAAACACATATTTCTGCCTATGAAATGTGTTGCCAAGTCATTCCACTGGAGAGCCACAGCTTATTTTCTATCATGCTCTCATAGCGATTTTCTCTTACTGAAAATCACTGTTCTCACACCAACCACTTTGAGAAAACAAAGAAAACTGCCGGTTACCCTGAAAGACCACAAAACATATTTCTGGCCATGAAATGTGTTAACAATTCATCTTGCTGGAGAGCCCCAGCGAAACATGCTTTATAATGCTTCTTTCGCTGTGTAAAGCTTAAAACTCACATAATGCAGTTCTCACACCAACCATTTTGAGAAAACAAAAAAAACTGCTTGGCACCCTGAGAAGACCACAAACCACATATTTCTGGCTATGAAATTTCTTAACAATTCATCCTGCTGGAGAGCCCCAGCGAAACATAATTTAAAATGCTTCTCTTGCTGTGTAAAGCTTAAAACTCACATAATGCAGTTCTCACACCAACCACTTTGAGAAAACAAAAAAAACTGCCTGGAACTCTTAGAAGACCCCAAAACACATATTTCTGGCTATGAAATTTGTTAACAATTCATCCTGCTGGAGAGCCCCAGCGAAACATGCTTTAAAATGCTTCTCTCGCTGTGTAAAGCTTAAAACTCACATAATGCAGTTTTCACAACAACCACTTTGATAACACAAAGAAAACTGCCTGGAATCCTTAGAAGACCCCAAAACACATATTTCTGGCTCTGAAATTTGTTAACGATTCATCTTGCTAGAGAGCCACAGCTTCTTTTCTATCATGCTCTCATAGCGATTTTCTCTTACTGAAAATGACTGTTTTCAAACCAACCACTTTGAGAAAACAAAGAAAATTGCCTGGAACCCTGAGAAGACCCCAAAACACATATTTCTGGCTATGAAATGTGTTAACAATTCATGTTGCTGGAGAGCCCCAGCTAAACATGCTTTAAAATGCTTCTCTCGCTGTGTAAAGCTTAAAACTCACATAATGCAGTTCGCACACCAACCACTTTGAGAAAACAAAGAAAACTGCCTGGCACCCTGAGAAGACCACAAAACACATATTTCTGCCTATGAAATGTGTTGCCAAGTCATTCCACTGGAGAGCCACAGCTTATTTTCTATCATGCTTTCATAGCGATTTTCTCTCACTGAAAATCACTGTTCTCACACCAACCAATTTGAGAAAGCAAAGAAAACTGCCTGACACCCTGAGAAGACCATAAAACATATTTCTTGCTGTGAAATGTGTTAACAATTCATCCTGCTGGAGAGCCCCAGCGAAACATGCGTTAAAATGCTTCTCTCGCTGTGTAATGCTTAAAACTCACATAATGCAGTTTTCACAGCAGCCACTTTGAGAAAGCAAAGAAAACTGCCTGGAACCCTTAGAAGACCCCAAAACACATTTTTCTGGCTATGAAATTTCTTCCCAAGTCATTCCACTGGAGAGCCACAGCTTATTTTCTATCATGCTCTCATAGCGATTTTCTCTCACTGAAAATCACTGTTTTCACAACAACCACTTTGAGAAAAACAAAGAAAACTACCTGGAACCCTGAGAAGACCACAAAACACATATTTCTGGCCATGAAATTTGTTAACAATTAATCCTGCTGGAGAGCTCCTGCTAAACATGCTTTAAAATGTTTCTCTCGCAGTGAAAAGCTTCAAACTCACGTAATGCAGTTTTCACAACAACCACTTTGAGAAAACAAAGAAAACTGCCTGGAACCCTTAGAAGACCCGAAAACACATTTTTTTGGCTATGAAATTTGTTCCCAAGTCATTCCACGGGAGAGCCACAGCTTATTTTCTATCATGCTTTCATAGCGATTTTCTCTCACTGAAAATTACTGTTCTCACACCAACCACTTTGAGAAAACAAAGAAAACTGCCTGACACCCTGAGAAGACCACAAAACATATTTCTTGCTGTGAAATGTGTTAACAATTCATCCTGCTGGAGAGCCCCAGCGAAACATGCTTTATAATGCTTCTTTCGCTGTGTAAAGCTTAAAACTCACATAATGCAGTTCTCACACCAACCACTTTGAGAAAACAAACAAAAACTGCTTGGCACCCTGAGAAGACCACAAACCACATACTTCTGGCTATGAAATTTGTTCCCAAGTCATTCCACTGGAGAGCCACAGCTTATTTTCTATTATGCTCTAATAGCGATTTTCTCTTCCTAAAAATGACTGTTCTTAGACCAACCACTTTGAGAAAACAAAGAAAACTGCCTGTCACCCTGAGAAGACCACAAAACATATTTCTGGCTATGAAATGTGTTAACAATTCATCTTGCTGGAGAGCCCCAGCGAAACATGCTCTATAATGCTTCTTTCGCTGTGTAAAGCTTAAAACTCACATAATGCAGTTCTCACACCAACCACTTTGAGAAAACAAAGAAAACTGCCTGGAACCCTTAGAAGACCCCAAAACACATATTTCTGGTTAGGAAATTTCTTAACAATTCATCCTGCTGGAGAGCCCCAGCGAAACATAATTTAAAATGCTTCTCTTGCTGTGTAAAGCTTAAAACTCACATAATGCAGTTCTCACACCAACCACTTTGAGAAAACAAAAAAAACTGCCTGGAACTCTTAGAAGACCCCAAAACACATATTTCTGGCTATGAAATTTGTTAACAATTCATCCTGCTGGAGAGCCCCAGCGAAACATGCTTTAAAATCCTTCTCTCGCTGTGTAAAGCTTAAAACTCACATAATGCAGTTTTCACAACAACCACTTTGATAACACAAAGAAAACTGCCTGGAATCCTTAGAAGACCCCAAAACACATATTTCTGGCTCTGAAATTTGTTAACGATTCATCTTGCTAGAGAGCCACAGCTTCTTTTCTATCATGCTCTCATAGCGATTTTCTCTTACTGAAAATGACTGTTTTCAAACCAACCACTTTGAGAAAACAAAGAAAATTGCCTGGAACCCTGAGAAGACCCCAAAACACATATTTCTGGCTATGAAATGTGTTAACAATTCATGTTGCTGGAGAGCCCCAGCTAAACATGCTTTAAAATGCTTCTCTCGCTGTGTAAAGCTTAAAACTCACATAATGCAGTTCGCACACCAACCACTTTGAGAAAACAAAGAAAACTGCCTGGCACCCTGAGAAGACCACAAAACACATATTTCTGCCTATGAAATGTGTTGCCAAGTCATTCCACTGGAGAGCCACAGCTTATTTTCTATCATGCTTTCATAGCGATTTTCTCTCACTGAAAATCACTGTTCTCACACCAACCAATTTGAGAAAGCAAAGAAAACTGCCTGACACCCTGAGAAGACCATAAAACATATTTCTTGCTGTGAAATGTGTTAACAATTCATCCTGCTGGAGAGCCCCAGCGAAACATGCGTTAAAATGCTTCTCTCGCTGTGTAATGCTTAAAACTCACATAATGCAGTTTTCACAGCAGCCACTTTGAGAAAGCAAAGAAAACTGCCTGGAACCCTTAGAAGACCCCAAAACACATTTTTCTGGCTATGAAATTTCTTCCCAAGTCATTCCACTGGAGAGCCACAGCTTCTTTTCTATCATGCTCTCATAGCGATTTTCTCTCACTGAAAATCACTGTTTTCACAACAACCACTTTGAGAAAAACAAAGAAAACTACCTGGAACCCTGAGAAGACCACAAAACACATATTTCTGGCCATGAAATTTGTTAACAATTAATCCTGCTGGAGAGCTCCTGCTAAACATGCTTTAAAATGTTTCTCTCGCAGTGAAAAGCTTCAAACTCACGTAATGCAGTTTTCACAACAACCACTTTGAGAAAACAAAGAAAACTGCCTGGAACCCTTAGAAGACCCGAAAACACATTTTTTTGGCTATGAAATTTGTTCCCAAGTCATTCCACGGGAGAGCCACAGCTTATTTTCTATCATGCTTTCATAGCGATTTTCTCTCACTGAAAATTACTGTTCTCACACCAACCACTTTGAGAAAACAAAGAAAACTGCCTGACACCCTGAGAAGACCACAAAACATATTTCTTGCTGTGAAATGTGTTAACAATTCATCCTGCTGGAGAGCCCCAGCGAAACATGCTTTATAATGCTTCTTTCGCTGTGTAAAGCTTAAAACTCACATAATGCAGTTCTCACACCAACCACTTTGAGAAAACAAACAAAAACTGCTTGGCACCCTGAGAAGACCACAAACCACATACTTCTGGCTATGAAATTTGTTCCCAAGTCATTCCACTGGAGAGCCACAGCTTATTTTCTATTATGCTCTAATAGCGATTTTCTCTTCCTAAAAATGACTGTTCTTAGACCAACCACTTTGAGAAAACAAAGAAAACTGCCTGTCACCCTGAGAAGACCACAAAACATATTTCTGGCTATGAAATGTGTTAACAATTCATCTTGCTGGAGAGCCCCAGCGAAACATGCTCTATAATGCTTCTTTCGCTGTGTAAAGCTTAAAACTCACATAATGCAGTTCTCACACCAACCACTTTGAGAAAACAAAGAAAACTGCCTGGAACCCTTAGAAGACCCCAAAACACATATTTCTGGTTAGGAAATTTCTTAACAATTCATCCTGCTGGAGAGCCCCAGCGAAACATGCGTTAAAATGCTTCTCTCGCTGTGTAAAGCTTAAAACTCACATAATGCAGTTTTCACAGCAGCCACTTTGAGAAAGCAAAGAAAACTGCCTGGAACCCTTAGAAGACCACAAAACACATTTTTCTGGCTATGAAATTTGTTCCCAAGTCATTCCACTGGAGAGCCACAGCTTATTTTCTATCATGCTCTCATAGCGATTTTCTCTCACTGAAAATCACTGTTTTCACAACAACCACTTTGAGAAAAACAAAGAAAACTACCTGGAACCCTTAGAAGACCCCAAAACACATATTTCTGGCTGTGAAATGTGTTAACAATTCATTGTGCTGGAGAGCCCCAGCTAAACATGCTTTAAAATGCTTCTCTCGCTGTGTAAAGCTTAAAACTCACATAATGCAGATTTCACAACAACCACTTTGAGAAAACAAAGAAAACTGCCTGGAACCCTTAGAAGACCCCAAAACACATATTTCTGGCCATGAAATTTGTTAACAATTCATCCTGCTGGAGAGCTCCGGCTAAACATGCTTTAAAATGTTTCTCTCGCTGTGAAAAGCTTCAAACTCACGTAATGCAGTTTTCACAACAACCACTTTGAGAAAACAACGAAAACTGCCTGGCACCCTGAGAAGACCACAAAACACATATCTCTGTCTATGAAATGTGTTAACAATTCATCCTGCTGGAGAGCCCCAGCGAAATATGCTTTATAATGCTTCTTTCGCTGTGTAAAGCTTAAAACTCACATAATGCAGTTCTCACACCAACCAGTTTGAGAAAACAAAGAAAACTGCCTGGAACCCTTAGAAGACCCCAAAACACATATTTCTGGTTAGGAAATTTCTTAACAATTCATCCTGCTGGAGAGCCCCAGCGAGAAACATGCTTTAAAATGCTTCTCTCGCTGTGTAAAGCTTAAAACTCACATAATGCAGTTTTCACAGCAGCCACTTTGAGAAAGCAAAGAAAACTGCCTGGAACCCTTAGAAGACCACAAAACACATATTTCTAGCTATGAAATGTGTTAACAATTCATCTTGCTGGAGATCCCCGGCTAAACATGCTTTACAAATGCTTTTCTAACTGTGAAAAGCTTAAAACTCACATAATGCAGTTCGCACACCAACCACTTTGAGAAAACAAAGAAAACTGCCTAGCACCCTGAGAAGACCACAAAACACATATTTCTGCCTATGAAACGTGTTGCCAAGTCATTCCACTCGAGAGCCACAGCTTATTTTCTATCATGCTTTCATAGCGATTTTCTCTCACTGAAAATCACTGTTCTCACACCAACCACTTTGAGAAAACAAAGAAAACTGCCTGTCACCCTGAGAACACCACAAAACATATTTCTGGCTATGAAATGTGTTAACAACTCATCTTGCTGAAGAGCCCCAGCTAAACATGCTTTAAAATGTTTCTCTCGCTGTGAAAACCTTAAAACTGACATAATGCAGTTTTCACAACAACCACTTTGATAAAACAAAGAAAACTGCCTGGAACCCTTAGAAGACCCCAAAACACATATTTCTGGCTATGAAATTTGTTCCCAAGCCATTCCACTGGAGAGCCACAGCTTATTTTCTATCATGCGCTAATACCAATTTTCTCTTATTGAAAATGACTGTTCTTACACCAAACACTTTAAGAAAACAAAGAAAACTGCCTAGAACCCTTAGAAGACCACAAAACACATATTTCTGGCTATGTAATGTGTTAACAACTGATCCTGCTGGAGAGCCCCAGCTAAACATGCCTTAAAATGTTTCTCTGTGTAAAGTTTAAAACTCACATAATGCAGTTCTCACACCAACCACTTTGAGAAAACAAAGAAAACTGCCTGGCACCCTGAGAAGACCACAAAACATATTTCTTGCTATGAAATGTGTTAACAATTCATCTTGCTGGAGAGCCCAAGCTAAACATGCTTTAAAATGTTTCTCTCGCTGTGAAAAGCTTAAAACTCACATACTGCAGTTTTCACAACAACCACATTAAGAAAACAAAGAAAACTGCCTGGAACCCTTAGAAGACCCCAAAACACATATTTCTGCCTAAGAAATGTGTTCCCAAGTCATTCCACAGGAGAGCCACAGCTTATTTTCTATCATCCTCTCATAGCGATTTTCTCTTAATGAAAATGACTGTTCTCACAACAACCACTTTGAAAAACAAAGAAAAAAGCCTGGCACCCTGAGAGGACCACAAAACATATTTTTGGCTATGAAATGTGTTAACAATTCATCCTGCTGGAGAGCCCCAGCTAAACATGATTCTCTCGCTGTGAAAAGCTTAAAACTCACATAATGCAGTTTTCACAACAACCACTTTGAGAAAACAAAGAAAACTGCCTGGAATCCTTAGAAGACCCCTAAAACACATATTTCTCGTGATGAAATTTGTTCCCAAGTCATTCCACTGGAGAGCCACAGCTTATTTTCTATCGTGTTCTCATAGCGATTTTCTCTTACTGAAAATGACTGTTCTCACACCAACCACTTTGAGAAAACAAAGAAACTGCCTGGCACACTGAGAAGACCCCAAAACACATATTTCTGGCTATGAAATTTGTTAAGAATTCATCATGCTGGAGAGCCCCAGCTAAACATGCTGTAAACGTTTCTCTCGCTGCGAAAAGCTTCAAACTCACATAATGCGGTTGTCACAACAACCATTTTGAGAAAACAAAGAAAACTGCCTGGAACCCTTAGAAGACCCCAAAACACATATTTCTGCCTATGAAATTTGTTCCCAAGTCATTCCACAGGAGAGCCACAGCTTATTTTCTATCATCCTCTCATAGCGATTTTCTCTCAATGAAAATGACTGTTCTCACAACAACCACTTTGAAAAACAAAGAAAAAAGCCTGGCACCCTGAGAGGACCACAAAATATATTTTTGGCTATGAAATGTGTTAACAATTCATCCTGCTGGAGAGCCCCAGCTAAACATGATTCTCTCGCTGTGAAAAGCTTCAAACTCACATAATGCGGTTTTCACAACAACCACTTTGAGAAAACAAAGAAAACTGCCTGGAATCCTTAGAAGACCCCAAAACACATATTTCTGGCTATGAAATTTGTTCCCAAGTCATTCCACTGGAGAGCCACATCTTATTTTCTATCATGCTCTCATAGCGATTTTCTCTCACTGAAAATGACAGTTGTCACACCAACCACTTTGAGAAAACAAAGAAAACTGCTTGGCACCCTGAGAAGACCACTAAATACATATTTCTGGCTATGAAATGTGTTAACAATTCATCCTGCTGGAGAACCCCATCTAATCATGCTTCAAAATGCTTCTCTCGCTGTGAAAAGCTTAAAACTCACATAATGCAGTTTCCACAACAACCACTTTGAGAAAACAAAGAAAACTGCCTGGCACCCTGAGAAGACCCCAAAACACATATTTCTGACTATGGAATTTGTTCCCAAGTCATTCCACTGGAGAGCCACCGTTTAATTTCTATCTTGCTCTCATAGCCATTTTCTCTCACTGAAAATGACTGTTTCCACACCAACCACTTTGAGAAAACAAAGAAAACTGCCTGGCACCCTGAGAAGACCCCAAAACACATATTTCTGCCCATGAATTTCGTTCCCAAGTCATTCCACTGGAAAGCCACCAACCTATTTTCTATCATGCTTTCATAGCGATTTTCTCTTACTGAAAATGACTGTTGTCACATCAACCACTTTGAGAAAACAAAGAAAACTGCCTGGCACCCTGAGAAGACCACAAAACACATATTTCTGGCTATGAAATGTGTTAACAATACATCCTGCTGGAGAGCCGCAGCTAAACATGCTTTAAAATGCTTCTCTCGCACTCTAAAACGTAATAGCTGTGCTTACTTAAATCATAATTGTGTACTTTACTTATCTGTCCCTATCCTGTTGATATAACTCATGGAATGTAAGTATGTACTCATTTTTCCTTAGGAGGTTTAAAAGTATGTTCATTTGAGTAAACTGGACTTGTAACATCCTGTTCCTGGAATGAACACAGAGGCTCAACAGTGCACTTGTGCAGTAGAGCAGTACAAGAGAAGTTTTCAGAAACAGCCTGGACAAAAACTTGGGAAGAAAACCACATTTTCTGGGTCTCTTGGTAAGTTGTTCAAAGTCTTTCAATTGTCAGCTATAATTTCAATTTTTGGCAGGACATTCTTTTCTGAACTTAGGTATTACAAACATCTCTGTAGATAACCAGGCTAATGCTATTGTTAGCTAACATTAGCCAAGGCAGCTAAGTAAAACCGCCATTATCATGTCATTCACACGATAATTTATAGTTAGCTATAGCACATAAATGATGTGATCATGATGCAAATGCTAATTTGAAGCAAAATTACAAAATAAAAGAAGTTATGGTTATTTGGCGGCAGTAGCATGACACTTTGTTTCTCGAGACCTGAAGACCAGGCAGGCAGGCTGGCTGACCGACCGATCTCTTCTTGACCGGCCCGAGCTGCAAACACCCTGCGGGTGAAAGCGGAGTGGCTGGTTTATGCTCCAGCCCAGTCTCTCCTCTCCTGTCTCACACACTTTCTCCTCTCCTTTCCTCTCCTCTCACACACACTCTTCTTTCCTCTCCTCTCCTCTCACACACACTCTCTTCTCTCCTCTCCTCTCACACACACGCCGCTCCGCCATTCTGTTTTTTTTTCGCTTCACCCGCGGGGTTTTTGCAGCCCGGGGCGATCAGGAAGGGCGAAGGACTGACAGACTGGGTGTCTCGGTCCCGCTGACCTGTGGCGCACCAGGACCGCGGAAACTACAGTTTAACCGACGACTCTTTTCTGACAAGAAAGTCAGCCAATTACAGGCAGAGTAGTCAGGCTGTCAGCCAATCACAGGCAGAGTAGGGCGGGCCTTCACTGAATAGAGGCGTTGAAAACAGCTGGTACTCTTGTAACAGCAACAGTGACAGGGAAAGAGAAATGTAAAGGAGTGAGAAGATAAAAGCGAGAGAAAAGCGGCGAAAGTGAGTCAATGTGCCATGGCTTGTGCTAATATATGAATTGTAATGTACAATTCAATTATAATGTAGCTTAAACATGATGATGCTGCAAATCATAATTGATTACCCCTACCATAACTCTTTCATTTTGTTATTCTGCTTCAAAGTAGCATTTACAAATTTGGTAAATGAATTTAGGCAGAGCATGCAGGGCAGAATGACCACAGCCAGAACCAACTAAGCAACAACCTGACTTACTTGTGTATTGCTCAGAACTGTTTAGCTGTGGTCATTCTGGATCTTAGAATGAGCAAAAATGCCAATAACAGATGCCCTGCTTGCTCTGCCAAAATTCATTGACCTCAAATGTCTTCACTTAAAGTATTTGAGCCATTTTTGATGCCATTTTTGTGACCTTATTATTATTATTATTTTTTTTTTACAGCTTGACGACAGACAACCAACACTGATGCAGTGGACATGTAAGTTTTGCAACTTCACATGTGAAAAGAGAGGACAATTACTTAAACATTATAGATTGAAACATGGTGGTTACACAAGAACATCACCATGGTGACATGGTAATGTGTTCATAAAGAGTGCCCCTGCACATTCAAGTCCTTTAATGCTCTTAAGGTACATCTATCAATAGCACACTCCCAGATTGATGATCATTGCAATGCCACAAAAAATGTGTTCCGATGTCAGCTTTGTGACTTCAATGAGCCGTGTGTAGAAAAAGATTTTTTTTTCACACTTACGGACACATATCCGGATGCACCAGAAAGTACAGTGCCCTTACAAGGATTGTAATTTTGAAACCTACATCTACACTACATTTAATGCCCACAAAATGGCTATGTATCTGTCTGGCAGACAGATACATAGCCAGCAGCAACTACTTTAGTCCAGTTTGAAATCAGGTGGGTCTACACAAGCAATAAGTAATCACAAAAATTAAGAGGGGGTGGCCCAGTTAATAACATAAATAATACCACTGAAATGTCCAGGGTGCCACACATAATTCGTTTTTAACCTTCCTTTATATCTGCAGGACACTGATACCATCGCAGATGTCACACAAGTTCCTGTTGGGGTATTGAAAGTTATACCTGAGGACAGACAACAGCCAGGTCCACATGCCCTGCACCTTGAACCCTCCAGCATTGCTATCATACTGGAAGGTAATATCGTCATGGATGACACTGGAAGCCACGCACAAGCTTTTTGTGTTACATTTGGACTTCATTTGGATTATCCAAAAAGACTAAAGAACACCTTTGACTTCATTCAGAGGGTGATGCTCAACCTGGGTGTAGGTAACCTGAGACCAAAACTTCAGAGCTTGAAAAATGCTCTTTTGCAGTAGGTGGGTGTACTGCCGGCAGATCCTTAAAATAGCAAGGGATCCTGAAGCATAAATACTTGATTTGAGTGTTAAACTCATATATTTGCAACTAACCTCTGCAAAGTTCTTAGTAAGTTATAGTCAGTCACAGATGGATGATTTTGGTTACTTGTTATACTTAAGTTTCTATAGTGTCCCAGTCTGTGGGATATCGGTTGGAGGTTTAATCCCATCTTGATTAATCTAAACTAGTTTGTGAAGTTTAGTAAATAAAAGCTTGATTGAATGTAAGTGGCATTAGCAGTCTTTTGAAGAGCAGAGTCATTTTGAGAAGTCAGACTCAGGGAATGAGTCAGATGATTGCAAGGAACCTCTTTGTGTACTTATGAAGCTTAGCGAAAGTTCAGTCAGGAAGACTATCTTTTTGCGCATGCCCCTTAAGTCTCAATCAATTTCCTACTATCCCTACGCTCCACTACTCATCATCTTTCTTATCCAATCACAATCTGCCACCCTCTCTCTCTTAACCAATCAGTCATTAGCTGTCCAATTTAAAAGTGTTCTCCCTCTCTGCTGTCATTCAGCTGTCATTCCGCTGTGAAGTTTGTTCAGCCCACCTCCACCCCTGCACCACCTCAACCAGGATTCTGGCCATCTTCCATCAAACCTTCAACCAAAAGTGCCACTACACGAAGCATCATTCCTCTTCACCACCACCACCAGTGTCTAGGCTCCGGGGGAAGTCTTCTTTACATGGGAAGCATCTAATCCATCCAGCTGCTTCCTAAGATGATCTACTTCCCGTGGGGTCTAAGCGCCAAAGACTATTTTCTGTGCACAATAAACTTGATCTCATTTCATACCTGTCTCTCTCTTTTATTCTATTAGTCTATCCTGATTGAAATCCAAATGTTTGTTTTAAAATGCTGGGACACACCACCCCTAAATGTTAAAGATGTTACAGAAAGATTTGATGGCAGTGAGCCTTAACTACCAGTAATCTATAGAACTATAGATGCACCAATTTTCTGTCCTTGTGAAAAATTATTGAATTTATTTGTTGAATTGGTTGGAGTTGCTTAAATTATCTTGCATTCTAGATAACTCGGACCATACCAGCATTACATACACCTAGTTTTAAATACTGGATAGTGACCGCAAAATCTTTAGGGATACTTCTACTGCAAGTTGTTAAGCTTTGGGAAATTCAAATACCCAGATTGCCTGTATAAATCCACCTATTTTTGCATTTTGTTTTGTTTATTGCAGTTCAAAGCATATGCATTGTTTGTGTTTCATTTAACTTGAAGCTTAATTGAACATTGGTATTGTGATAAAAGGAGCCTTGTTGAAGTCTTAAGTAATGTCAGAGAAAGTTTCTACATTTGTTTAGAAAGATTTGCTTATAAAAGATTATTTTACAAGGCATACATTTTTGTTTTTATGGTGAAATTTCATTTGTTTCCACAAACAGTGGCCTTGGCTTAAGATGCACAGAATTACATTTTGTTCAAATAATAAAAGCCTGCAAACTTATCATTCTTTGTTCTGCTTACTTGATTTTTTTAGTGCAGTTGGTTTCCTAGATTCTACTGAGTAAACACAACTGTTCAGTTAAGTCAGACTAACTAGGCTTACTTAAGTTGGTAAGACTTAGAAAGATCAAGTTCATTATACTTGCTATTTTTAAGTTTAAATAACTTCACAAAATTAAGTAAATACAATGAGATTTAAAGTAAACTTAACAAGTAGATATGAAGTAAACTTAAGACTATTAGTTATATTTACTTACTCTTTTTCGTGCAATCGGTTTCCTAGATTCTTTTAAGTAAGCTCAACTTGTCACATTTTAGAGTGCACCATAAACAGCTTAAAACTCACAATAATGTAGTTTTTACACCAACCACTTTGAGAAAATAAAGAAAATTGCCTGGCACCCTTAGAAGACCCCAAAACACATATTTCTGACTATGAAATTTGTTCCCAAGCCCCAGCTAAACATGCTTTAAAATGCTTCTCTCACTGTAAACAGCTTAAAACTGACATAATGCAGTTTTCACAACAACCACTTTGAGAAAATAAAGAAAACTGCCTGGCACCCTTAGAAGACCCCACGAAATTTGCTACGAAATTTGTTCCCAAGTCATTCCACTGGAGAGCCATGGCTTAATTTCTATCATGCGCTCAAAGCGATTTTCTCATACTGAACATGACTGTTTTCACAGCAACCAGTATGTGAAACCATGGAAAACTCCCTGTCCCCATTAGCGGACCCCAAAACACATATTTTTGGCCAGAGGCGGTCCTGGCTAGTTGTACGCCCTGGGCAAACCATCCTTGCCCTTCCCCCCTCCCACCAAACCCCAACGTACAGACACCACAATATCTTACATTATTTTATTATATATTGACTAATGTCTTCTTGAAATACTGGTGATGGCAACTTCTTCCATCCACCTCATTCCTGGGGAAAACAAAGTCAGCCGGTACCTCACTTGGTCCTCTGCAAACCAGCTGTGTCCGAATTGTGTCAGTCAGAACTGAAGGCCAATTAGCAGGGTCAGACTCAGTAGGCAGAGGCTCATCCTCAGACACAGGATTTGGTGGGGATTCTGGTCAAGGCATTTCTAATAAAGTGCATATGGTATTGTCATTAGTATACACGTTATTCACAGCATTTATAGTGTTTACAAAAGTAAAAATTTATGCAAGAATGCACACATACACCCCCCCCCCCCCCCCCCCCCCCCACGCATGCGCGCACACACACAAACACACACCTAATGAGTCCTGCACAGAACATGTGGCTGAGGAGGAGCATCTCTGAAGAGGCCTGGGCCTGTGTGACTGCAGAGGTAGATGGCTCCTCATTTTGAACAGTGGGTGTGCCAAAATATTTCAGAAGTGACCCTGAATTTACAATTAAGATACAATATGTAAGTTAGATCACACTTAACATGCAGCAATTACCCAATTAAAATAAACCATAATGCACAATTTATTAACATTTGTTAACATCCTATTAACCAAGCATAACACACTACAAATTATTCAAAAAGCTATATCCCATAGATCTTACAAAATGCCATGTCAGTGTATATTACAAGTTATTTAAGTTAGCATTGACCCATGTATAGCATTAAAAATTCCACAGTTAGGACGTATCGTTTACCAAAGCCTAACAGGCCTGTGTGAACTTGCACTTGTTGTGTTGCAGACACAAACTAGTCTATGGTTGAAATTGATTGCTTGACATGATGCCTCAAATTCTAATAGTAGTTCAGCAAAACTAAAAACCAAATACAGTCGTCTTTTGTGACTAAGTAAGTAGCAAAATATGTTGCTACTTACTTAGCCACATAAGACGAGCTATAGGCTATTTATTAGCAAGAGGCTAATAAATAGCCTGTATGCTACTGTTTCATTACATGCACAATTAACGTCACTCATAGAGACCTGCATACCTTTATCTTTTGCCCATTTCTCCTCTTCTTCTTTCCTTCTTTTTCTAATCTAGCTGTCAAGTCTCCCGTTTTGGCCGGGAAACTACCGTATTTTACCCCTCTTTTCCGTCATCCTCCCGTTTTAGTATTCTCCCGTAAATCTCCCGTATTATAATAAAAAAACATTCCTCTGCCTCTCCAAACTGAACTCTGTCACTAGCCTCGCGAGAACTGCCACCTGCAGTAGCCTGGGTGGCAGTTGTCGCGAGGTTAGTGCCGACAACGGGAACAAACCCGGAACAACAAAAGAGAGAGTTAGATGGATATGACGAAGGAGAAGGCATTCCTGTAAATATCTCAAAAAATGGGACAGTGAATTTACTTTCCTAAAGAGGAGCAGGATGGGGCACATTATGAACTGAAAATATGTTGAAGCAATAAGCCCCGAGAAGCCGTGGGTTACAGTGATTTTACAACGGCTGAGGGGGGTTCTAGTGCCCCTCTGCCGTTGTAAAATCACTGTAACTCTTGTTACAGTGATTGTTGCTTTTATAAAACGGTTAACCTACATATAGCCCATAAAATAAACACACATGAAAAAGAATCAACAATTTATTGGTAATAATGCAACAATAAAACTGAGAACTATTCATTCTTCCACCAAGCAAGATCGAGTGGACAGAATGGTTGCCAAGCAACACAGGCGCTGCGGTCTACCAGTGGGTTACACTGATTTTACAACGGCATGGAACGCGGCTCAGCCAATCACATTTAAGGATGGGAAGCACCCGTTTTATAAACCATAAATAAATGTGCTTCATATACCCTTTTGTGTTTTCATTTAGGCTGTACTATAACGTAGGAATGTTCACAGCATTTCAATGTCAACAAAGGTAGGCTTATCAGATTCTGATCACCTAATTGTAGTTAGTAAGCGGTTAACAAGTTGTTTTTAGATCTTGTACACCTGTCTTAAAATGTAAGGGATACTGGAGCTTAGTCAGGGTGGTGGGACGGCTCGCAGCGAGTGCCGGAAAATTTCCGTTATTTTCATATCCAAAACTTGACAGGTATGATCTGGGCACCTGATGGCTTCTTCGGACTTTTATCCATGATTAACTCGACTCGACAACACCTTTTTTCCACCGTCCGTCAAACACCCGGAGTCAAGACTGACGTGATGTAAACCAATTCACGTAGATGCATGCACCAATTAACGTCACTCATAGAGACCTGCATACCTTTATCTTTTGCCCGTTTCTCCTATTCTTCTTTCCTTCTTTTTCTAATCTGGGCACTTGATGGCTTCTTTGGTCTTTTATCCATGATTAACTCGACTCGACAACACCTTTTTTTCACTGTCCGTCAAACACCCGGAGTCAAGACTGACGTGATATAAACCAATTCACGTCGATGCACGCACCGATTCGTGTTTTTTTAATACTTTAAAAAAAATACCTTTTCACATAACACAATAAATTACATGTAGCTATGTGGGTCTATATTAATTTTATGAATGAAATATTATTTATCTGGAAGCAGTTTGTGTTGTGTGGCCTGGGATCATCATGAAGCAGTGGAGTCGTTAAGGCCTATTTTAAGGGCCTGAAGCCCCCCTAAAATATCCTTAAGCACCCCTAAATAATTTGGTGTTGTTTTATTAAAAAAAAAAAATTATATATATATATATATATATATATATATATATATATATATATGATAACAAATATCATCATTTTTGTCAGTAGCCTCAAAACCAGTGCAGATTCACACTGTCACATCTTTTTATTGCCTTTAATAGCCCACATTTTATTTTGAAAATCGGAAGCTGGTCCTCGCTGTAGCATCCTAGCGCTGTCTTTGTCAACCGCCTCCGTCTATTTGCCATAGAGTGTGCAATACAGGAGCACTTGAAATGTTGGAGCGGCTAGCTTGACTTCATATAAACGAGAGACAGCCGGCTTGACCGCAGTCACATACGTGTGTGTGCGTGTCTGTGGCAGCACATCGCATCACTAAATGTATAGGGGAAAAAACACTCGCGACCGAGGCTGTTACCTCAGACACCGGCATTGGCCGCAGCAAGTCTGTGACAGCTGCCCCGGACCGGCAGATCCGTGACAACGGCCTCAAACAGCGGCATTAGCCGCGACAGGTCCATGCTGC
Organism: Cephalopholis sonnerati; assembly: GCA_019142605.1. Classification (NCBI taxonomy): domain Eukaryota; kingdom Metazoa; phylum Chordata; class Actinopteri; order Perciformes; family Serranidae; genus Cephalopholis; species Cephalopholis sonnerati. The sequence continues at coordinate 18,666 of JAGQAX010000016.1, forward strand.
CACGGGGGGACTCACTGCTTGCTGCCGCTGCCACGATTCGAGCTAGTCCTTGCTGCAGCTGACTTTTATTACTCCTTTTACAAACATGTCCACATCGTTGAAGTAAACAAACCCCTCAGTGTACATTTCAAAAGGCATCTAATGTTGTCTGTGGAGAAGAAATGCTGTCGTTTGAAAAGTTTGTGCGTATTGATAGGATGGATAGAAGGGATTTTCACCGCATAGCTGTACATTGCAAATGGCGACTTGCTTGTTCTTACAAAGAGATCCCTATGTCAAACGTCATTGGTCAAAACTTTTTGCACTTCAATCAAAAGAAAAAAGTGTTCAAATGCAATTTTTTGGGTCTCAAATTTTTTTTTGCATTCAAACACTTTTTTCTTTGATTGATTTTTTTTTTTTTTTATTGAAGCAAAGTTTTTTTTAATTGAAAATATTTTTTTTTTTTATTGAAATGGTATTTTTTGGGATTGAATAATAAAGACACAAATATCCTACCCATAATATGGCCCAAATACAAAAAATATGACTTCATTAAAAACATTATTTTTAATCAAATAATAACTCACTTCAATCAAAAATGGCTATTTCAATTAAAGAAAAAAGTGTTCAAATGCAATTTTTTGGGTCTCAATTTTTTTTTTTGCATTCAAACACTGTTTTTCTTTTATTGAATTTTTTTTTTTTCCATTGAAGTGAAGTTTTTTTTGATAGAAAATATTTTTTGGGATTAAAGCAACTTTTTTTTTAATTGAAAATATTTTTTGGGATTAAAGCAACTTTTTTTTTGTTTGAATAATAAAGACACAAATCTACCTTCATATGTGTGCTGATAAAATCTGGTTCTGTACCAGTCCTGGCATTCAGGTCTCCACAGATCAGTACACTTCCCTGGGCCTGGAAGTAACTGATCTCATTTTCGAGAATGGAGAAACTGTCTTCATTAAAATAAGGGGATTGTAATGAGGGGATGTATGCTGCACACAGGAATACATCTTTATCTGTGGTGATAACATCTTGTTTGATTTTGAGCCAAATTGAAAATTCTCCTTTTTTGATTAATTGAATGTATTGTGCAAGGTTTGCCTTATACCAAATCAGCATTCCCCCTGAATCTCTTCCTTGTGTTACTCCCTTTAGTTTGGTGGACGGGGACATTCTCTCCATGTAGCCTGAGGGACAACCAGTGGAGACATCTCCTCTACACCAAGTCTCATTTTCTAACTCTCTAATAAAGTCTGAGGTGCTGCTCTTAAGGCCAAGAGCAGAAGATCTCAGACCCTGAACATTCAAACAAGAAATGGTAAAAGATTTTGATTTCATTATATTTAAAACTCAAAAGGCTGCATTTGGTGATCAAAATGAGATAAACCACTAAGTCAAAGAAAATAATTTAAGAGTATCTACATAACATATTATAAAAGGTAACAATCCAATAACCGGTATGTTCAATAATCAATACTTATGTACAATGTAAATGTCCTTTTTAAAAAAAAAAAAAAACTGTATGAGAACAAGAAATACTCTAATAATACTTTATAAAGTGTCTATTGTGATACCTGTCCAATCAGATGAGAGCAAAGCAGGCTGAGCATCTGTTGAATGTCCCTCAACTCTTTGTGTGGGGGGTGGTTAAGGTTGGTTCTGCTGCTCTCCAGACTAGAGCATGACACGGGAGTGGATTTCCACTCCTGTCCCGTCCCACTCCCAGAGGAAAAATCCTGTCCCGTCCCAATCCCGGGCCGGAGTAAAAAAATGAATCCTGTCCTGTCCCACTCCCGCAGAATGACTCCCACTCCCATCCCACTCCCACTCAAAATTACTCCCACTCCTGTCCCGCTCCCGTTGGAATAAAACCAAACATGTTGAAAAAACGTTGCATTTTTTATTTTAAAGTGCCGACTCGCTGGTGTATTTCACGAGCACTGCGCAAGTTTTACACGCTGCGAATACTGTGTTTTTTCCGTCACGTTCCACTCTCATAAAACCCTTAAGTACACCCGACTTCCCAACAAGGTCTTTAAGTTTGATTGACGGATCATTATTTTTTACTTTCCGCAGCAGCTCTATTTTCGTCACGTCGTCTCCCTCCATGCTTTGTTGTGTGTGTCGCCGGCGGCCGCTCCGAGTCGATTTTCACTTCCGGAGGTGACAGGAAGTCAAACCACTGTTGTAGTTCTTTTGTGTTGCTTGCGCGGTCAAAACCGTGTTGGCTCACTGAAAGATGACTACAAAAATGGACGCATCTGTTCATCTGGTTGTTTAACACGGCTGAAAATGATCATCTATTAATGTCGTTCCCGCTCCTGCCCGCTCCCGTTGCGTTTTTTTCCCGTCCCGTCCCGATCACGGGATTAATTAAAAAATGACTCCCATCCCGTGGGATTCCCGCGGGAATCACGTGACCCACGGGAATTCCCGAAAAATGTCATCCTCTACTCCAGACCACCTGGGCATAACTAGTGGGCCAGGGTGTGGCTCTTGTCGCTGTGGTTGGGATAGGGCCCCTAGGGACAGGAGTGGCTGTGGTCTGACTTGAGGGGGATCGTGGTTGCCTTGGTGGGGTCTAATTGGGACATGATGTGGGTGGGGCTGAGGGTGGCCTTGTCTCCACTGTGTTGGTCTGGATATTGGTTGGGGATGTCTTGGTGTTCTGTGGGGTTGTGGGTTGGTATGCTTTTTCTGTGGGCTGTGGATTGGTCTCTGTTGAGAGCAACGTTTTTCAGTGTTTGGGCAAAGATGGGGACTGTTTTTAAACAGATGGACGTGGTCGTAGAGACAGCTGATGTCCAGGGTGGGGTGGTGGGCTAAATGGACATTGGGTCTCTGTGTGCAGTCTCTGGACAGGTTGCTGTTGATCCTGTGGATGGTGTCAGGGTGGAAGTCTTTCCTTGGGAGCAGAGTGGATATGATCACTCTGCTGCTGGGGAAGGTGGTGGAGGCTTTCTCTATCACTCTATTGATTGACTCTGACACCCTCTCCTGCTGGCTCCGCAGATCATTGGTGCCAGTATGGATTATGATGTGACTTGGACATCCAAGCCGCTCCTCTGACAGCAGGTCTATGGCTTGGTGGGTGTTTGTACACCAGATTTTAGCCACTTTGTGGTTGGGGAAAAGTTTCTTTTCATTAAGAAATTTTCCATTGGAGTCGATGAGGAGGACAATGTCTGTCTTCTCTCTCTGTTGTGCTGGTCTGGAGGAATGAAGGGTGCTGGTCAGTGGGATGGGAGGAGGTGTTGGTGTGGCATTGGTCTGTGGATTGGATGTGGAGCTGAGGGTGGAGGTAGGTTCTTGGATTGGTGGGTCTTGGCTGCTCACAGGGTCCTGGTTATGGTCTGGATGTAAGTCTAGTTGTTCATCCAGATCTTGTGTGGCTCCACCTCTCTCCTGAAGCTGTTCTGATAGAGTGGTGAATGCTCTCCTGTGCTCCTCTCTCTCCCCTCTGAGCTCCTTCACCTCCTCTGCCAGAGCTATTAGTGCTGCTATATGCTGCTCTCTGTCCTGATGTAGCTCTTTGATCTCAGTCCTGAGCAGGCTCAGCTCCCTCCTGCAGCTGCAGCTCTGTGTTGATGGTACAGGGGTCAGGCTGAGCTGTGGTGGGCTGGTATGGTTATTGGCTGATCAGCTCTCTCAGTTGTACTAGTTCTCTCTCTAGGTCTGTGAATTTCACCTTCAGGTTGTTGATGGTGCGGTTCAGCTGGGGGTCCTGGACCTGCTCTGGGCTTGTGGGCTCCTTCTCTTCAAGGGGCTGCCCAGTAGTTAGGCAGCTGGGAGTGTCTGGCAGGGTTTGGGAACTGTCAGTGGAGCTAGATCTCTCCTGCTGGGCTCTTTCTTTTATAAGGAGGAAGTCTGTCTCAAACAGTTTGATCATGACAGTATTTGAATCCTCTGCTTCTTTTATTTTTATTTTCCAGCCGTTACAGATCCCCCTTTTTTTTGACAGAGGGGTAGTGAGCACTGATGGCAGAGTGCCATGTTAGCGGCTGGTCTGTGAAGAAGATCAGGTTGCTGACCTCCCCGGTCTTGTAGCGGTCAGAAAACAGTGTTTCTGGTCTTTCTTTTAATAGTTTTTGTTTATATGCCTTCCTGGCAGTCTCGTTGGTTACATCAGGAGGATAGAGGAGAGGAACAGCCTCTGTACAGCCTTTGGTGGATTCCATCAGACTCTGCTGCTGCTGAACTGGTGCCATCTAAATTCCTCAGCAACAGTTGCTACGGATCTTGTTTATAGCTAGCTGTATTATGCTAGCTGTATGCTAGCTTAAGCTTATTTAGTGTTCAGTAATTATTTGTTTCCTCTTTTTAAATATTGTATTTCCTCTCTGATGGTTTCACTCACGTGAGTCTTGAGCTGTTTATCTCCTCTTTGTTTGACCTTTGTTTTTGTTGCTAGTTGGACAGTTAGGCTAACTGTTAGTTTGGCAGTTGGTTCTGTTGTTTTCCAGTCTATCACTGTTTTCTGAGTTGTTTTGCTGTTTTTTTTCCTTCTTGGGAGTTTTTTTTCGATAGACAATGGTTTTCTCTTCTCTTTTCTTCCAGTTCTTAGAAAAATAGTAGTTTATTCCAGTTTAAAACATCCAAAAAAAGCAAAAATATTCAGGAGCTCATGTTCATGTCCATGTTCTCTCAATTCTCTCTCTCTCTCTTTCTCTCTCTGTCTGTCTCTCCCTCTCTCTCCCTCCCTCCCTGTAAGTGTAATTAAGTAATAATGAGTGATAATTTAATGAATCATATTTCTTAAAAGTCATAATGTTTTTCATGAAAATAACCTGAACTGTCAAGATGATATGGTGATTTCAAAGTAATAAAATCTAGATGCAATACCACTTCAGGCTTGTTGGGTCTAAGGACAGAGTATGTCACACTTTGTACAGACTGAAAAGCCCACTGGGGCAATGATAAATTGTGATTTTGGGCTATACAAATAAACTTGACTTGTTTTTATTCTTCTTCTTCTCCTTATTTTCTTTACAAATGTTGTTGTTTTCTAATGTTGTTGTTGTTATGACAGAAGATATTTTAAGATTTCATATATTGTTCTGTTATGCTATAATGAAAGTATAGGACTACTGGAATAATCTTGGTAGTATATATTTATTAGTTTATCTTTGATACAATTAAGATGACACATTTTCAAGTCTGAAGTAATTGCAATAAACAAAGTAAGAAAATACAAACACAGTGAATTAGATTTACATAGATGGAAAAAAATAAGTACAATTATTACAGGAGAAAGTTAGCATAAATTACAACATACAGTAACAAGCAAGAAATACAACAATTGTTGCAAATATATTTGAAGTGAGGAAAATCCCTCACATAGGTTCCAGGGCTGCTGCAGCAACACCAGCACCAGACCTGTTGTATGCAAGAAAAGAAGGCCCAGTCAATTGATATAGTGTCCACATGCCTGGAGTGGGTTGGGTTTTGGCAAGAAGGCTGAATGGTTGAGGTGAGGCTTGAAATCACCCCGTAGTGTGCATGCGGCAACCGCTCCTGCTTGTTTTCTTAGTTTCCCACTTTTTTTTTGGTTTTATATTACTACTTGTATTTTGTATTTTTATGAAGGATATTCTGAAGGTGCGCCCTCTCCAAACATGTTGATTGAGACAGTTTTGGTCCGTTTCCTCACCCTGAAATTACTTCTTTCATTCGGACCCGGCACCACTGCGCAACAACTTCATGGCCGCATTGTTCACTCGGCTTGGCGGCCGAAACCTCAGCGATCCCGGCTGAAATGTGGAGGAAAACACACAGAGGGTGCAGGGGAGGATTGAAATAGCAGAGGAAAAGAGCAAGGGTGAGACAATGGAGGCTTATGGAGAAGAGGATATGTAAGCCGGGTCTCCCCTCTCTCATCATGGGCAACGTGAGGTCACTGGCAAATAAAATAGATGAGCTAACAGCAGTTGCCAGGAGTCAGAGGGAGTACCGGGAGTGTAGTCTGATGTGTTTTACAGAGACATGGCTACACAAGGACATACCCGACGACAACGTCTCCATCAGCGGCTTTCAGACTGTCCGGGCCGACTGGGACTGCACCGAGAGCGGTAAGCGCAAAGGAGGGGGGCTTGCTGTGCTAGTCAACAACCGGTGGTGCAGTCCTGCCCACATTACTGTCAAGGAGCAAATCTGTCGCCCGGATATTGAAGTATTTGCTGTTGGACTCAGGCTGTATTATTTGCCCAGGGAGTTTTCACACGTCATTATGGTGACGGTCACCATAATGACGTGTGAAAACTCCCAAAACTACCCCCCCTGGGTAGGTCAGACCACAACCTGGTACACCTCAACCCCTGCGATGTACCTCTAGTAAGGAGCCAGGCCTGTGACCATTAGGACAGTGTGGAGATGGTCAGAGGAGGCTTATGAGACACTGCAGGGCTGTTTTGAGGTGACAGACTGGCAGGCACTCTGTGGTGAGTGGTGGATGCCATCATCTACCTGCTCAACCATGTCTACGCCCAACTGGACAAGCCGGCGAGCACTGTGAGAGTCATGTTTTTTGACTTCTCCAGTGCGTTCAACACCATCCGTCCAGCTCTACTGGGTGACAAGCTGACAGCAATGCAGGTGGATGCCCCTCCTCTGGTGTCCTGGATTGTAGACTACTTGACTGGCAGACCACAGTACGCGCGCTTGCAACACTGTGTGTCAGACAGAGCGGTCAGCCATACCGGGGCCCCGCAGGGGACTGTCCTCTCTCCCTTCCTCTTCACCCTCTACACCACGGACTTCAGCTATTGCACTGAGATCTGCCATCTTGAGAAGTTTTCTGATGACTTTGCCATAGTTGGATGTATCAGCAAGGGTGATGAGGATGAGTACAGGGCTGCTGTGGATAACTTTGTCACATGGTGTGAGCAGAACCATCTGGCAAAGACAAAGGAACTGGTTGTGGATCTGAAGAGGACCAAGACACCGGTGACCCCGATTTCCATCCAGGGGGTCAGTGTGGACATTGTGGAGGACTATAAGTACCTGGGAGTCCACACTGACAATAAACTGGACTGGGCCAAGAACACTGATGCTCTCTATAGGAAGGGCCAGAGTCGTCTCTATTTTCTGAGGCGACTGAGGTCCTTCAACATCTGCTGGACTATGCTCAAGATTTTTTATGAGTCTGTGGTGGCCAGTGCTATCCTCTATACTGTTGTGTGCTGGGGCAGCAGGCTGAGGGTGGTGGACACCAACAGACTCAATAAACTGATCCGCAAGGCCAGTGACGTCGTGGGAATGGCGTGTGACTCTCTGATGGTGGTGTCAGAGAGGAGGATGCTGTCTAAGCTGCGAACTATCTTGGACAATGTCTCACACCCACTCCACCATGTGCTGGTCGGGCATAAGAGTGCTTTCAGTGGGAGACTCAGACCACCAAAATGCACCACTGAGCGCCACAGGAAATCATTCCTGCCTGTGGCCATCAAACTGTACAACTCCTCCCTCTGAGTTGCCCTTGGACTGTTTCACCACTGTCACCTACTCAGAATAAATTATTACATATTTTAAAGACAATATACACAATCCCAATTTTTCTGTAAAGACAATGTACATAATCCTATTTTTCGTATTCCATCTGTATCTAGGGTTCCTGTATATATTTTGTAAATGATGTTTAAGTTACTACATACATATATTTTGCATTTGCACTATATCTTCTTTCTACACTTGTTTTGCACTATATATTCTGTCTACACTTATAAGGAGCACCTGTAACTCAATAATTTCCCCTTGGGGATCAACATAAGGAGCACCTGTAACTCAATAATTTCCCCTTGGGGATCAATAAAGTATTTCTGATTCGGATTCGTATTCTGATTCTGTTAGGCATGTTGGTGTCATAATGACATACAATCAAAAGAGGTATAAGGCTGAAAATGGCAAAAGACTGGCCCCTGCGGTCTGGAGGATGGCCAGAGGAGGATGTCAGAGGGAGAGGGGCTGGGGCTGGGGCCGACCAGGCAAGGTATAGGGGTAAGTATGGCAAAAGACTCCCTGAAGTTTGACTCTCATTTGCATACATGGGGGATGGCCACCAGCGGTTGTGGCTCAGAGGTAGAGCGGGTCGTCCGCTGCTCAGCGGTTCGATCCCTGGCTTCTCCAGTCCGCATGTCAAAGTATCCTTGAGCAAGATACCGATCCCCAAATTGCTCCCGATGATGCTTCCATCGGTGTGTGAGTGTGTTAAAAAACTGAGTAGCAGGTGGCACCTTGTACGGTAGCCTTGGCCACTAGTGTATGAATGTGTGTGTGAATGGGTGAATGTGACTTGTAGTGTAAAAACTACTTTGAGTGGTTAGATGATTAGAAGGGCGCTATACAAATACAGGTCCATTTACCGTTTACCACCAGAGGGCGTCGGTGCTCCTTTTAGAACTCCATAGTCTGCAGATTCTACCACAGTTTGACAGCAGCCTGGTTCTGTTAGACATGGCGTATTGTTGTCCTTATTATTAGGAGATGAATGTAATTATAAGGCAAATGATAATAAAGTAATAAAAATAATAGCAGAGGTTGAAAAATGAAGCAATGAAGTCAGGAAATAATATTTGAAATTAAAACAACTAAAAGTAAAGAATAAAAAGATTTGACAGGTAAGGAAATAAAATGAAGAATAAAAATAAATTAAAAGAATAAATAATAAGTCCTAGTAAGAAAAAGAGTCCTCCTCTCTGTATAAATGTTGTGGCCTTTTGCCTGGAGTAGATTGGGGTTCAGGCATGAAAGGCAGAGCGGTTTGGGTTGGAGTTGAAACCAAGCTGTGTCCCCACTAATTCGAGTACGGGCTTTCTGAGGCTGCCACTGCCGAGTCTGTATGAGGTTCTGTTCCGGAGAAACGTCACTTCCTTTTGTTGAAAATATGTGTATCTCGGGAAGGGAAGGCCAGAGAGATATGCGACCATGACAGGCGCGTCCGGCATCCCCGAAATAGGGGGGATCTGTGCAGATCCCATGCCACTAGGACGTGTCCCCCTGGAGGTACGGGTTTTCGCTATGGCCTGACTCACATATGCATGGGAGCATAGTGGTTTTTCATAGCCAAATTCTAAGTCCCAACACGACGTGTCAGTATCTGGGGGAGGGGAGGTCTCAGAGAAACGGGACCGGGGCTGGCACGTTCTGCGGGCCCGGCCGGCTGCCGTTTTTCTCGGACCCTCCATGAAAGGGGATATTGGGCGGCATAGTATGGAAACTATGAGTGTTCTGAGCAAAATTGTTCCCCCTGAAAGTTTTCAGGAGCCCCCTGGCAGGCTCCTCTGAGTCGGTGAGGCTCCACTTTTTCTGAGCACTGCCCTGCGCAGGGTGCAGAGTTGGTAGGCCCACAAGGTCAGTAATACGGTGACCTTTTGGCGTGGCCTCAGCAATCCCAGGGAGCCTCCAGCTTGGCTGTGGCCAGCAGAGTTGACCTTCGTTGGGTAAGGCAGGAGCATTGTCCGCAGATTGAAAAGACGATTAAATGATGTTTAAAAAGAAGCGATTTGTCCGTGTTTCAATTGAAATCTGCATTTGAAAGAAGTGACTGGAATGAATAAATGACCTAAATAAATGAATGACTGTGCACAGATGTGTACAGTCATTCATTTCTGGGAAGACGACGGCAACGATGATGGTGATGATGACGATGGCGATGATGATGATGGTGACAGCGATCACATCAGACATCCTCTTCCTGTGTGGTGTGGTGCTCTTTCGCTTGTGTGTTTGGTGCTCGGCTTTGTACTATATTTTGGACAATATTCTACTTCTTTTATTACTGATTCTGGATTACGGCCCTCGGACTAACTGTCGCTACCTTTAGTTCTGGACACTGCCTGGTTTATGACGCGGACTGTGGATCACGGACTTGCAACTAAAGTTGGCTAGTTTGCAAACTAGCTAGCCGGTGGCTAGGCTAACAGCTGACCCAAGCTGGGCAGCGTTACCTAACAGCAGCATGCCGCCGAAGAGGGCAGTGACAGCAGAGGAGGGTGATGAACTCAAGAAAACCTTGGAGTTTTTGGCTGAGGAGATTTCTGCGGTTAAACAGCAGCAGAAAGGCATCCTGGAGCTGGTGGAGGAGGTGAAGGCTATCCGGATCCAGAACGCTGAGAAAGACTGGCGTCTGGTGGAACTGGAGCAGTACAGGATCAATGACATGATTGTTACCAGGCTCCGCATCAAGCCTCGGTCATACGCCAACAGGTGGCTGCCTTCCTCCACTCAAAGGGGATTGAAGTGGATTTCAACAACGTAGAGGCATGCCACGACAGCAATACACCAGTCGTAATCATGAGGTTTGTAAACAGAAAATACAAGACTGCACTGCTGAAACAAGGAAAGAAATTGAAAGGAACAAATGTCTTCATAAATGAGCATCTCACAAAAAGAAACTCTGACATCGCAAGAAAAGCACGTAACTTGAAAAAACAGGGAAAGATTCAAAGCACATGGACCAATAATTGTAAAATATTCATTAAGCTTAACGGAACGCCAGAGCAAGCCAAAGCTTTGGTCATCAGGACCATGGAGGAGCTGGACAGGTACCAATGATCACCATAAACCGGATTCATTCCACAACACACAACCATAACACCGTCGGAAATAACTCATTCACCTGCAACCAGAGATAATGATGGCACAACTCAAAGGATTCCTGATCATGTCAAATTGGAGCTAAAAACTTTTCAATACACAGATCATAATTTACTGGACATAGAAAACAATATCGATCCAGACAACAATTTCAACATTAATGACAACTGCTGTTATTACACGGACGAACAATACAATCAGACCATTAAAACTGACAAGAAATTATCCATAATCCATTTCAACAGCAGAAGCATGTACGCAAACTTCAATAACATCACGGACTACTTATGTCAGTTTACAAAACCATTCAAAATGATTGCCATATCAGAAACTTGGATTAACACTGATAAGGGAATGGATTTTGAGATGGATGGATATAAACTCAACTATATAAACAGAAAGAACAAAAGCGGAGGAGGTGTGGCTGTATATGTGGACAAAAATTTGAATTACAGGGTATTGCAAAATATGTCAACTGCAATTGACAATCTGTTAGAATGTGTAACTATTGAAATTTGTACGGAAAAAAAACAAAAATGTAATAATTAGATGTATATATAGGGCACCAGGTTCTAGTATTGAATTATTCAAGGATTGGATCGAGGCATCTTTTTCAAGTATGAATATTTTCATCTGTGGTGATCTTAACATTGATCTTTTAAATCCAAATATGAACAAAATGACTGACGAATTCATTAATACAATGTACAGTATGAGCCTTTATCAAAAAATCACCAGGCCTAGCAGAATCACACCCCACAGTTCCACATTAATCGACAACATATTCACTAATGACATTGAAAACAATACTGTGAGCGGATTACTAATCATTGACATTAGTGACCACCTACCAGTTTTTACAGTTTATGATGGCAACTTCAAAGGAAATCACCCAGATGCAAGACTAACATACAGACGATTGAGGACAGATGAAACTATGAATGCATTTAAAAATGACTTGCTAGGGCAAAATTGGGATGTTATATACAAGGAAAATAATATTGACAATATTGATGAAACATTTTTAAGGATATTCACATCACTATATGACAAAAATTGTCCAATAAAACAATATAGTAGAAATTATAAATATACGGATTGACCATTGATCACAAAGAGGTTACAAAATGCCTGTAAAAAGAAAAATACACTTGATAGAGAATTCATAAAACAAGGAACTAAAGTGGCAGAGAATAAATATGAGAAATATAAAAATAAGTTAACCAATATTATAAGAGTTAGCAGAAAGGAATACTATTGTGAAATATTAAATAGTAACAAAAACAATATTAAAGGAATATGGGATATATTAAATAATATAATCAAAAATGACTCTAGACAATGTTACCCTCAATATTTTATAGATAACAACATTAAAAAAGACAATATGGATTATATAGTTAATAGTTTTAATACTTTTTTTGTAAGTATTGGACCAAACCTGTCAGCGGTGGAAGAAAAAGAAATAATTTATATTGTAAATAATTGTAAAGATAAAAGACAAAACAGATTGTAATAACAATGATATGAAAATTATGAAAAGGGTCATTGAGGGGATTCAAAAACCATTAACTTTCATCTGTGAGTTATCATTCCAAACTGGTAAATTTCCAAACAAAATGAAAATAGCTAAAGTTGTGCCACTGTATAAAACTGGGGATGGACACCACTTCTCATATTACAGGCCTGTTTTTTTACTACCACAATTCTCAAAAAATCTAGAAAATATATTCAACAACAGATTAGACAAATTCATGGATAAACATAAATTACTCTCTGACAGGCAATACGGATTCAGGTCAAACAGTTCAACATCACTGGCATTAATGGAATCAATTGAGGAAATCACCAATGCCATAGATAATAAACGATACGCAACTGGAATATTCATCAATCTCAAGAAAGCTTTCGACACAATCAATCACAACATATTAATCAATAAACTGGAACGGTATGGGATCAGAGGGATAGTTTTGCACTGGATGAAGAGTGACAGGAGGCAATTTGTGAAGTTGGGAGCTTCCTCATGCTTGGACATTGTGGTTTCCCCCAGGGGTCAGTGCTGGGTCCAAATCTGTTTATTCTTTATATAAATGATATCTGTAAAGTCTCTACGGTATTAAAATTAGTTTTATTTGCAGATGACTATTTTTTTTCAGGGGGGAATTTACAGGACCTTCTGGGGATGATTACTGCAGAACTGTGTAAATTAAAGGAGTGGTTTGACAGAAACTAATTATCATTAAATCTAAACAAAACTAAATTCATGTTATTTGGGAATTGTAAAAGGAACACTCAAGCACTAATACAGGTAGATGGGGTTGACATTGTAAGAGTTCATGAAAATAAATTTCTTGGTGTAAATGTGGACGAAAAATAACATGGAAATCACACTTAAAACATGTACAAAACACACTGTCACGGAGCATCTCAGTACTAAAACAGGCAAAACACTTTCTGGACCACAAATCACTCCACATTATTTACAGTTCAATGATACTACCATATTTAAATTATTGTGCAGAGATTTGGGGCAATACTTATAAATGTACATTACAACCACTGTCTATATTGCAAAAAAGAGCCATAAGGATAATTCATAACACTAGTTACAGAGAACACACAAATCCTTTATTCTTAAAATCAAAAACACTGAAACTCACAGATCTGGTTCATTTTCAAACGGCACAAATCATGTACAGAGCAATAAACAACCTACTCCCAGGAAATATTCAAAAACTGTTTTATCAAAGAGAGGGGGATATAATTTGAGAAGGGAAATGAACTTAAAACATCTTTGTGCTCGCACAACTTTATAAACTTTTTGTATTTCTATATGTGGAGTGAAACTGTGGAGCAGACTGACAGGGGAGCTAAGGCAATGTCCAAGCATGAGCATTTTCAACCAGCGGTACAAACATATAGTATTCACGAGGTACAGGGAAGAAGAAGGGTATGACGAACACTAGGGTTCTCGTATATTTACATGTTTATTTATTTTATTTATATTCTATTGTTGGCATAGGCAAATATGCTTAGTTACTGTATGTGGAGTATGTGATAAAAAAAAAAACAAAAAAAAAAAAACAGGTTACACAGTAAGTAAACAGTATGATCATTAAGTGGAGAAAGGGTAGCTAATGCTTCTTCCTACTCCTTTTTGAACATGTTATGTTAATATTGTTTCAATGGTTCTCAATTGATTTAAGTGTTTTCATTTGTTCTTTTGTTTTTGTTTTTGCTATTTTTTGTACTACTCTTACATGTTTGAAATAAAGCCTTCATTCATTCATTCATTCATTCATTCATGGTGACAGTGGCGATGGTGATTTAAGAGACATTTTATTGACAGTTGCATTAAACTGAAACAAATGCTTCAAATGTAAAAATTTCAGTTTGACGTAGCCGTGCTCACAAAGTAAAAATCATTCCAGCAATATAGGTATTGAAATGAAATTAAACCCCCTCCAGGTCGCGCAGCATAACCTCTACCATCCCAAAGTGAGTGTGAGTCCCTGTGTGGCACTGCCTCAGGATGCTTTTCCAAATGGTGGTCTCGGAGCGCCATCTGTTGGAAAAATACAGTCACTGACGCACTCACAGCTCCCAGGCCTCCCTAGTGTGACTCCAAATAGTAATGAGGTAAGCCCATGTTTATAAAAGATGTTCACTGTTGATTCTATTTAGATTTTGTCAGAATCCAGGTTTTTACAGTATACAGTGCAGAGAGGGAAGTGCACTAAGACTGAGTGCACCACCTCAACGTTTTGTCCCCAAAGGTTCATGTTCAGGACAATGTGAATGCTGCTTTATTGTCCACTGAGGTGGAAAATTGTCTTCGGCTCACCAACATATAAAAACAGACAGCTCTAAAAAATACAGACACGATTGCATAAACATACAAGTAAAGTGACAGATAGAGGTAAAAAAATAGAAGTGTAGCAGTTCACACCACAGTTACTGATATGAACTGCTACACTTCTATTTTTTTACCTGTATCTGTCACTTTACTTCACTGAAGTCCCGGAGGCGTTGGTTTAGGTGATCCTGAGTGCTGTTGTCATGATTTTTGGGACTCTTGCAGGCTGCCTTTAAGGTCCTTTTTTGTGGGGAGGGAAAAAAATCTGTTTACATCTGATCAGATATGCACACAGTTTTTAGTGCACATGTACCTGTCTTTATGTAGGAAAAACAGTCATTTTCCTCTGGAGTTACATAGTGGTTTTAGTTTATATCTTACCAGGACATCTTGTCAATGGCTCATTTTCAAGTCTGAAGTCATTGCAATGAACAAAGTTTAAGAAAATACAAACACAGTAAATCAGATTGAAGTGAAGATTAGGCATGGAGGCCAAATTGGTTAGGGTCAGAGCCAAAGATCAGATCAGGATTAGTGTTAGGAGATGTGTGAACAGACTAAAGGTCAAAGGTCAGTTCCAGGCCAGTGACTGGGATTACGGATGGGATGGCAGATTAATTACATGAACAACAAACATGGTCACTACATATTCAACAGAGTCATTTTTTCACTTTTCATTTAGACCCTGTGGCTGGAGGGTGTCCTGGAGGAAGATCATTTCCATTTCCAGATCATTTCCTCTCTGCTCCTCCATCCATGTTGTACGAAATGCTGTATTACTGGAATGTGTGTGTTGTGTTGTTTACAGATATTGTGTTTGTATTGATAAAACCTAGTTTGAATTGTGTTCGCCTACATACTGTATGTCACAAGCAGTGCAAAAAAATTAAATAAACACAGTTACTGAAGCCAAGACTGGTCCCCAGTTGTGTTTTTTGTAAACATTGTTACGGTGTGTATTGCACACCCTGAGGCAGTGCTGAAAAAATTCCCCGTGTCCAGTGGATTTAGGGTGTCCCAGTGGTTTGAGTTTGGCCCTCACTAAATAATCCTGTAAGTTTCTGTTTTTTTCTGTAGGCAGCAATGAGCCTGTGGTCCTGGAGCAGTTGAGAATATTCAGGTGATTCCCTGATGAAAATTCCTCTTGATGACTGTGATCAATCTGACAGCAGAAGTGAAATAATTTGTGGTTACTGGGAGAAGAGAAAAGGCCCAAATAGGCCTGGACTGTTTACAAGTCTTAAATGACTTTCTAAGGAAGGAGTGAGAGTACCCTCTAGGGGTCAATGTGGAGAACAGCAGCTTGGTGGCTGCTCTGAAATCCTCCTCTCTACTACAGAGCCTGTAAAATCTCAATAACTGTGACTTAATAATTCCCAAGTTGGTGTGTTTAGGGTGATAACTTGTTTTATAAAGTAAGGAATGGGTATCTGTTTTTTTTTGTTTCTTTCTTTTTTTTTTAAATACTTTGATGTCCAATTTGTGTATTTGTGGGAAATTGGGTCCTTTAAAAGTGGTGGTGTCCAAAAAATCCACAGAGGTCAAATTGATTGTGGCTTACAATTTTATGGAAGAATTGTGGTTATTGAGAATATTTAAAAAATCATCAAATTCCTCCCTCTGGTGGTTCCAGATACCCCACATGTCATCCAGATATCTGTAATGATACAGAGGTTCTTCAGGGGAGGCCTGTAAGGCAGTGTGCTCCCATTCAGCCATAAAAATATTGGCATAGGCTGGGGCGAATTTCTTCCCCATTGCCGTCCCTTTAATTTGTAGCAAATATTTGTTATTAAATACAAAATCATTACGAGTCAAATTAATTTCTAGTAGTTCCAACAATTCCTCATCAGGTCTTTTGGAGTGTCGATATTTAGGCAGGATATTTTTTACGGCCTGAATGCCCTCTGAGATGTCTATGCTGGTATACAGACTATCAATATCCAAGGTGAAAAGAAGGGAATCTGGAGGAATAGGAAGTAGTTTAATTTTGTCAATAAAATCAAAAGTGTCTTTAATGTAACTAGGATGTCTAGTAGAGAGAGGATTGAGATAAAAATCTATAAATGCTGCTGTGTAATAGGTTTCACTGTTGCAGTCTGTGACTATTGGTCTGCCAGGAGGAATTTCATGGGGTTTGCTCCATTTCTCAGGCTCCTTGTGGATTTTAGGCTGCATGTACAAATGTCTAGGCCTGGGCTCTCCTTTGCCGATCAAATATGCCTTCTGTTTGGCATTAATACATTTTTTGTCATGTAATTTCTGCACAATTTTTTCCACCATGGGGATTGTTTCCACATAAATAGGTTTTGGGATTGGAGTGTAATCATTTTCATCCCACACTTGTCTATTTCCCTCCCATATGTATTGGTCCCTGTCCATTATGACATTCGCGCTGCCTTTATCCGCAGGTTTGATAATTATAAAGTGGTTGTTTTGCAGTGAATTTAAAGCTTCTATTTCTGCTTTGGTGAGATTGGGTTTAATTCTGCTGATTTTAAATTTGGTGTGAAAATATTGAATATCCAGTTGAATTATTTTCTTAACGATTTCAGGCAGTTTTAATAATGGCGGGGACCAATCAGATTTTGGGGTAAATAGCGGGGGGTCGAAATCATCTTTCCCTTCCAAATAGGCTGCAATTTTCAATTTCCTGTGGTACTGTTGGAGATCAAACCTAGTGCTGTGTAAGACATTTTTATTGCTGCCTTTAGCGTGGATAAATGTGAGGCCTTTACCCAGTAAAGAGAGCTGTGCTGGGGACAGTATGAGATTTTTACTCAGGTTGATGAGACTTTTGATCTTAAAGGTGGCGTTAATGTGTCTGGTGGGCCTGCATGTGGACGTGTGTGGTGATACTGTCCTGTCCAATGTGGTGTGTGTGGCACCTACAATGAATCTACTGAAGTCAATCTGGGACTGGACAGTGTTTTTCCGCAGGGGAGACCAAATGGTACCTGGTCCAGGTTGGAGCTCGAACAACTTTGAGAAAACAAAGAAAACTGCCTGGCACCCTTAGAAGACCCCAAAACACATATTTCTGGCTATGAAATTTGTTCCCAAGTCATTCTTCTGGAGAGCCCCAGCTAAACATGCTAAAAATGCTTCTCTCACCGTAAACAGCTTAAAACTGACATAATGCAGTTTTCACACCAACCACATAGAGAAAATAAAGAAAACTGCCTGGCACCCTTAGAAGACCCCAAAACACATATTTCTGGCTATGAAATTTGTTCCCAAGTCATTCCATTGGAGAGCACCAGCTTAAGTTATATCATCCTCTCACAGCGATTTTCTCATACTGAAAATGACTGTTTTCACACCAACCAGTATGTGAAACCATGGCAAACTCTCTGTTCCCCTTAGAGGACTCCAAAACACATATTTTAGGCTATGAAATTTGTTCCCAAGTCATTCTTCTGGAGAGCCCCAGCTAAACATACTCTTAAAATGCTTCACTCGCTGTAAACAGCCTAACACTGACACAATGGTGTTTTCACAACAACCACTTTGAAAAAGCAAAGGAAACTGCCTGGCACCTTTAGAAGACCCCAAAACACATATTTCTGGCTATGAAATGTGTTCCCAAGACATTCTCCTGGAGAGCACCAGCTTAAGCTATATCATGCTCTGAAAGCGATTTTCTCATACTGAAAATGACTGTTTTCACATCAACCAGTACGTGAAACCATGGTAAACTCCCTGTCCCCAAAGGTGTTCACTGTTGATTCCAAATGGAATCAACAGTGAACACCTTTGATAAACTGGGGCTTACCTCATTACTATTTGGAGTCACACTAAGGAGACCTGGGAGTTGTGAGTGCGTCAGTGACTGTTTTTTTCCCTGCAGATGGCGCTCCGAGACCACCAATTGGGAAAGCGTCCCGAGCCAGTGCCACACAGGGACTCACACTCACTTTGGGACGGCAGAGGTCACGCTGCGCGACCTGGAGGGGGTTTAATTTCATTTCAATACCTGTATTGCTGGAATGATTTTTACTTTGTGAGCACGGCTACGTCAAACTGAAATTTTTACATTTGAAGCATTTCTTGGAACACAGACGGATCATTTATTGCAACTGTCAATAAAATGTCTGTTAAATCACTATTGCCACCGTCACCATCACCGTCATCCTCGCCGTCCTCTTCCCAGGAAAAAAAATCAAAAAACAAAAGACATTCATAGACACACCCTTCACATCTGTGTACAGTCATTCATTTATTTGGGTCATTTATTCATTCCAGTCACTCCTTGCAAAAACAGATTTCAATTGAAACACGGAAAAATCACTTCTTTTTAAGTATCATTTAATCATCTTTTCAATATGCGGACAATGCTCCTGCCTTACCCAACGAAGGTCAACTCTGCCAGCCACAGCCAAGCTGGAGGGTCCCTGGGATCGCTGAGGCCATGCCAAAAGGTTGCCGTATTACTTACCTCGCGGGCCTACCCGCTCTGCACCCTGTGCAGGGATGGCAAATGTACTCAGAAAAAGTGGAGCCTCTCCCACTCAGAGGAGCCTGCTGGGGGACTCCTGAAGACACTCAGGGGGAGGAAAGTTTGCTCTGAACACTCATAGTTTCCACACTGTGCCACCCCATGTCCCCTTTCACGGAGGGTCCCAGCGAAACGGCAGCCGACCGCACCCCGAGGGCGCCGGGCCCGCGGAACGTGCCGGCCCCAGTCCCATCTCTCTGGGACTTCCCCTCCCCCAGAGGGGGATGCGTTGCCTTGGCACTTAGAATTTTGCTGTGAAAAACCACTATGCTCCCACTCATATGTGGGACGGGCCTTAGCGAAAACCTGTACCTCCGGGGGGACACGTCCTCGGGGCGCGGGAGCTGAACGGATCCCCCCTTTTTCGGGGGTGCCAAACGCGCCTGTCCTGCTCCCGTGTCTCTGCCACCTTCCCGTCCAGAGATACAGCCACCTCAAGGAAGAGGAAGTGACCTATCTATCTTACAATAATCATTTCTTGCTTACAAACCACCAGGTTCACCAAAGGAATATACACATATATATAATCTTTTAAGTATAGAGTTACAATAATAGATACCGAGATTAGAGAATCAACTATATTATAATTACTGCCTGTTGCCCGTGCCAAAGCAATTTACCTGCCGGTGATTGTATTTTCTTTTCCCCTTACCTAACACCTAACTCCCTAACCCCTAACCCCTAACCCCTAACCCTAACCCTTGCACGAAATCTAAGGTATTTACCACATTCCCATTTTGGGCTGACACCATACCAATTTAGACCAATCATACAAGCCAATTAGAGACACTACAGAAAATCTTCAAGTCAATATCCTTATCCCCATAAACAGGGAAGCTCCAATGACACACAAATAAAGGATATTGGAGTAATATAGGAGAGAGAGCTTCGATGACAGGCGCCGGCCCGTGCTGAAAATGACTGGCGCCGGCCCGTGCAACAATAATTACAGATACATGGGACTAGAGAGCAATAACAATTGGACCAAACCACAAAGACAGAAAATAGAATACAAGTGGATCAAAAAACTCAAAACTACAGCACCATTGGGTCTAAATGAAAAATACGTTCAAAAATGAGGTGACTACAGGGGATTAAATTAAGAGTACAAACAGAAAAAAAGTACAAAAAGTCCTACTTGCATGCATTTAATCATTCGTCTCGTTTCAATAAAAATCTTTTACATGAAAAATCTACTTGGTGTGAGTGTGAACATTTATATACATTGTATATTGTTTTGCTTTCATGTGCCTTGTGAAACAGCTGAAGTGATATGTTTTATTGCATGATTGACTAAATTCTATTTTCTTGAGAAATTCCTAGAAGTGAACTTTAATAATATGTACTCTTAATGCCATCTGCTGAACACTTTATTTATTTATGATTACTAATTTACCCAACATTGACCTCATTGATCCCATCCTTCTGTCCGTCTGGTCCATTTCCTTTAACATGCCTCAGTCCCTTGGTATCATCATCAACCACAATTCATGTGTTGTGTCTTGTACTGCTATTTCCTGCCACATGGTGCCGTCCTCCTCCACCTCTCCAGGCTGATTTGAAGCATCCAAAGCCAGCCTCCGTGTCAGTCCTGATAGTTGTTTTCCTGTTCATGCAAGAGATATCATTGCAAACTTAAGAGCATAGGAAACTGTCTATATACTTGTACTGACAAACCAATACTTACCTGCTTTATGTGTCTGTCTTAACCCATCCAGTCATTTCATCAAGTGTAATTATGAATTCAGTCAGGCACCTAATGACCACGCCTCAAGACAATATGGAGAAATTTCACTTTGATTTTGGATACACAAACATACCATTTCATAATATCATTTATTATTATGACAATGGAAAACAGAGTTGTGTTGTTAAAATCAAAAGGAAAAATTAATTAAAACCCCCCTCCCCTCTTTCATTTATTGGGACCTTCCAGAAACCAGTCAGATAGAAGCCCATTTTTAACTGAAGTTGGTATAACTCATGAACCACTGCATGCTTACTAACACAAAGAAAAATGTGTGTGTATATTGATATTTCATATAATAATATAAAAACTCTTTGTTTGATATAATTCCATATTTACTGGCAACTGGGCTCAGTTCTACCTGACTGGTTCTTTAATGACATTAATTG
This sequence comes from Cephalopholis sonnerati, assembly GCA_019142605.1. Classification (NCBI taxonomy): domain Eukaryota; kingdom Metazoa; phylum Chordata; class Actinopteri; order Perciformes; family Serranidae; genus Cephalopholis; species Cephalopholis sonnerati. The sequence continues at coordinate 39,734 of JAGQAX010000016.1, forward strand.
GACTATGTTTTGCATCTCTGTATTTATATTATCATAAACATGTTAGTAGGTAGTGGTCTTACGTGTTCCATATTTAAAAACATGTCCTTGGCAACGGGACAAATACTTACTTTTTTTACATACACTACCCCTCTCCCACTTCTGTTCCCTAATCCTAATCCTCTACCCTACCCTTTTTCCCTAATCCTAACCAGACCCCCTCTCCTTTCTTAATCTTTTTCTTTTTTAACAACTTACCAAGTGTTTTTTTTCCCTAAACCTAACCACCTCCCTTCCCTTCTTCCCTAATCCTAATAAACTCCTTGTTTTTATTTTTTAGGTTTTTCTTCATTTCCCCTCCCCCCTCCTCCCTCCCTTTTCTTCCGTTATTCCACATACTTTATTTTTTTCTTATTGATTTTCTGTCTCCCCTACCTAATTTTCACAAATTAAATACTAGAGTTACGATGATAGATACCTTGATTGGAGAATCCAGTAGACTATGATGGCCGCCTGTTGCCCGTGCCAAGGCAAGCCACCTGCCGGTGGCTGTCCTTTTTTTCCCCTAACCCAACCCTACGTCCTCAAACCCAAATAAGGAAGAAAGAGAAGAAAGAAGGACAAAGAAGTCAAAAATAAAGTCAAGAAAGACATAAAGACGACAAAGTCAAGAAAGACAGAATAAAGACAAACATAAAGTCAAGTAAGACATTAAGAGGACAAAGATAAAGTCAAGTAAGACACAAATAAAGACAAAGATAAAGTCAAGAAAGATAAAAAGTGGGCAAACATAAAGTCAAGTTAGACACAAAGAAGACAAATATAAAGTCAAGAGAGACAACAACAAATATAAGGTCAAAAAAGACAGAAAGAAGAACAAGTATGATGAAACATAAGTAAGTAAGGGAAAGATTAAGACGGAAACACGGAAGAACATGGACATTATAAATAAGAGGGAAGGACAGCACAGTAGGTAAATGGGGAGGGGAAGAAGAAGGAACAGGGAGGAAGAAGGAAAGGAGAGGGAAAATTAAAAAGGGAAAACTATGAAACAAGCCAAGTCAGGCTGTTCATTTTAAATGGTCAGTGCGCCTGAGGAAGGGCAAACAGGCCCGAAACGTTGCGCCACAACTGACCAAAATTATGGCAATAGTGCCTAATTTTTTGAAACCCCACCACCTTCGGGTGGTGGGCTTTAAAGGTGGGAGTCGGGGTGGCCGGAGGTGACCTGGGAGGGTGGAGAGTGCACCCGTCTCCACTCCTTATTAGGAGAGGAGACCCCTGTCTCCAAATCCTACCCTAACCCAAAGCTAAACATGCTTTAAAATGCTTCTCTCGCTGTGAAAAGCTTCAAACTCACATAATGCAGTTTTCACAACAACCACTTTGAGAAAACAAAGAAAACTGCATGGAACCCTTAGGAGACCACAAAACACATATTTCTGCCTATGAAACTTGTTCCCAAGTCATTCCATTGGAGAGCCACAGCTTATTTTCTATCATGCTCTCACACCGATTTTCTCTTACTGAAAATGACTGTTCACACATCAACCACTTTAAGAAAACAAAGAAAACTGCCTTGCACCCTGAGAAGACCACAAAAGATATTTCTGGCTATGAAGTGTGTTAACAATTCATCCTGCTGGAGAGCCCCAGCTAAACATGCTTTAAAATGCTTCTCTCGCTGTGAAAAGCCTAAAACTCACATAATGCAGTTTTCACAACAACCACTTTGAGAAAACAAAGAAAACTGCCTGGAACCCTTAGAAGACCCCAAAACACATATTTCTGCTGATGAAATTTGTTCCTAATTCATTCCACTGGAGAGCCGCAGGTTATTTTCTATCATGCTCTCAAAGCGATTTTCTCTTACTGAAAATGACTGTTCTCACACCTACCACTTTGAGACAACAAAGAAAACTGCCTGGCACCCTGAGAAGACCACACAACACATATTTCTGGCGATGAAATGTGTCAACAATTCATCCTGCTGGAGAGCCGCAGCTAAACATGCTTTAAAATGGTTCTCTCGCTGTGAAAAGCCTAAAACTCACATAATGCAGTTTTCACAACAACCACTCTGAGAAAACAAAGAAAACTGCCTGAAACCCTTAGAAGACCCCAAAACACATATTTCTGCCTATGAAATTTGTTCCCAATTCATTCCACTGGAGAGCCACAGCTTATTTTCTATCATGCTCTCATAGCGATTTTCTCTTACTGAAAATGACTGTTTTCACACCAACCACTTTGAGAAAACAAAGAAAACAGCCTGGCACCCTGAGAAGACCACAAAATACACATTTCTGGCTATGAAATGTGTTAACAATTTATCCTGTTGGAGAGCCCCAGCTAAACATGATTTAAAATGCTTCTCTCGTTGTGAAAAGCTTAAAACTCACATAATGCAGTTTTCACACCAACCACTTTGAGAAAACAAAGAAAAGTGCCTGGCACCCTGAGAAGAACAGAAAAGATATTTCTGGCTATGAAATGTATTAACAATTCATCCTACTGGAGAACCCCAGCTAAACATGCTTAAAAATCCTTCTCTCACTGTGAAAAGCTTAAAAGTCACATAATGCAGTTTTGACAACAACCACTTTGACAAAACAAAGAAAACTGCCTGGAACCCTTAGAATACTCCAAAACACATATTTCTGCCTATGAAATTTGTTCCCAAGTCATTCCACTGGAGAGCCACAGCTTATTTTCTATCATGCTCCCATAGCTATTTTCTCTTACTGAAAATGACTATTCTCACACCAACCAATTTTGAGAAAACAAAGAAAACAGTCTGGCAAACTGAGAAGACAACAAAACATATTTCTGGCTATGAAATGTGTTAACAATTCATCCTGCTGGAGAGCCCCAGCTAAACAGGATTTAAAATGGTTCTCTTGCTGTGAAAAGCTTAAAACTCACATAATGCAGTTTTCACAACAACCACTTTGAGAAAACAAAGAACACTGCCTGGCACCCTGAGAAGACCACAAAACACATTTTTCTGGCGATGAAATGTCTTAACAATTCATCCTGCTGCAGAGCCCCAGCTAAACATGCTTTAAAATGGTTCTCTCGCTGTGAAAAGCTTAAAACTCACATAATGCAGTTTTCACAACAACCACTTTGAGAAAACAAAGAAAACTGCCTGGCACCCTGAGAAGACCACAAAACACATATTTCTGCAGTTGAAATTTGTTCCCAAGTCATTCCACTGGAGAGCCACAGCTTATTTTCTATCATGCTCTCATAGCGATTTTCTCTTACTGAAAATGACTGTTTTCACACCAACCACTTTGAGAAAACAAAGAAAATTGCCTGGCACCCTGAGAAGACCACAAAACACATTTTTCTGGCTATGAAATTTGTTAACAATTCATCCTGCTGCAGAGCCCCAGCTAAACATGCTTTAAAATGCTTCTCTCGCTGTGAAAAGCTTAAAACTCACATAATGCAGTTTTCACAACAACCACTTTTAGAAAACAAAGAAAACTTCTCTGGCACCCTGAGAAGACCCCAAAACACATATTTCTGCCTATGAAATTTGTTCCCAAGTCATTCCACTGGAGAGCCCCAGCTAAACATGCTTTAAAATGCTTCTCTCGCTGTAAAAAGCCTAAAACTCACGTAATTCAGTTTTCACAACAACCACTTTGAGAAAAAATAGAAAACTGCCTGGAACCCTGAGAAGACCACAAAACACATATTTCTGGCTATGAAATTTGTTAACAATTCATCCTGCTGGATAGCCCCAGCTAAACATGCTTTAAAATGCTTCTCTCGCTGTGAAAAGCTTAAAACTCACATAATGCAGTTTTCACAACAACCACTTTGAGAAAACAAAGAAAACTGCCTGGAACCCTTCGAAGACCCCAAAACACATATTTCTGGCTATGAAATTTGTTCCCAAGTCATTCCATTGGAGAGCCACAGCTTATTTTCTATCATGCTCTCATAGCAATTTTCTCTTACTGAAAATCACTGTTTTCACACCAACTACTTTGAGAAAACAAAGAAAACAGCCTGGCGCCCTGAGAAGACCACAAAACACACATTTCTGGCTATGAAATGTGTTAACAATTTATCCTGCTGGAGAGCCCCAGCTAAACATGATTTAAAATGCTTCCCTCGCTGTGAAAAGCTTAAAACTCACATAATGCAGTTTTCACAACAACCACTTTGAGAAAACAAAGAAAACTGCCTGGAACCCTTAGAAGACCCCAAAACACATATTTCTGCCTATGAAATTTGTTCCCAAGTCATTCCACTGGAGAGCCACAGCTTATTTTCTATCATGCTCTCATAACTATTTTCTCTTACTGAAAATGACTGGGCCCAGACAGGAGGAGGACAGAGTGAAGGTACAGTGGACCTACAATTTCCATGCTTTTTTTGGCCCTGGGTCCAGTGGACCCAAACATTCTGTATGTAATATAAATGCATAGGGGGGGTGTACAATGTGTGGTCATTGAATATGTCTTCTGATATATGTTCTTCAGAGAAAATGAGCCAAGGCCAATGAGTCTGAGTTTGAAAAAATAATTAACTGTATCATTATTCTTTTGATAAAAAATTAAAATGGGTCCCACAGAGCCGAACAACATACAAGGGTTAAAATACTTTTCTCACTGTGAAAAGCTTAAAACTCACATAATGCAGTTTTCACAACAACCACTTTGAGAAAACAAAGAAAACTGCCTGGAACCCTTAGAAGACCCCAAAACACATATTTCTGCCTAAGAAAATTGTTCCCAAGTCATTCCACTGGAGAGCCACAGCTTATTTTCTATCATGCTCTCATACCGATTTTCTCTTACTGAAAATGACTGTTCTCACACCAACCACTTTAAGAAAACAAAGAACACTGCCTGGCACCCTGAGAAGACCACAAAAGATATTTCTGGCTATGAAATGCGTGAACACTTCATCCTACTGGAGAACCCCAGCTAAGCATGCTTTAAAATGCTTCTCTCGCTGTGAAAAGCTTAAAACTCATATAATGCAGTTTTCAGAACAACCACTTTGAGAAAACAAAGTAAACTGCCTGGAACCCTTAGAAGACCCCAAAACCCATATTTCTGGCTATGAAATTTGTTCCCAATTCATTCCACTGGAGAGCCACAGCTTATTTTCTATCATGCTCTCAAAGCGATTTTCTCTTACTGAAAATGACTGTTCTCACACCTACCACTTTGAGAAAACAAAGAAAACTGCCTGGGACGCTGAGAAGACCACAAAACACATATTTCTGGCTATGAAATGTGTTAACAATTCATCCTGCTGGAGAGCCCCAGCTAAACATGCGTTAAAATGCTTCTCTCGCTGTGAAAAGCTTAAAACTCACTTAATGCAGTTTTCACAACAACCACTTTGAGAAAACAAAGAAAACTGCCTGGAACCCTTAGAAGACCCCAATACACATATTTCTGCCTATGAAATTTGTTCCCAAGTCATTCCACTGGAGAGCCACAGCTTATTTCCTACCATGCTCCCATAGCGATTTTCTCTTACTGAAAATAACTGTTCTCACACCAACCAATTTTGAGAAAACAAAGAAAACTGCCTGGCACCCTTAGAAGACCACAAAACACATATTTCTGGCTATGAAATGTCTTAGCAATTCATCCTGCTGGAGAGCCCCAGCAAAACAGGCTTTAAAATGCTTATCTTGCTGTGAAAAGCTTAAAACTCACATAACGCAGTTTTTACAACAACCACTTTGAGAAAACAAAGAAAACTGCCTGGAACCCTTAGAAGACCCCAAAACACATATTTCTGGCTATGAAATTTGTTCCCAAGTCATTCCATTGGAGAGCCACAGCTTATTTTCTATCATGCTCTCATAGCGATTTTCTCTTACTGAAAATGACTGTTTTCACACCGACCACTTTGAGAAAACAAAGAAAACTGCCTGAAACCCTGAGAAGACCACAAAACACATATTTCTGGCTATGAAATTTGTTCCCAAGTCAGTCTCCTGGAGAGCCCCAGCTAAACATGCTTTAAAATACTTCTCTTGCAGTAAACAGCTTAAAACTCACATAATGTAGTTTTCACACCAACCACTTTGAGAAAACAAAGAAAACTGCCTGACACCCTGAGAAGACCACAAAACACATTTTTCTGGCGATGAAATTTGTTCCTAAGTCATTCCAGAGTCACAGCTTAATTTCTATCATACTCTCAAACCAATTTTCTCATACTGAAAATGACTGTTTTCACAGTAACCAGTATGTGAAACCATGGAAAACTCCCCGTCCACATTAGAGGACCCCAAAACAAATATTTTTGGCCAGAGGCGGTCCTGGCTCGTTGTACGCCCTTGGCAAACCATCCTTGCCCCCCCCCCCACCCCATCAAACCCCAATGTACAGACACAACAATATCTTATATTATTTTATTATATATTGACTAATGTCTTCTTGAAATACTGGTGACAGCAACTTCTTCCATCCACCTCATTCCCTGGGAAAACAAAGTCAGCCGGTACTTCACTTGGTCCTCTGCAAACCAGCTGTGTCCGAATTCTGTCAGTCAGAACTGAAGGCCAATTAGCAGGGTCAGACTCAGTAGGCAGTCTGAGGATAATCAGACACAGGATTTGGTGGGGATTCTGGTCAAGGCATTTCTAATACAGAGCATATGGTATTGTCATTAGTATACACATGTTATTCACATCATTTATACACTGTAAATGCTAACATACAAATTAATTAAATATGATAAGTGAACCAAACTCAGTTTTCATCAACCTGTTATGAACACTAATTTTAAATAAGTAGTAATTTGGGGTTGGAAAACGTGCTTAACTTGATTTATCCCAGTTAAGTCAAATTATAAAAAATAATTTATTGTACCCAGTGTGCTTTGGGCATTTTTTTGGACATGCTCAGACCTGCCTCATCTATTTCGTGCTACCAAAACTTTCCCGCACATGTCCACATCAACCCCATGGTCAACCAGGAGCTCCCTTCAACACCTTAACCTAGCCTACTTGTGTTGGTAAGTAAATATTTTACTCTTTTGTAAACCGTTGCGTTGTCTTGTTGTAGTGTAGTACTGTGTGCTTGCCAGGGAGGAGTAAACAAAATCAAATTAAAATATCACCGCAAGCACAGTAACGTTGCCATTTTTTTTAAACAAATGTAGACTACAGTTTATGGTAGACTAGTCTGTTTTTGGCAATTTGCGCGCGCGCGCGTGTGTGTGTGGGGACTGTATTGGGTGCGTGTAATCACGTGGTAACACGCAATCACGTAGTACGGCAACAGACGCCGGCTACTCACGGAGTCAACTGTAGTCATGTAAATAGTAGACCACACCTCAGCCTTAAGCCGAGCATTCCACATGGTGTTCCATAGGTGCAACCATGGGTACAACCATAGATACGTAGACGCCACACTCAGCGCTGAGCTGTACGTCAGCGTCACCGCCATATTGGATGTGGCAAAGCTGCGCTGTAAACTAAGACAAGTAAGTGGACTTAATTTGATAAAGCACCTTTCTCCCTAGCAATTTATTTTAATGCCTCTTATTTATTCATTCACACATAAATTACTATACTTGATAAACAATTAGGGACCCAAATGAATGTATTTATACTAAAAGATGACTAAAATAAGAACTTTATTGACCCACACACACATGAATAGGCTTTATTGGAATATGATTCAAGTGTGGCTGTTACATATCTTCTGCACATCTTCTTCTGGAACATATCATTTCATTTTTATTGACTTGTTTTTGGCCTATTTCAACAACAAACACATTTTACAATACAATATAACACATTTTGACCATTTTTCAGGCTTTTCTGTGTCCAGACAGTGAAGCATCATGCAGCTCATCTTAGAGGGAGAACGGCTCTATAGTCAGAGCAGGAAGCTCACACATTTAGACACATTAATATGAAAGAGTTATAAATTCAATTCTCCCTCCAAAAGGAAAGTAGCACAAAACTGTAGCCTATGAGGTGTTCTTCGAATTGAACACCTCATAGGCTACAGTTTTGTGTGCGTGGGGAGGGGAGTTATTAAGCTCAGGTTACAATCACAATCAAGATGCTGAGGTTCAGTCATTTTAACATGACTGTAAACACAGATTCATTTAGATGAGGGTTTTATCTAAACAGAGACATCAAACACGATCATTTTCTATATATATATATATATATATATATTAAAGAACACATATGAGGAAATACTTAAGTAAAAAAAGCTCATGGAGATGCTGATTGATAACCTATGTGTATGTATTAATAGGTCAAGCAGATAGAGCGCACCATAATATGGTAAAACAGTTTGAAAAGCTCAGTCACCTTAGGCTTTAAATCAGCTTCCAGGGAGCAGACTCTCACCTCTGATAGAAAGATGAAAAATCAGACACAAACTTATAACAGCTGTGTGTATCATCATATACTGAAAATGTTCGTGTTTGATGTCTCTGTTTAGATAAAACCCTCATTATCATCATATGATGTACAATACTTGGTACTACCTGAAAAAATAAGCTCAAAATTGGCAAAAATATAGAACTATTTCCAGGCATTTTTAGGTCTCTGTAGGGTCTATGTGGGGTTTTAAGGGTTAAAGCTCAATATAGGAATACAGTTAACAAGAGTGATATTATAACAACCTGGTGTGTTGATGTATGTGTCTATATTTTGAAATTGTTGCCTTAATTGTGTGTTTTTTCACTGTCTTCCATTCAGGATGAAGCAGATGGTCAAGTGTCGACACTTACCCTGCTCTCAGCAATTAAAGGTATTCACCTAATGCTTCATACACTGAATAATCATTCAATATTTGTATTAGTTTTTCCTCACCTTATGTCTCGGTGCCCAGCCATGTCTCTCTAGTGTTGGTCAGTGTGTGTGGGGATGTGTGTGTGTGTGTGTGTGCATGTGCCCATGTATGTGTGTGCTTGTGTGAGTGGGTGTGTATATTTATGTGTGTGTTTTGTCTATTCATGTGGGAGGGGCGGGTCTTCGGTCTTTGGGGTTTTCTTTGTTGTTTTTAGCCTCTGTGAGGCACTTTGTGTTACCGCCATGTATGAAAAGTGCCATATAAATAAAATTTGATTTGATTTGATTTGATTTGATTTGATTTGATTTGATTTGATTAGTTCCATGGGTTTGGGTAACAGAAATACATTTTTGTTACTACAGTGGGATTATGATAAAACCAATTCCATTGTTACACGGATCAAGTTAATTTATTCCAATTTTGGACTGTTTAAAATAAATCATTGTACATGGCAGTTTGTGACTGTTCATTGCACACTTCAACTTGACTGTTAAAAAATAATTAATTGTATATCTTTATTTATGACTGTTTAAAAAAAATAATTCAAAGCATATTTTTGGTTTGTGACTAAAAAAATCATTGTATATTTCAATTTCACTATTTAAAAAAATCTTTCATTTCATTTAAAAATAATTTATTGCACAATTTAGTTTGTCAATATTAAAATAATGCATTGCAGATTTTAATTTGAGATTAAAACAATTAATTGTACATTTTAATTTGTGACTATTTAGAAAAAAATTAAACTTTTTTTTTAAACGAGTGCTTAATGCTGAAATTATCATGTCTTTTCAGGTCAACCAGAGCAGCACTCCCTAATGCAGTGGACTTGTAAGTACTGCACATTTTTTGCTGAAAAGAGGCTACTTGCTTAAGCATTACCGCTTAACATATGGATTTCACACTCATACATCCCCACTCCCATGCCTTCATAAGGAATGCCTCTGCACATTTAAATCTTTTAATGCACTCAAAGTACACATTTCAACATGGCACACTCAAAAGGATGCAGGCAAAAGTGGAGAAACTGCATTTCACTGTCAGTTGTGCGACTTTGTGGAGCCTTGCACAGAAGCAGACTTCTTTACCCATTTGCAAAGACATCTTAAGCTGAGGCAAATGGTTGCTTGCCCATATCAGGACTGTAACTTTCAGAGTAGTGTTTATTCTACCTTTACTGCACACAAAAGCAAAGAGCATCAGATGCATCAGACGCCATTCAAACAGGAAATTGTTTCAAAAAATGTAGTTGAAGAACTTCCAACAAATGCGAGTGTTCAGCTAGAGGAGAGTGACCCTGAAGTTGATGATATTGACTGTGAAATTGCTGAGCAAAATGAAGATGTGGAGGACTTAGAGAATCAGTTGGAACACAATGTAGCTGCTCTTTTCCTGAAAATGTCATCAATTCTTAACATCTCTGAAACCGCCCTGCAAGAAGTCATAGATCAGATCAACCAAATTTATTTGTTATCACAGCCATTGCTACATTCTTCTATTCGAAGAATTCTACATACGCATTGTGCAAATGTTGATGATGCTTTAGTGAATAAGATAGCTCAAGTGGTCATTGAGAATAATGTATTCCTCAAATTCACTTCTGATGAGGGATCGTTGTCAACTGCTAACAGGCGAAAATCATACATTTCAAGGGAATTCTCTTTGGTTATGCCAGTTGAATTTGTCCTAGAAAACAAGCAGAATGTTGTGTATGTCCCCATACTAAAAATGCTGCAAACATTACTGAGCAATAGAGAAATTCTGGAAAAGACCATGTCACACGAGGCAACTTTGTCAGAGAAATACCAATCTTACAGAGATGGTGCCCGCTTCAAAGACAGTGCTTTCTTGAATGAGGAAGAATTCAGGATCACTCTCCAACTGTATATTGATGATTTTGAGGTGGCTAACCCCTTGGGAACCTCCAGAAAAAAGCACAAACAAACTGCCATCTACTGGACACTTGGCAATTTACACCCTAAATATCGCTCATCTCTTCATTCCATTCAGCTTGCTCTGCTTTGCAAGGCCAACAACATCCAAAACAACCAACAACCAAAATTCTCCACCCTCTTATTCAGGACCTTGTTTTTCTTGAGCAACAAGGCATATATGTTGAACAGTTGGGAGCCACTGTTAAGGGCACAGTGTTATTTGTTGCAGCAGACAATCTGGCTGCCCACTCTTTGGGAGGGTTCTTTGAAAGCTTCAGAGTTAGCCAAGTTTGTCGATTCTGCATGGCCAAGCGAGATGAAATGCAGAACAAAGAAGTACGGATAGGCTTATTTCAACAGAGAACAAAAGAAAACCATGACAAACATGTGCAAGAGGTGTCACAGGATTCAACCAAGGCTCAACAATATGGTGTGATAGGAAGCTGTCCGCTTACTGAAAGCTTGCAACATTTTCATGTCGTTGATGGTTACCCTCCAGACATTCTGCATGATCTTCTGGAGGGTATTGTTCCAGTAGAGTTGGCTCTGTGCTTAAAGGCACTGATATCGAAGGGAACTATCTCCCTTGAGGCCCTAAATGATGCTCTTAAACAGTTCCCATACACATTTGCAGACAGAGTAAATCAACCCCAGCTCATTCCAAAGACCTTCTCCTCAAAGTCAACAATTGGAGGAAATGGTCACGAAAATTGGACTAATCTCCGACTTCTACCATTATTAATTGGTCAACACATTTGAGACGGTGATGAAACCTGGGAGGTTTTAATGACCTTAAAAGATGTGGTGGAATTGGCAATGTCCACAAGCTTTACAGAAGAGTCTTTGTGCTTTCTTGATAGCAAAATCTCTGACCATAGACACTTGTTTCAGAAGGTTTTTCCGGGTGAAAAGCTACGACCAAAGCACCACTACGTTGAGCATTACCCTCAGCTCATTCGAACCTTTGGTCCTCTATCTGATGTGTGGACAATGCGTTTTGAGGGGAAACACAAGTTCTTCATGAAAGTTGTGCATCACTCTCACAGCTTTAAAAACATTCCCCTGACTTTAGCAAACACACATCAGAAAATGATGGCCTTCCATCTAGCTGCCACAACTTTTTTTAAGCCATCTATTGAAATTCACAAAGTGAAGTCTGTGATGGTTTCCTCATTTCCGGAAAATGTGCAGAACTGGCTCAATCAAAGAAACAACCAGCTGAACACAGTCCTTGTAGCTTCCTCTGTCATCATTGATGGCATCAAGTACAGTTCTGACATGGTCATTTCTGTTGGATCTTGCGCAGGGCTCCCAGAGTTCAGACAAATCTCAAAGATTGTTGTTATAATCACAGATGTAGCATTTGTCTGCAGACTGCTGACCTCATGGTATGATGAGCATCTTAGAGTGTATGACCTCTACAGCAGCCATTTGCCCATCTTCTCAGTCACCCAGTTGTCAGATTTGAATGATGTGTTTCCTCTGTCACTTTACAGAGTTCATGGCAAACAGCTTGTTACACTCAAACGGTACATATTATGCTAAGTGGATTAAACACTGAGATGTTGCATGTCTCAAGATAATGTTCCCATTTTTGCACAGGAGGTGACATCGAGATGGACCAAAGATTGATGCTCCGAGTTGTCATTGATGATGATGATATAAGGAAGCTGACCTTAAATGATAGACCGGATTCCACTGAAGCACTAAAAACACAACTGCGGGATAAGCTGTCACTGCAGTACGACTTCAAACTCCAATATGAAGATCCAGATTTCAGTAATGCGCTATGCAATTTGACTGAAATAACAGATTTGCCTGCAAGAGCTACGCTGAAAGTAATTCCTCTTGTGACTCTCGAGTTGACCACCCTGTCTTCACCCACCGAAGAATCAGACTGCAGCACAGTAGACACTGAGATCTTGCCCCCTGCTGAATCGTCACCTTCACTTAGAAAACAGTGGCCAGAGTTCTTCGACATACCCAATTTCTCAGTGGATGTAGAGTACAGGCTGAGACAGGCAGACCTTTCATTCATAAAAGACCGTCTCCAAATTATTCCATCACGAGACATGAAACATGACACACTTGAGAAGCTTGCCGAAACAATGTACAGTTTCAAGGCGTACCCGAACGATGACGACTTCAGCAGTGTTGCAAAATCACTGATAAGTAAGCACCCCAGTCTCACTGAACCTGGTCCCCAGCCAGGGTGGTATGGCTGGAAAAATAGCCTAAAATTCAAGATGGCAAACTATCGTACAAAGCTACGAAAAGCAGGATGTGATGAAGTAATGATCAATGGGGGTAAACGAAGTAAACTTAATCCAGATGGAGAATCATCCAGAAAGAATGTCAAGCGACCAAAAAGAGGTGAAGCCAATTATTTGCCTAATTTACCTGACGGACATGATGAAAGAAGCCTTGGAAATGCCAGGAAGATTGTCATCAAGGAAATGAAGAAAAAAAAAACCCAATGCCACTCTAGTCTCGCAAATGATGGACCAAACATTCCCACTGCGCAGAAGGGAGATGGTGACACAGGAGCCTGCTTTGCAGAGCATGGTTGAACGTTGGCCAGCACTTTTCACTGAGAGACAGGTAAGCTACTTGTTCGTTTTGGCCTGCCTTCCTCCATTAAGTTTCCAGCAGATTAAATGTCAGTCAGAACATATCAATGCTGTGAGGCGGAATATTAAAACACATCATCCTCAAAAAAATAGCTCTTGCACTACATACAAATCAGTAAAATGTTTTCAATGTCAGTATGTTTACTAATGTTATTTGTTTAATAATATAAGTAGTAATGTATTATTCACCATAGTTTCATATGTTAAGCTCTTTAATTTTCTACAGTATTAATTGAATGACAGTCAGCTTAATGTTGCTATCCCTCTCCCTCCTTCCACTCTCCATTTTTTCAGGTCTTTGCTGAGTTTAATCGCGTCACCAGTAAGAATCTTGAAGGAGACTTCTATGAAGCCCTAGACCAACACACCCCACGCTTCATCGAGCTTTTCAAGTCCAAAAAAGGAACTACAGGAAAAAAACTGACAGACTTGATGCAGCACATCAACTGCCTGGTAAGGATTTTGTAATTTACACTCCAGTAATAATGGGTGGCGGCAATGCACCTTAGGCCTGTTTCACATACCAGTCACACTGCCTTCCTCTCTGCTGTGTTGCTGCATGCTGCTGTGGAGAGCAAGTGAGACAGATGTACCCTTGGTGACCGTACCAGTGATGTGTACCCACAAATACACTAACTAAATCACTTCAACAATTAAATCATGCTTTTTAAAATCCTTTCACAACACCTATACCAGTTGTTGTGGACTACTCATCTCAACATGTTTTTGTTCAGTTTCAACAGGTTTTTATGTGTCTCTCAGTCTGTCATTCTTAGTAACAAGAAAGTCCAACAGTATGGTAGTTTGCACATTTCAAGTGAGTGCTCAATGAAATGCATGCACAAGGGCATTTTATTTTAACCCCCCTGTTGTCCTCTTGGGTCAAGGAAGGAAGAAGAAGGAAGGAAGTAAAGAAAGAAAGAAGGATCGGAAAGGGATGGTGGAGAGAAGGAAAGGAGAAAGGAAGGAAAGAAGGATGGAAAAAGGGAACAGATTGGGTCGAGCAAGGAAGAAGAAGGAAGGACCAAGGGAAAGAAGGGAGGAAGGAAGTGAAAAGGATGGTGGACAGAAGGGAGGGAGAAAGGAAGGAACGAAGGATGGAGGAAGGAAGGAACAAATAAAGGAAAGGAGTGGGGAAAGGAGAGGATGGAGAAGGGAGGAAGAAAGGAAGGAAAGGAGAGAGAGAGGAGGAGGGACAGAAGGACGGGAGAAAGGAAGGATGGAGGAAGAAAGGAAATAGAGGAAGAGGAGGAGGGAGGGAGGAAGGAGGGATGGAGGGACAGTAGGAAAGGAGGAAAGAAGGACCAGTCAAAACAGATTGGGTCAGTTTTTTTATTTACATACACAATAGAACAATAGACACAGACTAACTCATTCATACTCACACATTCACATTCACTTTGCATCAATTTAAATTAGAATATACAATTGTAGAGCTGTACCAATAGGTACATATCCATGTAAAAGCAAATTAAATACAGCCTTCATAATCTTGGTTCTTGTTTCCATTCAAGTAAAGTTTGAGTTTCCTACTTCTCCATAATGTTCATATATGGTTCCCAAAGATGAAGAAAGTCCTTTCGCTTGCCTTTAGCAATGTATGTTAACCTTTCCAAACCAATACAGCTTGCCAGTTCTCTAACCCACATTTGTAGTGAAGGTGCTTCTGTACTTCTCCAACACAGGGCTATAACCCTCCGGGCTTGAACAAGTCCAAAGTCCAGAAGTTTGGTCTTTTTAAATGCAAGTGCAAAGTCCTGTGGGTCCCAACACACAGATTTTGGCATTGCATGGTACACTGACATTGAACATCTCTGACAGACACTTAGTAACATCTTTCCAGAAGCTTTGGATCTTATTACATTCCCATAAGCAATGAATCAGAGTTCCTTTCTCATTTAAACACTTTGTACATATATCTGGGATGTTAGCTGACATGTGATGGAGTTTTTCAGGAGTGATATACGTCCTCATCAACCACTTATATTGAAGAATTTTAAACCTTGTGTTAATCGTTTGTTTTTGAGCTTTCAAACAGGCTTTGTTCCAATCTGTCTCGTCAATGTCCTCTTGAATGTCTATTTTCCAAGCATTCAATTTTTCCACTGTGGATAAGTTACTGCCGTTTGCCAGCATATTGTAATATCTAGATATAAGTCCCTTATCTTCTAAATTTGCTAATGTTATTTCCTCTAATTTTGATAGTGGTGGTAAATACATGATTTGTTTGTATCTTGAGGAAATGAAGCTTTTCAATTGTAGATACTTGAAAAAATGCTTTTTTGGAATTTGATACTTTGAACACAACTGGTCGAAAGAGAGCAATACCCCGTCAACATACATTATTTTTTGAATGCCCTTTGTGCTCCACAGCCTGAATCCATCATCTTTTTTCCCAGGGGTGAACTGCTCATTCCCCCAGATAGGAGTATACTGAGATATTGCAGGTGTATCGTCTAAATGTTTATGTGCAGCATACCATACTCTGATTGTGTTTTTAAGGAATGGATTTTTTGTGTGTTTTTCCAGTGTCTTAACGTTTGAAGCGTATAAGTAGAGACTTATTGGCAGGTCAGGAATGGATTCTTGTTCTATGGTTACCCAAGACGGGGATGTTTTGCAAAAATAATATGATACACTGGTTAGTTGAGCAGCCAAATAGTACCATCTTAGGTTTGGGAGTTGAAGTCCTCCTCTCTCATAGGGCAAGTATAAAAGGCTAAGGCGAAGTCTGGCTTTCCTATTTTGCCAAATGAATTGACCAATTATTTTATCAAGCCTTTCATAGAATGAATTTGGTAGTGGCAGGGGAATTGCCTGGAAATAGTACAAAAATTTGGGTAGAATGGACATTTTTAATATATTTATTCGTCCGATCATGGATATAGGTAAGTTTGTCCATGGGTTGAGTGCTTCACTAACCTCATCCATCAGGGGATCATACTTTGCTGATATTATCTCCCTAAGGTCAGGGGTGATCTAATGCCTAGATATTTGAAACCCTCCACTGATATCATGAATGGGCTATTTACTACAGGAGTGTATCTCTCATCTTTATTAAGAAGTGTTAACACAGATTTAGAGCTGTTAACTTTGTAGCCAGAAAATGTTTCGAATTTTTCAATTAATGTGACGAGGTTAGGGATGCTGGTAATTAGATTAGTCAAGAAAAATAAATTATCATCAGCAAACAGGGAAATCCGATGTTCTATCCCTGCGATTTTGATACCTGATAGATTCTGGTGTGCTCTCACTGCCATGGCGAGGGGCTCAATTGCTAATATGAACAGCAGTGGAGACAGGGGACATCCTTGTCGAGTAGATCTCTGTAAGTTGAAGGGTTTCGAGATATTGTTATTTGTCAGGATTTCAACAGTTGGGTTAGTATACAGTAACTGAATCCATTTAAGAAAAGCCCCACTGTTTCCAAATCTTGAAAGTACCTCGAAGAGGTAACCCCGTTCAATTCTGTCAAAAGCTTGACTTGCATCCACTGATAGTATTGCAGTATCTTTAGCATTGTGTTTTTTGTGGATTATGTTTAAAGCTCTTCTAATGTTATGATATCCCTGTCTCTTTTGTATAAAACCTTGCTGATCGTCAATTATTAATTGTGGGAGATATTTATTTAATCTTCTAGGAACTACCTTACAGAGGATCTTTGTATCACATCCCATCAAACTGATCGGTCTATATGATGAACATTCAGTTGAGGATTTATTTGGTTTTAGTATTAGAGTTATTCGGGCTAGCCTTAGTGAATCTGGAAGTGTTCCACTAATAAGTGATTCTTCATACACGTCGAGGAGTGGCTTTAAAATTTGTCCTTTGAAGGCTCTATAAAATTCAATAGGTAGACCATCTGGTCCGGGGGCCTTGCCGCTACTGATGTCTCCTATAGCTTCACTGATTTCTTCTATGGTTAACGGCCTGCTAAGTGATATTTTATCCTCATCTGATAGGGCTGGAATTTTAGCTGATCAAGAAATCTGTTTTGAGTGTCTTTATCTGCTGTCCCGTCGGAATTATATAATT
Source organism: Cephalopholis sonnerati (assembly GCA_019142605.1). Lineage (NCBI taxonomy): Eukaryota > Metazoa > Chordata > Actinopteri > Perciformes > Serranidae > Cephalopholis > Cephalopholis sonnerati. The sequence continues at coordinate 57,119 of JAGQAX010000016.1, forward strand.
TTTCATAGAAGTTTCTAAAGATGTTGTTTATTTCTGATGGATCTGTAATTAAGTTACCAGAAGGTGATTTCATGTTAGTGATTGTCCTTTCAGCCTGCATTTTTTTAATCCTCCATGCTAAAAGTTTTCCAGCCTTTTCCCCCTGGTCGTAGTATGCTTGTTTAGTCCACATTTAGCTTTTTGCAACCTTATCAGTGGTCAGTTTGTCATATTGAGCTCTTAAAATAGAGAGTTGGTGCAATTTCTCAGGGCAGTTGTTAGAAATTTCCATTTCAATTTTCTTTATTTGATTTTCTAATGCTTGTAATTCTCGATTTTGTTGTTTTGTTTTTGAGCTTGTATAGCTAATAATTTCACCTCTTATATAGGCTTTAAAGGCCTCCCATCTGATGCTTGCTGTGGTTTCAGTTGTGTTTAATTCAAAATAATTAGCAATGCACTTTTCCAAATGTTTGACAAATGATTCATCTTGCAGCAGATAGGTTTGAAATCTCCATCTTGGGCGGTGTCCGAGGTTGCCTAAGTATATTTCCATGGACACTGCAGCATGGTCACTAATGACTATACTGTTGTACCAACATTTCTCGATGTTAGACAACAGTTCCACAGAGATCAAAAAGTAGTCAATGCATGAGTGACTTTTATATGTGCTGGAGTAGCATGATTATTCTTTTTTGTTTGGATTCTGTGCTCTCCAAATTTCAATCAAATCAAGGTCCTTTATATAGCTCAATAATGTTTTCCGAGTTTGTATATGAGATGGATTTGTTTGGGTGGATCTATCCATTTCCGGGTTCAGGGCACAGTTGAAATAACCCCCAATTATACAGGGCCCATCCAGGCAGGAGATTGTAAGAAATAAGTTTTTAAAAAATGCTGGATTGTCTTCATTCGGGCCATAGATGTTTATAAGATTTAGTTTTAGTGATAATAAGTTGCCTTGTACAATAATGAATCTGCCCAGTGGGTCTTGAATTCTTCTTGTAGTTTTAAATGGTATGGTTTTATGTATTAGAATAACTACACCACGTGCATGGGTGTTATAAGAGGCATGGAGAACCTGGCCTGGCCATCTTTTAGTCAAATAATGTGTGTCTGAAGGGGTCAAATGAGTTTCTTGTAAAAAGGCAATTTTTGATTTGAGATGCTTTGTCCTGTTTAGTGCTTTTTTCAGTTTGGTCAATTTTCTTAATCCCCGCACATTCCAGCTTGTGACATGAACATCTACATTATTTTTTTGCTTGACATTTTCCATAATTGGTCATTTCAAATTATTAAACTGGGAGAAAGAAAAGTAGGAGATATGGACCTTAATAGAATGCAAAGCTATGTAAACACTCACACGACACCTAGACAAGTGAACAAACAGATATACACAATACCTCGAACATTTGCAAACTACTCTAACAATTCCCCAACAGGGGTCCCTACATACATAAACACACCCACCCTGCATTGAACATTTGCACACATTCCTAGCCTTTCCTAAACTAAAGTGCATACCCTCCCCTATAGTGTAAATTGGAGGCAGTGCTGATCCACGGAATTGAGGAGCAGCTGGTCACTTTAACCCGACCAAAAAGGACAGAAAAAATAAAAAATAAAAAATAAAAATGAATTAGCCCCCCGGGCATGCTCTTAAAGGTCTGCTATAATATATTTTCCCCAATACAAAGACAGAATCCTTTGTGGTTATCTTTAAAGAATATTCACTGTTCCCTTAAACATAAATGTTTTGATAAGATTAAGTGAAATTAACCTTCTTCTTAACATAAATGGTTCAATGAACACATTTAAAATTTAAATATTTGGACAAAGATGTTTATAAACCTGAGTAGCATATATAAGGTAGTTCAGAAATTAGCCACTTGATATTATCCATAAATTATCCTGGACGTGCGATGGTCTTGTAGAATGCCTCAGCCTCCTGTGGTGTGCGGAAAAGGTGCATCTTGCCGTCATGTAGTACTCTGAGCCTGCAGGGGTTATTTTGAAATCCATGGAAGGCGTTGATGTCTACAAACATCTTGGTGATCTCGTTGAATCCACGCCGGATCTGAACCGTCTCCGCGGAGAGATCTTGTGTGAATGTTATCTTGGCCCCTTTGTGCTTCATCTCTCGCCGCCTGGACTCCCGATAAACAAACTCTTTTTCTTGGAAGCTCAAAAAGCGGATGACAATCGCTCTGGTTTGATTGGGTTTTGCCGACGCCAAAGTGCGGTGTGCCCGCTCCAGGGTGAACGACCTGTCGGGGCTCAGCTCCAGCCATTGTGGAAGCATGTTGTTGATGAAGTTGATGAGAGTTTGTTTACCCTCAGCTCCCTCTTGTACACCTTAGAGTCGGAGATTTTTTCTTCTGAGCCGGTTCTCCAGGTCGTCCGTCTTGGCTTCCAGATAAGAGAGGCGTTTGGTGGCTGCTTCTAGAGCAGTTTGTGCTTTTTCAAATGACTGTTCAGCTTCGTGTATGCGCCGCTCAGCTTCGTCAACTCGTGTTGTGTTGGAATTCACGTCTCGTTTAATCTCCGACACTTTACACTCCAATGTGGCGAGTGCGCTTGCCATGTCGACCAGACGTGTGTCAATATTGTCTAGTTTCGTACCAAAGTCTGCACGGAGTGATTTCAACTCACTCAGAACTTCGGCTACGCTAGCCATGGTGTTAGCTTCGCTGCTACTTGGTGGGTCAGGCGAGTTAACTTTAGAGTCGGTCCTGCGTTGGCGAGTGAAAATGTCACAAGGCTTCGTTGTGGAAGGCTTCGGCATATCAGCACTCAGTTTGTCATCTGGGAAAGTAGCTTGTTGTGTCGGGGATTTGAGTTTAATTGTGCATGCCTGTTGGAGCTCTCTCCCTAAGCTGCCATCTTGGTCGCATAAGTCAAAAACAGAACGGTTAAATTTAATTGAAATGTTGAGTTTGTATAAAAACAAAGAAAATGTTTACAGGGAAAGTGGGATGTGTAAAATTAGGTATTTAAATGTTACCAATTATACTAATAAAACCTAAAGCCCTGTCTCTTATTATTATTATCTTATTATGAGGCTGCACTATTAGAGAAAATACAGAACAGTATATCAACACAAACCCCCCACCCGATCCCTCAAAATGCTACAAAGTTCTTAACTTGTATCTATTCTCTCTCTGTATTTTTAGTCGCCAGATGTGACGGCACTTCGCTCTGTTGTCCTCAGAGGCTTTCTTATTGTGCTTGGTGATGACTCCAGTGAGGTCTACAAGACTTGCTTTGTAAGTAACATATTGAAAGAAGAAAGAAACATATTGATCTCGAGTTATTGACAAATCAAATTTGATATGTTTGATAGTATTGTCAAATATTTAAAATACAGTTATTTTCAGTTGATCAGAATCAGGTGGATTCTAATCTCACTCATAAATGATCAGAATCCCTAAATTAGTACATAATGTAATTAAATTAAGGATGTGAATTCCCCAATCTCACACTTCCAGTCTACAGAATTTCCCAAAAGAAGACCAGATTGAAAAGGTAGTTGTGTGTGCTTCTTTTGCAGGATACAGCGAAGGAAGAAGCACTGGCCTCAGTGACAGTTGGGGTGCTGACCGTGGTCAACGACGATGTTCAGCAGCAGGGTCTAAATGCAGTGCACCTCCAGCCCATCTCCACTGCCATCATACTTGAGGGAAGTACCGTCATGGACAATGTTAGAGACTTTCCCCAGGCAATCTGCCTCATGTTTGGTCTTATGTATGCTCTTCACTTAGATTACCCAAAATGCATGGCGAACACACTCAGATTTATTCAAGCAGTCATGCTTGGATTGGGAAGCAAAACACTCCCTACAAAACTGCTTAGTTTGAAAAACAAACTACTGGGGTAGGCAAGTTGATACAAAGCAAAAACCTTTTCCCAGATGTCCCAGCATTACCTGTATAAAAGAAAATTGACTTAAATTTACCCAAACCCATTTGGTGTGAGCAACTTAACAAAAAGATTATATTTCATTCTCAATAGTAGACACGGAAATATCAGCAATATTAGTATGTCCACACTGCACAGGCATCTCACTTCACTTACAGCTCCTGCAAGATAATGCCTACATAGTGTTGACACACCAATATTATTGTTTTAGCAATATCAATAGTTTCCTGTGTCTCATACCAAGAAAGAATTGTAACTTTTTTTTTAAATATATGTATGTGCTTTTTAAATGTATGTGCTTTTGTACAAGTAATGCCAACACATCCAGGACTCTTATTTTGAAGAGAGGAAGAACAGGAAATATTTGTTGTTAATGTGCATTTGTCATTATGTTTCAGGTTGTTACTTTGCTCTTCAAAAAGTATGGGCATCCAACATAACCCTAAGCTACAGAACTAAAAATGATTAGTTCAGAAAGATTCTCTGAAAGGGTTTAGTTCTTAATAATAATATTCTCTCTTGCAATTATTTCAGGAACATAATTTTTTTTATATGTTGTGCATTTTTGTTGAGAGGCTATTCCTTTGATATTTTTTCTTGTCTAAAACTGGAACATGTTCCCAGGTCAGTAACTATTTTTTAGTTCAATTGTTTTAGCTAATGTTTATTCAAAAAATGTAGTGGAGACTCAAAACTGACTTGTTCGGCTGAGAAGTTGTCGCTGTCTGTCTTACATTACTGGACCAAATGATTATACTCGGTCTGCTTTGTATGTTGACATCTGTTGGCTGTTGCAGCAAGGCACACCTGGATTGAATAGTTTGATGAATAAAAATTCATAAAAGAATGTTAAGTAGGTTTGTAATCAAACTATTGATTATTCACTTTTATACTGAGCATTAACAAAACACTCTACAGCCTGTCAAGAGCCAATGTCTCCTGTTAAATGCATTGTTGAGCATTTTAAAATAAATTTTAATTCCACTGACTTAATCCATTAAGTGTTCTCCGTTCATTGTGTTTTTTTAATGAAATTAACATGTGCTGGTGTAATTCTTTTAGGTCAAGAAACTTTTAGCACAGAGCCAGGGATACCTTTATGAACCTGAATAAACAGATGCCGAACTCCATCAGATGGAGTTGGAACGAGCAGAGAGAGAGGGGAAGGACAGAGAAGTGGTCCAAGCTGAAGTTGGACCCACAGCTGTGGCCGTGAGAGACAGTTGTGGGTCCAACTTCAGCTTGGACCACTTCTCTCTCTCTCTCGCTCTCTCGCTCTCTCTCTCTTTCTCTCTTTCTCAGACTCTCTCCCTCTCTCACTCTCTCCCATTCTAAGGGAGAGAAAATAGTGCCAAGCAATTGTGAGGTCAGACTTTTTCGTGAACAGTGGTTTTGTGATGCAAATGTTTCACTCTTGAACGCATATTGTTTTGACAAGCAAAAAGCTTTATTTTCATGACCTCAGCCAACTAGCTGAACTAGCCTCGCCAAAACCAGGCCCATGTGTTGACTTTTTACACTAATCCTTCCCTCGCTCCTTGAGTTGAACCTGAGTACAGTGGCCAAGTGTGGCTCTCACAAAGTTAGATTACATTAAATTGACCTGAATATGATGGATGAGCAACACTAAAGCGAATTAAGCTATCACTTGAGTACTGGAAGCTCACAATAAATAATTTGAGTACTCCATACTCAAAATAAACAAGTTACTCTAATCAAATTGTTTAAGATAATTTGAGTACTGCAAACTCAAAATAAGCAAGTTACTATAATCCAATTATTTAAGATAATTTGAGTACTGCAAACTCAAAATAAACAAGTTACTATAATCCAATTATTTAGGTTAATTTAAGTAAGTAGTTTTTGTGAGGCAGCAAGTTTGCATATTTTTTAGTAAAGTCAACTTATTATATTTTACAGTGTAGTGTTTACAAAAGTAAAAATTTATGCAAGAATGCACACATACAACCCCCCCCCCCCCCCCCCCACGCATGCGCACACACACACACACACACACACACACACACACACACACACACACACCTGATGAGTCCTGCACAGAACATGTGGCTGAGGAGGAAGATGGCTCATCATAAAACTCCAGGACCATCTCTGAAGAGACCTGGGCCTGTGTGACTGCAGAGGTAGATGGCTCCTCATTTTGACCAGTGGGTGTGCCAAAATATTTCAGAAGTGACCCTGAATTTACAATTAACCAATTCCTGGTTGTTTATAGAGTTAAGTGTGCACTCTTTTTACCATATACTATCTTTGGGGTGACTTCCCTCTGGAGCATCAGCTGTGTTTCTCACTTTACGCATGGATGAGAACAGGAGCTGAGCTCATTCACATATGATTATCATCAGTGGATAATAATGTTAATGTTAATAGAGTCAGGACAGAGGAGCACAGAGAGTGAGAGGGGAGAGACCTCTACTGGAAAGGTGAGTAGGAGAGTAATGATTAGAAAGTGAAGAAAGCCAAAATGTATATATCTATATCTATCTATCTATATATATATATATATATATATATATATATATATATATATATATATATATATAATTAAGCAATACATCACGACAGGCCGTGATATACGCTCATTATATCACAGCTAAGGGGCGTTCTTCGGCCCGACGCGAAGCGGACTTACACTTACACTTACTTACACTTTCCGTTTTATATATATATATATATATATATATATATATATATATATATATATAGGCCAAAAGTTTGGACACACCTTCTCATTCAATGCGTTTTCTTTATTTTCATGACTATTTACATTGTAGATTCTCACTGAGGGCATCAAAACTATGAATGAACACATGTGGAGTTATGTACTTAACAAAAAAAGGGGAAATAACTGAAAACATGTTTTATATTCTAGTTTCTTCAAAATAGCCACCCTTTGCACACTCTTGGCATTCTCTCGATGAGCTTCAAGAGGTAGTCACCTGAAATGGTTTTCCAACAGTTTTGAAGGAGTTCCCAGAGGTGTTTAGCACATGTTGGCCCCTTTGCCTTCACTCTGCGGTCCAGCTCACCCCAAACCATCTCGATTGGGTTCAGGTCCGATGACTGTGGAGGCCAGGTCATCTGCCGCAGCACTCCATCACTCTCCTTCTTGGTCAAATAGCCCTTACACAGCCTGGAGGTATGTTTGGGGTCATTGTCCTGTTGAAAAATAATTGATCGTCCAACTAAACTCAAACCGGATGGGATGGCATGTCGCTGCAGGATGCTGTGGTAGCCATGCTGGTTCAGTGTGCCTTCAATTTTGAATAAATCCCCAACAGTGTCACCAGCAAAACACCCCCACCTCCATGCTTCACAGTGGGAACCAGGCATGTGGAATCCATCCGTTCACCTTTTCTGCGTCTCACAAAGACACAGCGGTTGGAACCAAAGATCTCAAATTTGGACTCATCAGACCAAAGCACAGATTTCCACTGGTCTAATGTCCATTCCTTGTGTTTCTTGGCCCAAACAAATCTCTTCTGCTTGTTGCCTCTCCTTAGCAGTGGTTTCCTAGCAGTTATTTGACCATGAAGGCCTGATTCGCACAGTCTCCTCTTAACAGTTGTTCTAGAGATGGGTCTGCTGCTAGAACTCTGTGTGGCATTCATCTGGTCTCTGATCTGAGCTGCTGTTAACTTGCGATTTCTGAGGCTGGTGACTTGGATGAACTTATCCTCAGAAGCAGAGGTGACTCTTGGTCTTCCTTTCCTGGGTCGGTCCTCATGTGTGCCATTTCGTTGTAGCGCTTGATGGTTTTTGCGACTCCACTTGGGGACACATTGAAAGTTTTTGCAATTTTCCGGACTGAGTGACCTTCATTTCTTAAAGTACTGATGGCCACTCGTTTTTCTTTAGTTAGCTGATTGGTTCTTGCCATAATATGAATTTTAACAGTTGTCCAATAGGGCTGTTGGCTGTGTATTAACCTGACTTCTGCACAACACAACTGATGGTCCCAACCCCATTGATAAAGCAAGAAATTCCACTAATTAACCCTGATAAGGCACACCTGTGAAGTGAAAACCATTTCAGGTGACTACCTCTTGAAGCTCATCGAGAGAATGCCAAGAGTGTGCAAAGCAGTAATCAGAGCAAAGGGTGGCTATTTGGAAGAAACTAGAATATAAAACATGTTTTCAGTTATTTTACCTTTTTTTGTTAAGTACATAACTCCACATGTGTTCATTCATAGTTTTGATGCCCTCAGTGAGAATCTACAATGTAAATAGTCATGAAAATAAAGAAAACGCATTGAATGAGAAGGTGTGTCCAAACTTTTGGCCAGTACTGTATATATATATGTATATGTATATATATATATATATATATATACATATATGTATGTATGTATATATGTATATATATATATATGGATATATATAAGCCAAATTATCCTGACCCAGATATTACTTTAATTCAAGTGATTAAGTAATATTTTTCAGGGTTTGAAATTACAACCATTTAAGTCACATATGTGCCCAAAATGTAATCTGTGCGACTTCAAAATATTTGGGAACAAACAATTATTGTGGGTTAGGGTTAGGGTTAGCGAAAGTCATGGCATTAGCCTCTATGTTATTAATTCAATTCATTGTGTTTCAGTGTATACTGTGCAAACCTCTGTTTGTTGTTGTACTGTATTAAAAAACAGACTGAAATAATAATAATAATAATAATAATAATAATAATGAATAATTTCTCAGTTTTTGTTAGCTGTTTGTGAAGTTTTGTGCTCATGCGCTACGTTCGCTCACATTTCCTGGGGGCTAAGCCCCCCCTGTCCTGACGCCCCTGTCATGAAGGTATAATCATACCTGTCAAGTTTTGGATTTGAAAATAAGGGAAATTTTCCGGCGCTCGCCGTGAGCCGTCCCACCACCCCAACCAAGCTCCAGTATCCCTTACATTTTAAGACAGGTGTACAAGATATCTAAAAACAAATTGTTAACCGCTTACTAACTACAATTAGGTGATCAGACTCTGATAAGCCTACCTTTGTTGACATTGAAATGCTGTGAACATTCCTACGTTATAATGCAGCCTAAATGAAAACACAAAAGGGTATATGAAGCACATTTATTTATTCTTTATAAAACGGGTGCTTCCCATCCTTAAGTGTGATTGGCTGAGCCGCGTTCCATGCCGTTGTAAAATCAGTGTAACCCACTGGTAGACCGCAGCGTCTGTGTTGCTTGGCAACCATTCTGTCCACTCGATCTTGCTTGGTGGAAGAATTAATAGTTTTCAATTTTATTGTTGCATTATTACCAATAAATTGATGATTTTTTTTTCGTGTGTGTTTATTTTCTGGGCTATATGTAGGGTAACTGTTTTATAAAAGCAACAAGCCCAGAGAAGCCGAGAGTTACAGTGATTTTACAACGGCGGAGGGGCACTAGAACGCCCCTCAGCCGTTGTAAAATTACTGTAACTCACGGCTTCTCTGGGCTTATTGCTTAAACATATTTTCAGTTCATAATGTACCCATCCTGCTCCTCTTTAGGAAGGTAAATTCGCTGTCCCATTTTTTCTTTGTTTTTTTGGCAGGAATGCCTTCTCCTTCGTCTCATCCATCCAACTCTCTCTTTTATTTTTCCGGGTTTGTTCCCGTTGTCAGCACTAACCTCGCGACAACTGCCACCCAGGCTATTGCAGGTGGCAGTTCTCGCGAGGCTAGTGACAGAGTTTGGAGAGGCAGAAAAGAGGGGTAAAATACGATAGTTTCCCGGCCAAAACGGGAGACTTGACAGCTATGGGTATAATATAAACGGAGATCCATCATCCAGAGGTCAGTCGATCCCTCGCCCCCCCCCCTTGCTCTACCTCCGAGGCTCACTCACACACAACCTCTGCAGTTGCGATCCCCCGCCGGCCCGCCCCTCCTTCCTGCCTCTTCTTCTGACAGAGAAACACACACAACCTGTATGTATGACTCTCAGCAGCAAGTTGACGTGATAGGGGCACCCCAGCGCCCACTCCACTAACTTGACGTGGAAATGAGCGGAAGTCTAGAAAACTGGGGAGTTTTTTTTTTTTTTGCGCCCTCACATAGATTGCGCCCACATTTCCCATAGCAAAAACCGTCCGTTTTTGGCTATGAAATTTGTTCCCAAATCATTCTTCTGGAGAGCCCCAGGTAAACATGCTTTAAAATGCTTCTCTCACTGTAAACAGCTTAAAACTGACATAATGCAATTTTCACACCAACCACTTTGAGAAAATAAAGAAAACTGCCTGGCACCCTTAGAAGACCCAAAAACACATATTTTTGGCTATGAAATTTGTTCCCAAGTCATTCCTCTGGAGAGTCACAGCTTAAGTTCTATCATGCTCTCAAAGTGATTTTCTCATACTGAAAATGACTGTTTTCACAGCAACCAGTATATGAAACCATGGCAAACTCCCTGTTCCCATTAGAGGACCCGAAAACATATATTTCTGGCTATGAAATTCTTCAAGGCATTCTTCTGGAGAGCCCCAGCTAAACATGCTTTAAAATGCTTCTTTCATTGAAAACAGCTTAAAACTCACTTAATGCTGTTTTCCAACTAATCACTTAAAGAAAACAAAGCAAACTGCCTGGCACCTTTAGAAGACCCCAAAACACATATCTCTGGCTTTGCAATTTTTTTCCTAAAAGCTTCCACTTAAATTCTAACATTCTCTTTAAATGATTTTCTCATCCTGAAAATGAATGTGTTGATAACAACTACTAACTGAAACCATGGGAAACTGCCTCGGCCCTTTCAAAGACCCGAAAACACATATTTCTGGCTATGAAATTTGTTCCCAAGTGTTAGGGAAAGAAAAGTTGACGGGATTCATCGCCCAGACAACGAGATAGAAACGCACAGTCCATCATCCCTCCCCAAGGTTTTGGTTAGATTTTAGAGGCGAGATCAAAATTGTGATGAAATTGGGGTCAAAATAGATTAAAATTGGGCTTGAGCGACCAGATTAGATTAGGATGTGACAAGGAATGGAGTGTCATCCAGAAAACGAGACCGAGGGGAATAGAAAATCATCCCCCACACACAAAAAAATGCCATCCCATCCTAAATGTTGTGGCCAGGCTTAGGTTTAGGGGCCAGGTCCAGGGTGTGGTTAGGTTTAGGGGCCGAATCAGGGTGTGGTGAGGTTTAGGGGCCAAATCGGGGTGTGGTTAGGTTTAGGGGCCAAATCAGGGTTGTGGTTTATTAGGTATAAGGGTAACTATGGCAAAAGATTCCCAGAAGTTTGACTCTCATTTACATACACAGGGGATGGCCACCAGAGGGCGTCGGTGCTCCTGTCAGAACTCGTCATAGTCTGCAGATTCTAGCTGAGTCTGACAGCAGCCTGGTTCTGTTAGACATGGCACATTGTTGTCCTTATTATTATTAGGAGTTGACTGTAATTATAAAGCAAATGATAATAAAGTAATGAAAATAATAGCAGAGGTTGAAAAATGAAGCAATGAAGCAAGGTAATAATATCTGAAATGAAAACAACAAAAAGTAAAAAAGATTTGACAGGTAAGGAAATAAATGAAGAGGAAAAATTGCAGGTCTCTTTGTCTGTCACGGCATATACAGCTGGTTAATCAAGTTTGTTTTACCTGATTTCTATCATTCATAAACCTCTTTTGAGCTGGACCTACAGGAGTACAGTGCTGACTCTCTCCCAGCTGCCAAGACTTAGCATCTGTCTCCACCCACTGGTCAACAGTCCAAACTACAGCCTCAGTCACAAAGCAGAATAGGCCAAAAGAATGAGCATCTCTCTCTCTCTCTCTCTGATCTCTTTCTCTCTCTCATTTCAATTTCAATTTAATAAGATTTTTTGGCATGACTGTAGATTAACAATATTGCCAAAGCCATTACAAATTTACAAATAAGGCACAAGTCAGAAAAGTATTAAAAAAATATACAACAGATAATTTAAACATATAATACACATCAACATCAATAACAACAACATCAATAAAACTGAAAAATAAAATAAATTGCATTTTATATTCATCAGGCAGAGAATCAAAGTCAATGACTTTATGTTTTATTTTTGAGAGGAACTCGGCTCTGACGTGTTCATATTTGCTGCAGTGCATCAGGAAGTTTGTCTCTGTCTCCACTTGTCTGTGTGGACAGAGCTGACACAACCTGTCCTCTCTGGGCAGCCAGGTCTGCCTGTGTCTGCCCGTCTCTATGGCCAAGCTGTGGTCTCTGAGTCTGTACATGGTGAAAGTCTTTCTCAGTTTCTCATTTGTCATGGTGCTCAGATATTCTGCCACCGTGTACTGTCTGTTTAGAGCCAAATAACAGTACAAAACAAAAACAAAAGTTTGCTCTGCGTTTTTGTGGTAGATGTCCAATAGTTAATGTGATGTTCTTTTTGTTTTTCTATAATTTGGTGGGTCAAGATTGTGTGGGGACTGTGCTGAGGTCTTGTGCTGTTAGAGGAGCTGAGCCTCAGGATTAGCTGGCTGAGGGGGCTCTTCTCCATGTTCTCCTCTTGGCATTGCAGAGCTTCGTACGAGTTGGGGTCACTTCTTTTGAGGTGTTTATAAAATTTGATGGCTCTTATTTGAAATCTAATTAAAAGGGGGAATTGGCCTAGCTCAGCTCAGCATCCGTTGTTGGGGGTGTTCCTGTGAACTCTGAGGAGCTCTTGCTAATCTCTGTGTGCAGGATTTCGATGGGGTGTTTGTCCCATTTTTCAAAATCTTGATTTGCAAGAGGACCCCACACCTCACTACCATACAGAATAATTGGTTCAATTATAGATTTGAATATTTTGAGCCAGATTCTAATGGGTATATTAATGTTTGAAGATTTCTTTATAGCATAGAAAGCCCTTCTTCCCTTCTCTCTGAGATCATCAACAGCCAGGTTAAAGTTTCCTGTGGACGTGATGTGTAGTCCTAAGTGTGTGTAGTCGTGTGTGTGTTCCACCTCATGAGAGCCCAGGAAAAACCTGATTTGGTTTCCCTGACCCCTGGGTCGTTTCTGGATTATCATAATTTTGCTTTTGTCCAGATTAACTGTCAGGGCCCAGGTCTGACAGAAGGTTTGCAGATGATCCAGTTGCTGTTGTAGTGCTTCCTTTGAAGAAGCCAGCAATATAAGATCATCTGCAAAAAGTAGGCATTTAATCTGTGTGTCAGACAGAGTGAGACCTGGGATGTCAGATAGTTCTAGTCATTCAGCCAGTTCATCGATATAAATGTTGAAGAGGGTGGGACTGAGACTGCAGCCCTGTTTCACTCTACTCTGGGGGAAGAAATCTGTTTCCATGTTGTTAATTTTAACAGCACATTTTATATGTGTGTACATGATGTCATAGACCTTCCCCCCTGCACCCTTCTCAATTAATTTTAGGAACAGACCATCATGCCAAATTGAGTCAAATGCTTTTTGGAGATCTACAAAACAAGAGAAGATTTTCTTCTTGTTTTGGTGGACGTGTTTATTAATGAGGGTGTGAAGGGTGTAGATATGGTCTGTTGTTCTATATTTGGGTGTGAATCCTATCTGGCTCTTGCTCAGGACATCATGTTCTCTTAGGAAGTCTTGCAGTCGGCTGTTTAGGATGCTGCAGAACAACTTCCCCAGGTTGCTGCTGACACAGATGCCTCTGTAATTGTTTGGGTCGAATTTGTTTCCACTTTTAAAGATCTTTAAAGATCCAGAGGTCAGGGAAATGTCTGACTCCCAGAATAAGGTTAAATAATTTTAATGTGGCAATGTTAAATTTATGGTCATCAAATTTTAGCATTTCATTTAAAATGCCATTAGGACCGCTGGCTTTCCTTGGCTGCAGTGCCTAGATTTTAGCCAGTAGCTCTGCTTCAGTAATTTGGTAGTCTAGGGGGTTCTGGTTGTCTTTAATGACTGATTCTAAAATGTGTAATTTATTGAGGAGATTGTTTTGGGCCGAATTCAAGGTAACAGCAGTATACAGATTTTCAAGGTGATTTTTCCAGATGTCATCATTTTGAATAGCCAATTCTTCTTTTTGTGGTTTGCTGAAAGAGTGCCATTTCTTCCAGAAATCATTGGAGTCAATGGACTCAATTACAATTATTTGTAATTGATGCCTCACATGCTGTTCTTTTTTAGTTCTGAGTGTTTTTCTGTATACTCTCAGTGTTTCCCAGTACTGGAGGCAGAGCTCAGGGTTGTCAGGTTGTCTGTGTTTTTGATTTGATACATTTCTGAGAGTTTTATTCAGTTGTCTGCATTCTGTGTCAAACCACTCGTCATTGGTCAGGTCTTTTGGCCTGTGGTGCTGGGGCTTTTTCAGACAGGATAAGTCTGCCACATGGTCAAATATGTTGTAGATGTCCTGTACAGCCTGTCTGAGGCTGTCCTGATTGAGGGGATACGAGGTAGAAAGAAAACAGTCTAAATGGGATTGAAAGGTTGGATTTTTGATTGCTGTCTGGTATTCGTCTTTGCTTTTGTTTGTCCATTTATAAGGTTGTTTTTTGTAGGTCAGATTGCAGGGTTCTACTGTGTGAGGGTCATTTGCTGTCATTTTAATGTAGAGTGTGATTTTACTATAGTCTGATAAGGGGGTTAAGGCGCTGACTGTAAATGCTCTCAGGTAGAAGGGGTCTAGGTCGGTGATGCCATAGTCTACCGTGCTGTTGCCAAGAGGAGAGCTATGAGTGTAAAGACCGAATGAGTCCCCTCGAAGCCGACCATTAACCATGTACAGACCCAATGTTCGGCAGAGCTGCAACAGTTGCTGCCCACTTTTATTGACAGTTTTGTCAAAGTTATTTCTGTGGGGGTGTGAAGGGAGGGGGACCAGGTATATGTTTGTCTCCCTGTGTGCCGATAAAATCTGGTTCTGTACCAGTCCTGGCATTCAGGTCTCCACAGATCAGTACACTTCCCTGGGCCTGAAAGTAACTGATCTCATCTTCGAGAATGGAGAAACTGTCTTCATTAAAATAAGGGGATTGTGATGGGGGGATATATGCTGCACACAGGAATACATCTTTATCTGTGGTGATAACATCTTTTTTAATTTTGAGCCAAATTGAAAATTCTCCTTTTTTGATTAATTGAATGTATTGTGCAAGGTTTGCCTTATATCAAATCAGCATTCCTCCTGAATCTCTTCCTTGTGTTACTCCCTTTAGTTTGGTGGATGGGGACATTATCTCTATGTAGCCTGAGGGGCAACCAGTGGAGACATCTCCACTACCAAGTCTCGTTTTCTAACTCTCTAATAAAATCTGAGGTCCTGCTCTTAAGGTCAAGAGCAGAAGATCTCAGACCCTGAACATTCAAACAAGAAATGGTAAAAGATTTTGATTTCATTATATTTAAAACTCAAAAGGCTGCATTTGGTGATCAAAATGAGATAAACCACTAAGTCAAAGAAAATAATTTAAGAGTATCTACATAACAATCACAATATAAAAGGTAACAATCCAATAACCGGTATATTCAAACTGTATGAGAACAAGAAATACTCTAATAAAACTTTATACAGTGTCTATTGTGATACCTGTCCAATCAGATGAGAGCAAAGCAGGCTGAGCATCTGCTGAATGTCCCTCAACTCATCGTGTGGGTGGTGGTTAAGGTTGGTTCTGCTGCTCTCCAGACCACCTGGGCATAACTCAGTGGGCCAGGGTGTGGCTCTTGTCACTGTGGTTGGGATAGGGCCCCTAGGGACAGGAGTGGCTGTGGTCTGGCTTGAGGGGGATCATGGTTGCCTTGGTGGGGTCTTATTGGGACATGATGTGGGTGGGGCTGAGGGTGGTCTTGTCTCCACTGTGTTGGTCTGGATGTTGGTTGAGGATGTCTTGGTGTTCTGTGGGGGTTGTGGGCTGATGTGCTCTCTCTGCGGGCCATGGATTGGTCTCTGTTGAGAGGGATGTTTTTCAGTGTTTGGGCAAAGATGGGGACTGTGTTTTTAAACAGATGGACGTGGTCGTAGAGACAGCTGATGTCCAGGGTGGGGTGGTGGGCTAGGTGGACATTGGGTCTCCGTGCACAGTCTCTGGACAGGCTGCTGTTGATCCTGTGGATAGTGTCAGGGTGGAAGTCTTTCCTTGGGAGCAGAGTGAATATGACCACTCAGCTGCTGGGGAAGGTGGTGGAGGCTTTCTCTATCACTCTATTGAGTGACTCTGACACCCTCTCCTGCTGGCTCTGCAGATCATTGGTGCCAGTGTGGATAATGATGTGACTCGGAGATCCAAGCCGCTCCTCTGACAGGCTTGGTGAGTGTTTGGTGAGTGTTTGGACACCAGATTTTAGACACTTTGTGGGTGGTGAAAAGTTTCTTTTCATTAAGCCAATGAGGAGGACAATGTCTGTCTTCTCTCTCTGTTGTGCTGGTCTGGTGGAATGAGGGGTGGTGCTGGTCTGTGGGATGGGTGGAGGTGGAGGTGTGGGTGTGGTGTTGGTCTGTGGGCTGGATGTGGAGCTGGGGGTGGAGGTAGGTTCTTGGATTGGTGGGTCCTGGCTGCTCACAGGGTCCTGGTTGTGGTCTGGATGTAAGTGTAGTTGTTCATCCAGGTCTTGTGTAGCTCCACCTCTTTCCTGAAGCTGTTCTGACAGAGTGGTGAGTGCTCTCCTGTGCTCCTCTCTCTCTCCTCTGAGCTCCTCCACCTCCTTTGACAGAGAGGTAAGTTCTCTCCTGTGCTCCTCTCTCTCTCCTCTGGATGCTGGAGGAGGCTGGGGACATGAAGTTGCAGAGGGCCATGTTTTCTTTCTCAGGGATTTGGCCAACAAGGGGCTTTAACTCTGTCAGCTTGGGCACCAGTATACACCAGTATAGGTCAGTTATTTTAAGTGTTATCATAGAAATATTTGGAGACTGAAATGTATATAGTTGTTGACCAGATTGTGATTTTTTTTTTTTTTTTTTTTAGAGAGAGCAGTGAGTATGATAATTAAACATTCCCCATATAAATGACCTCTTGTGATGAGGTATTAGCAACCCCCTAACGGTGCTCTGGCAACCACCTGAAGCACCTTAAAAAAAAAAGGCAGCATACTGGCATACTGTGCTGGTCATTATTTGTCTTACCATTAGTCAGTGTTGATTTCCTTTTTTTTTTTTCTATCTCAAACAGTTTGAGGTTCCCCTACACCATGATAGTCCCATTCTTGTATAAATTGACTGTCATCATGAATAGAATAGAATAGAATAGAATAAATCTTTATTGTCCACCGAGGTGGAAAATTGTCTTCGGCTCACCAACATATAAAAACAGAGAGCTCTAAAAAATACAGACACGATTGCATAAACATACAAGTAAAAAAGTATCTGAATCCTAAGTAGTATCTGAAAAGTATCTGAAAGTATCTGAATCCTCTGCTTCTTTTATTTTTATTTTCCAGCTGTTACAGATCCCCTCTTTTTTGACAGAGGGGTAGTGGGCACTGATGGCAGAGTGCCATGTTAGCGGCTGGTCTGTGAAGATCGGGTTGCTGACCTCCCCGGTCTTGTAAATATCAGAAAACAGTGTTTCTAGTCTTTCTTTTAACAGGTTTTGTTTAAATGCCCTCCTGGCAGTCTCATTGGTTACATCAGGAGGATAGAGGAGAGGAACAGCCTCTGTACATCCTTTGGTGGATTCCATCAGGCTCTGCTGCTGTTGAACTGCTGCTATTTAAATTCCTTGGTAACAGTTGCTAAGGATCTTGTTTACAGCTAGCTGTATTATGCTAGCTTAAGTTTATTTAGTGTTCAGTAATTATTTGTTTCCTCTTTTAAAATATTATATTTTCTTTCTGATGGTTTCACTCACTTGAGTCTTCAGCTGTTTTCCTCCTCTTTGCTTGACCTTTTTTTTTTTGTTGCTGGTTGGACAGTTAGGCTAACTGTCACTTTGGCAGTTGGTTCCGTTGTTTTCCAGTGTATCACTGTCTTTTTTTCCTTCTTGGGAGTTTTTTTTTCTATAGACAATGGTTTTCTCTTCTGTTTTCTTCCAGTTCTTAGAAAAATAGTAGTTTATTTCACTTTAAAACATCCAAAAAAAAAAGCAAAAACGTCCAAAAAAGCAAAAATATTCAGGAGCTCACGTTCATGCTCATGTTCTCATGGATTCTCTATCTCTCTTTCTCTCTCTGTCTGTCTCTCCCTCCCTCTCCCTCCCTCCCTGTAAGTGTAATTGAGTAATAATGAGTGATAATTTAATGAATCATATTTCTTTTTTTTTTTTCACTCAAGTTTTATTTCGTTTTATGGACAGGCAACAGTAAACATAAAGAGTAAGAAGAAGAAAAAATAATAAGAAAATAAAGAAAACAGTAGTGACTGTGGGATACATGTCCTTGTTTAGTTATGCACTATTTTGTCTTCATGTCTTGTCTGCAGTGGCATCTCTGCAGTGAGATTTGTACTCTGTCCATTTAGTCCATTTCGCATTGAATTCTGTTTGTTGGAGTCTCAATATGTGCGTGAGTCTTTCCATACTGTAAATCTCCTCAACGGTGTCAGTCCAGTTCCTCAGAGTGGGAGAGTCCTCACTGCACCATTTCCTAGTAATTACCTTCTTGGTCGCAGCCAAGAGTATTTTGACTAGATACTTGTCTTCACATTGAACACTTTCACTTGTCAAGTTACAGAGATAAAGCACTTCAAATGATAATGGCATTTTGTACCCCAATATTTTCCCCAGTTCAACCCCTACATTCTTCCAGTAAGTTTTAATTTTGGTACATTCCCAAAATATATGTGTATGACCTGCCTTGTACTCCCCACACTGTCTCCAGCATGCTTGATGTGTGGATAAGTATTTGTTTTTTATTTCAGGAGTGATAAAGTACCTGACTATATTTTTCCAACAGAATTCTTTCCACATCCTGGAGTTTGTAGTGGTTCGTTGTACATCGCATATATTATACCAGTCCTCTTCTGTTAGTTGTATTTTGCTCTCTTTTATCCATCTATCCCGGATATACAGTGTAGAGGTTCCTCTATTCTTTACCAAACCCTGATATAGTAGTGAAATAACTTTCTGAGTGCTGTTTTTATATGCCTTACACAATGTTACAGTTACTTTATTCAGGTCTTGGGGAAGTTCTGGTCTGATTTCTTTTTCAAAAAAATCTTTAACTTGAAAATACCTAAACTGATCATAATCCTCCAAGTCATATTCTCTTTTGAGGTTCTGAAAGTTTTTGATTTTACCCCTGTCAATCAATATACACAATGCTGTTATGCCCTTGTCTATCCAATACTCAAAACTACTGTCAAATGTTGCAGGTTTGAATTTAGGGTCATAAGCCAACCAAGTTAAGATTTTGATTTCCCTCTCCAAGCTGTATTTCCTTGCCACCATGAACCACATATCTAGATTGAATTTAGTTATTGAGTCAAGCACACTCTCATGTTTCTTAAAGGTATCTCTGTTTGCTAACATGCTTTGGACATGGTATCCCTCTGTTTTCAATTCAATTTCCTTCCACCTGGCGATGTATTCAGAGTCACACCAATATACCAAAGGTCAAATTTGTGCTGCATAGTAATATTCTAAAAGATTTGGTAAGGCTAGGCCACCTTTCTCTTTAGGAATCTGAAGGGTTGTGTATTTTATCCTGGGCTTTTGCCCACCCCATATAAAGCGTGAGATTTTTTTGTCCCACTCTTTAAATTGTAATATAGGGATTTCTGTTGGTAGTGACTGAAAAAGATATAAGATTCTCGGTAATATGTTCATCTTTATGATTTCTATCCTGGAGCTGAAATCCAGTATCAACACTGACCACCTTTCCATATCTTTCTGAATTTCCTGATTTAGTGCCCTATAATTAGTTTCGTATAGTTTTGAAAGATTTCCAACTAGGATCACACCTAAGTATTTTATTGTTTTTGCTTTCCATTTGAATTTGTACGTTAGTTTGATGGTTTGGGATGGGGTATAATTTATGCACAAAACCTGTGTTTTTGCCACATTGAGTTTATAACCTGACAAGTAATAGAAAGACTCCAACTTTTCCATGATTCTAGGTAAGCATAAATCTGGTTGTTTTAAACTGATCAGAACATCATCAGCGAAAAGCCCAATTTTATGCTCAATATCGATATTGGCCTATAATTTTCACAAAAATCTTTATCCTTTCCCTCTTTGGGGAGTATTGTAATTATGGCTTCACTCCAGGAGGGTGGGATCTTTCCACTCTTTAAGGTATCATTAAGTGAGGCCAGTAACATCGGGCTCAGCTCCTTTCTAAATATTTTGTACCATTCGGCTGGAAAGCCATCGCTTCCTGGAGCTTTATTTGATTTTAACTTATTAATGGCTTCATCCAGTTCCTTCACTGTGATATTTGAATTTATATTTCTATTTTGTTCTTCACCTATTGATGGAAGATCTAGCTGGTTTAAGAAGTTTCTTATCGTCTTGTCATCTGCTAAGTTCGTTTCTATATATAACTTTTTATAGTAATTTTCAAATACCTTATCTATTTTTTCAGGTTCTATCTCTAATGTATTGGTCTTGGGATTTCTTATTTTATGAATTGTATTCCCCAGTTGTTGCTTCCTTAATCGTCTAGCTAATATTTTTGTGGCTTTGGGGCCAGACTCGTAATAAGTTTGTTTCAGGAACCTAGTTTTCTTTTCTACTTCGTCTCCTAGTATCTCATTCACTTTCGTTTTCACTTCCTGGATTTGTTTAATTAAGTTTGGATCATTAGATTTTTTGTGTTGTTGTTCCAGTTCTTTAAGTTCTTTAATTTTTTCCTGGTATAGTATTGTTCTAGCTTTCTTAAGATAGGTTGATCGAGATATGAGTCTTCCTCGCATTACTGCTTTCATGGCATCCCATAATATAGTGGGAATCACGTCCCCGTTGTCATTCTCTTCCCTGTATGTATTTATTTCTGTTTTCATCTCCTCGACAATTCCTGGGTTATTTAGAACTCCTACATTCATTCTCCATACTGTATTCCTTTTCCTGTTATTCATATTCAGTGTCAAGTGGAGGATGCAATGATCTGACAAATCTGCCACTCCTATCTTGCACTCTTCTATTCTAAATCTGTCTACCGTATTCATAAAAAAGTAGTCGATCCTCGTATGTACCAAGTGTGGAGCAGAGTAATATGTAAAGTCCTTTTCCAATGGATGGAGTTCCCTCCAGACATCCATTATTCCTAATTCGGTAAGGGCTGTATTTATAAATCGGGATATATGAATTTTACTGTTTTTCTTGGAACTAGTTGTATCTAAGTTTTGATCAAGCGTAGTATTAAAATCCCTCCCCATTATTAGTATCCCCTCTGTTTCTTGAAGGATAACTTCGAACACATCTTTGTAAAAAGTTTTCCCTTCATCTGGGGGTGCATAGATATTGATGAGAGTAAACAGTTGACTTTCAATTTTACCCTTCAACAATATATATCTCCCTTCTTTGTCTTTTATTTCCCGTAGGTGCTCAAATTTTGTATTATTTGAAATTAAAATCATCACCCCCCTTTTACTCTTTTTTTTTGTACGAGCTGTCGTAGGTATTTTTAAATCCCAATTTTTTGAATTTCTCGTGTTCCTGGTCCGATAGATGCGTTTCTTGTAGGAAACAGACTTGTGATTTTTCCTTTTTTAATTTTGCTATAACCTTCCTTCTTTTCATTGGGTTGTTTAGTCCGTTTACATTGAGAGACACCACTTGTCTGTTACATTGCATCATGTCCTCTTCTTGACTTTTGTCCCTTTCTCCCACTGTCACTTACAAAAATAACAACCATGTGAACAAGAACAACTGAACAATCCTTCCGATAACTGTGGGCTTCTTGAACTGTGCCCATGTCCCTGTTGGAGGGGGAGGGGAAATCCTCCAGTAAAGGTGGGGCCCCTCACTAGAAGAGAATGGAGGTCCTAGTTGGGGACCCTCCTGCCTTCTAGTAATGTCCAACATTTCTCTGTGACTCTACCAGTCTATAATATGAGTATCTTAAAGAAGCCTTGCAATGGGAGGAGGGCCTTATATCTTGTCCTCATGTTCTGAATTTAAACCAAAAATTATTTAACACACAGAAGCATGCTCAATGCTTATTATAATACCACAAAATAATAATAATAATAAATAAAATAATGATAATAATAAAAAATAAAATAAGATAAAATTGAGTCTCATTAAATACTGACTCTCCTCCTCTCACATATTTGAAATTAACCTAGACTGCACATTAACGTGATATTATGGCTCACATTTACAGTTTCCTCAAGTAATTTCCACCTCTCCGGATTTCTGATACCCCCGCAGCTTCCCTCTGGCCCGCTGACCTATATCTTCTTGCGATCCCGGTTTCCCGGCTCGTTGCCACTGCGATGCTCCTTGAATCCGTTCCTCTACTGCGCGCCCCTCGTCTGTGTCTTTCACCCGGGTGTCGATTCCCCTCTTTTCCATCTCCTTTGCTGCCTCGTGTGCGCTGTTGTAGAGCCGGGAGCCGTCAGCCCAATGTATTCGGATCCTGGTTAGGGGCGTCTGGAATCTGATGCCTTTTTCCTTTAGAATCTTTTTGAATTCTGTGCATGTTTTCCGTTTCTGGACCACTTCAGCCGCGTAGTCGTGGTCAAAGAACAGTGGTGTGTTGCCGAGTTTGATCCGTTTCTGCCAGGCTTTCTTCAGAATCATCTCTTTGATGTCGAATTGTTGGAAGTTAACGATTATGGGCCGCGGTGTCTCTCCGGGGCCGGCAGTGTTAACTCTCTCCGTAGTAGTTCCTCCACAAACCGGGATACCGAGTCCCCTTCCGAGCCCTCAGGAACGCCAAATATCCACAGATTGTTCCTCCTGGACCTTCCCTCAAGATCGGTTCGTTTTTCCTGTAGCTGTCTCTGCTCTCGTAGTGTTTTCAGCAGCGCTTCTTTAGCTTCCATGTTGAACGACTCGAGCTCATCGATGCGTGTCTGGGCCTCGGTCAGGCTTTTTCTCTGGTCCAGTAGCTCTTCGTTGTTAGCCTTTAGCTTGTTGTTTACATCTTCTTTGAAGCTGGAAAACTCCTGTTTGAAACTGGTGTTGAGAGACGTTATATTGTTCTTCATTTCCTCTTTGAGTTCTCGTATTTCTTTGGCAATGTCCGTCACATATTTATAAAGAGTCGGCCTCGTCGCCTCTTTCCTCCCTTTCACTGCTTTCTTCCCTTAAGAGTTTTGCTGTTTTCTCCTGTGCTTTCATGATCGTCCGGCTTCTGAGACAGATTCCCCCCTCTTCTACTTGGTTCATTTATTACTGAATTCACGTTGTCGTCGTTGGGGGGGAGTTTAATCGCTTCAACTGGTGGGAGCTAAATCCTACGCCGCCATTCCTCTCGCTGCTCGACCGGAAGTCCCAATGAATCATATTTCTTAAAAGTCACAATGTTTTTCATGAAAATAACCTGAACTGTCAAGATGATATGGTGATTTCAAAGTAATAAAATCTCGATGCAATACCACTTCAGGTTTGTTGGGTCTAAGGACAGAATATGTCACACTTTGTACAGACTGAAAAGCCCATTGGGGCAATGATAAATTGTGATTTTGGGCTATACAAATAAACTTGACTTGTTTTTCTTCTTCTTCTTCTTCTCCTTCTTTTCTTTACAAATGTTGTTGTTATTAATGCTGTTGTTGTTGTTATGACAGACGATGTTTTAAGATTTCATATACTGTTCTGTTAAAGTATGCTATAATGAAAGTCTAGGACTACTGGAATAATCTTGGTAGTATATATTTATTAGTTTATCTTTGATACAATTAAGATGACACATTTTCAAGTCTTAAGTAGTTGCAACAAACAAATAAGAAAGTACAAAAGTAAAGTACAAATAAAATACAAACACAGTGAATTAGATTTACGTAGATGGAAAAAAAACAAGTACAATTATTACAGGAGAAAGTTAGGATAAATTACAACATACAGTAACAAGCAAGAAATACAACAATTGTTGCAAATATATTTGAAGTGAGGAAAATCCCTCACATAGGTTCCAGGGCTGCTGCAGCAACACCAGCACCAGACCTGAAATCACCCCGTAGTGTGCATGCGGCAACCACGCATGCAGCCTGTTGCAGTCGCTCCTGCTTGTTTTCTTAGTTTCCTACTGTTTTGTTTTGTTTTATATTACTACTTGTATTTTGTATTTTTATGACGGGTATTCTGAAGCTGCGCCCTCTCCAAACATGTTGATTGAGACTACTCTCTGGGTAGGTCAGACCACAACCTGGTGCACCTCAACCCCTGCTATGTACCTCTAGTAAGGAGCCAGGCCTGTGACCATTAGGACAGTGCGGAGATGGTCAGAGGAGGATTATGAGACACTGCAGGGCTGTTTTGAGGTGACAGACTGGCAGGCACTCTGTGAGCCGCACGGGGAGGACATTGATAAGCTCACAGAGTGCATCACGTACTATATCAGTTTCTGTGTGGACACCACTGTCCCAGCCAGGACCATCCTTTGTTACCCAAATAACAAACCATGGGTAACAAAGGACATCAAAACCATCCTCAATGCTAAGAAGTGGGCCTTCAGAGCTGGTAACACGGAGGAGGTGAGAACGATAGAGGGGGAACTGAAGGTGAAGATCAGGGAGGCTAAGGAGAGGTACAGAAGGAAGCTGGAGTGGAAACTCCAGCAGAACAACATGAGGGAGGTCTGGAGTAGAATGAGGACCATCACTGGCTTCAGGACCAACGACAATAGAGGAGTTGAAGGCAGCGTGGACAGGGCCAATGAACTGAATCTGTTTTTTAACAGATTTGACACTTCTGGTCCAGCCCATCGCCCCCCTGACTCCTCTGCTGTCTGTCTTGGACAACCAACAGCCACTCCACCCTCCCCTACTCCTCCTTTTTACACCCCCCTCCCCCCATTGTGAGCCCTCTTCACACCTCCTCCTCCAGTAGCCAGACTGACCACACTCTCCATCGTGAGGACTACACCCCTCCTCCGCCTGACACCTCCACAGTGTGCTTCACTGCTGATCATGTAAGAAGACAGCTGATGAGACTCCACTCATGTAAGGCTGCAGGCCCTGATGGTGTCAGCCCCAGGGTGCTCAAAGCCTGTGCCCCCCAGCTATGTGGAGTACTTTAGCATGTCTTCAACATGAGCCTGAGTCTCCAGAGGGTCCCCATGCTTTGGAAGACATCCTGCCTCGTTCCTGTACCAAAGAAGCCGCGTCCCAGTGGCTCCAAGGACTACAGACCTGTGGCATTGACCTCCTACATCATGAAGACCCTGGAGAGACTTGTCCTGGAGCAGCTCCAGCCCATGGTCAAGCCACCCTTGGACCCCCTCCAGTTTGCCTACCAGCCCCGACTTGGAGTGGAGGATGCCATCATCTACCTGCTCAACCGTGTCTACGCCCAACTGGACAAGCCGGCGAGCACTGTGAGAGTCATGTTTTTTGACTTCTCCAGTGCCTTCAACACCATCCGTCCAGCTCTACTGGGTGACAAGCTGACAGCAATGCAGGTGGATGCCCCTCTGGTGTCCTGGATTGTAGATTACTTGACTGGCAGACCACAGTACGTGCGCTTGCAACACTGTGTGTCAGAAAGAGTGGTCAGCAATACCGGGGCCCCGCAGGGGACCGTCTTCTCTCCCTTCCTCTTCACCCTCTACACCACAGACTTCAGCTATTGCACTGAGATCTGCCATCTTAAGAAGTTTTCTGATGACTCTGCCATAGTTGGATGTATCAGCAAGGGTGATGAGGATGAGTACAGGGCTGCTGTGGATAACTTTGTCACATGGTGTGAGCAGAACCATCTGCAGCTCAACGTGGCAAAAACAAAGGAACTGGTTGTGGATCTGAAGAGGACCAAGACACCAATGAACCCCATCCATCCAGGGGGTCAGTGTGGACATTGTGGAGGACTATAAGTACCTGGGGGTCCACACTGACAATAAACTGGACTGGGCCAAGAACACTGATGCTCTCTATAGGAAGGGCCAGAGCCATCTCTATTTCCTGAGGTGACTGAGGTCCTTCAACATCTGCTGGACTATGCTCAAGATTTTTTATGAGTCTGTGGTGGCCAGTGCTATCCTCTATGCTGTTGTGTGCTGGGGCAGCAGGCTGAGGGTGGTGGACACCAACAGACTCAATAAACTGATCCGCAAGGCCAGTGACGTCGTGGGAATGGCGTGTGACTCTCTGATGGTGGTGTCAGTGAGGAGGATGCTGTCTAAGCTGCGAACTATCTTGGACAATGTCTCACACCCACTCCACCATGTGCTGGTCGGGCATAAGAGTGCTTTCAGTGGGAGACTCAGACCACCAAAATGCACCACTGAGCGCCACAGGAAATCCCTTGCCCTTGGACTGTTTCACCACTGTCACCTACTCAAAATAATTTATTACATATTGTAAAGACAATATACACAATCCCAATTTTTCTGTAATTTTTCTGTAAAGACAATGTACATAATCCAATTTTTCGTATTCCATCTGTATCTAGGGTTCCTGTATATATTTTGTAAATGATGTTTAAGTTACTACATACATATATATTTTGTATTTGCACTATATCTTCTTTCTACACTTGTTTTGCACTATATATTCTTTCTACACTTATAAGGAGCACCTGTAACTCAATAATTTCCCCTTGGGGATCAATAAAGTATTTCTGATTCTGATTCTGATTCTGTTAGGCATGTAGGTGTCATAATGACATACAATCAAAAGAGGTATAAGGCTGAAAATGGCAAAGGACTGGCCCCTGCGGTCTGGAGGATGGCCAGAGGAGGACGTCAGAGGGAGAGGGGCTGGGGCCGACCAGGCAAGGTATATGGGTAAGTATGGCAAAAGACTCCCTGAAGTTTGACTCTCATTTGCATACATGGGGGATGGCCACCAGCGGTTGTGGCTCAGAGGTAGAGCAGGTCGTCCACCAATCGGAAGCCAGGGATCGAACCGCTGAGCAGCGGTTCGATCCCTGGCTTCTCCACTCCGCATGTCAAAGTATCCTTGAGCAAGATACCGATCCCCAAATTGCTCCCGATGATGCTTCCACAGGTGTGTGAGTGTGTTAAAAAACTGAGTAGCAGGTGGCACCTTGTACGGTAGCCTTGGCCACTAGTGTATGAATGTGTGTGTGAATGGGTGAATGTGACTTGTAGTGTAAAAAGCACTTTGAGTGGTCAGATGACTAGAAGGGTGCTATACAAATACAGGTCCATTTACCATTTACCACCAGAGGGTGTCGGTGCTCTTTTTAGAACTCCATCGTCTGCAGATTCTAGCACAGTTTGACAGCAGCCTAGTTCTGTTAGACATGGTGTATTGTTGTCCTTATTATTAGGAGATTAATGTAATTATAAAGCAAATGATAATAAATTAATAAAAATATAGATGTGAATGAAATGAAGCAATTATGTCAGGAAATAATATTTGAAATGAAAACAACAAGAAGTAAAGAATAAAAAGATTTGACAGGTAAGGAAATAAAATGAAGAATAAAAATAAATTAAAAGAATAAATAATAAGTCCTAGTAAGAAAAAGAGTCCTCCTCTATCTATAAATGTTGTGGCCTTTTGCCTGGAGTAGATTGGGGTTCAGGCATGAAAGGCAGAGTGGTTTGGCTTGCGTGGAGTTGGAACCAAGCTGTGTCCCCACTAATTTGAGTACGGGCTTTCCGAGGCTGCCACTGCTGAGTCTGTATGAGGTTCTGTTCCGGAGAAACGTCACTTCCTTTTGTTGAAAATATGTGTATCTCGGGAAGGGAAGGCCAGAGAGATATGCGACCATGACAGGTGCATCCGGCATCCCCGAAATAGGGGGGATCCGTGCATATCCCATGTCCCTAGGACGTGTCCCCCTGGAGGTACGGGTTTTTGCTATGGCCAGTCTCACATATGCGTGGGAGCATAGTGGTTTTTCAAAGCCAAATTCAAAGTCCCAACACGACGTGTCCGTATCTGGGGGAGGGGAGGTCCCAGAGAGACGGGACCGGGGCTGGCGCGTTCCGCGGGCTGCCGTTTTTCTCGGACCCTCCATGAAAGGGGATATTAGGTGGCATAGTATGGAAACTATGAGTGTTCTGAACAAAATTGTTCCCCCTGAAAGTTTTCAGGAGCCCCCTGGCAGGCTCCTCTGAGTCGGTGAGGCTCCACTTTTTCTGAGCACTTTTGCCATCCCTGCGCAGGGTGCAGAGTGGGTAGGCCCACGAGGTAAGTAATACGGTGACCTTTTGGCGTGGCCTCAGCGATCCCAGGGAGCCTCCAGCTTGGCTGTGGCCAGCAGAGTTGACCTTTGTTGGGTAAGGCAGGAGCATTGTCCGCAGATTGAAAAGATGATTAAATGATGTTTAAAAAGAAGCGATTTGTCCGTGTTTCAATTGAAATCTGTGTTTGAAAGAAGTCACTGGAATGAATAAATGACACAAATAAATGAATGACTGTACACAGACGTGTACAGTTATTCATTTCTGGGAAGACGACGGCGACGATGATGGTGATGATGACGATGGCGATGACGATGACGATGATGATGGTGACAGCGATCACATCAGACATCCTCTTCCTGTGTGGTGTGGTGCTCTTTCGCTTGTGTGTTTGGTGCTCGGCTTTGGACTATATTTTGGACGATATTCTACTTCTTTTATTACTGATTCTGGATTACGGCCCTCGGACTAACTGTCGCTACCTTTGGTTCTGGACACTGCCTGGTTTACAACGCGGACTTTGGATCACGGACTTGCAACGGAAGTTGGCTAGTTTGCAAACTAGCTAGCCGGTGGCTAGGCTAACAGCTGATCGAGGCTGTGCAGCGTTACCTAACAACAGCAAGCCGCCAAAGAGAGCAATGACAGCAGAGGAGGGCAATGAACTCAAGAAAACCTTGGATTTTTTGGCTGAGGAGATTTCTGCGGTTTAACAGCAGCAGAAAGGCATCCTGGAGCTGGTGGAGGAGGTGAAGGCTCTCCGGATCCAGAACGCTGAGAAAGACCGGCTTCTGGTGGAACTGGAGAACAGAGTGGCGGAGCTGGAGCATTACTCCAGGACGTGATTCAATGACGTGATTGTTACCGGGCTCCGCATCAAGCCTGGGTCATACGCCAACAAGTGGCTGCCTTCCTCCACTCAAAGGGGATTGAAGTGGATTTAAACAACGTAGAGGCATGCCACCCTCTGCCCCGGAGAAACGACAGCAATACACCAATCGTAATCATGAGGTTTGTAAACAGAAAATACAAGACTGCACTGCGGAAACAAGGAAGGAATTTGAAAGGAACGAACGTCTTCATAAATGACCATCTCACAAAAAGAAACTCTGACATCGCAAGAAAAGCACGTAACTTGAAAAAACAGGGAAAGATTCAAAGCACATGGACCAATAATTGTAAAATATTCATTAAGCTTAACGGAACGCCAGAGCAAGCCAAAGTTGTTGTCATCAGGACCATGGGGGAGCTGGACAGGTACCAATGATCACCATAAACCGGATTCATTCCACAACACTAAACCATAACACCGTCGGAAATAACTCATTCACCTGCAACCAGAGATAATGATGGCACAACTCAAAGGATTCCTGATCATGTCAAATTGGAGCTAAAGAATTTTTCAATACACAGATCATAATTTACTGGACATAGAAAACAATATAGATCCAGACAACAATTTCTTTTTCAACATAAATGACAACTGCTGTTATTACACAGACGAACAATACAATCAGACCATTAAAACTGACAAGAAATTATCCATAATCCATTTCAACAGCAGAAGCATGTACGCAAACTTCAATAACATCAACTTAAGTCATAACATCAACTTAAGTCAGTTTAAAAAACCATTCAAAATGATTGCCATATCAGAAACTTGGATTAACGCTGATAAAGGAATGGATTTTGAGATGGATGGATATGAACTCAACTATATAAACAGAAAGAACAAAAGCGGAGGAGGTGTGGCTGTATATGTGGACAAAAATTTGAATTACAAGGTATTGCAAAATATGTCAACTGCAATTGACAATCTGTTAGAATGTGTAACTATTGAAATTTGTAAAGAAAAAAACAAAAATGTAATAATTAGCTGTATATATAGGGCACCAGGTTCTAGTATTGAATTATTCAAGGATTGGATCGAGGCGTCTTTGTCAAGTATGAATATTTTCATCTGCGGTGATCTTAACATTGATCTTTTAAATCCAAATAAGAACAAAATGACTGACGAATTAATTAATACAATGTACAAAAATCACCAGACCTAGCAGAATCACACCCCACAGTTCCACATTAATCGACAACATATTCACTAATGACATTGAAAACAATACTGTGAGCGGATTACTAATCATTGACATTAGTGACCACCTACCAGTTTTTACAGTTTATGATGGCAACTTCAAAGGAAATCACCCAGATGCAAGACTAACATACAGACGATTGAGTACAGATGAAACTATGAATGCATTTAAAAAATGATTTGCTAGCACAAAATTGGGATGTTATATACAAGGAAAATAATATTGACAATGCGTATGAAACATTTTTAAGGATATTCACATCACTATATGACAAAAATTGTCCAATAAAACAACATAATAGAAAACATAAATATACGGATCGACCATTGATCACAAAGGGGTTACAAAATGCCTGTAAAAAGAAAAACACATTTTATAGAGAATTCATAAAACAAGGAACTAAAGAGGCAGAGAATAAATATAAGAAATGTAAAAATAAGTTAACCATTATTACAAGAGTTAGCAGAAAGGAATACTATTGTGAAATATTAAATAGTAACAAACACAATATTAAAGGAATATGGGATATATTAAATAATATAACCAAAAATGGCTCTAGACAATGTTACCCTCAATATTTTATGAATGAATGAATCTTTATTTATTTTCGAACATGTATACAAAAACTAAAAGTAGAAAACTGACCTTCATATACAAAGAAAAAAAAAGTAATAAAGCATTATACAAGTTCGAAAAAGGAGTAGATAACAACATTAAAAAAGACAATATGAATGATATAGTTAATAGTTTTAAACATTTTTTTGTAAGTATTGGACCAAACCTGGCAGAAAAAAATCCCTGATCCATTGTCATCTCAGGATTGGAATGATAATCTTATAGAGAGAAATCAAAGCTCAATGATCCTCACAGCAGTGGAAGAAAAAGAAATAATTCATATTGTAAATAATTGTAAAGATAACACATCTACTGATATGAAAATTGTGAAAAGGGTCATTGAGGGGATTTCACAACCACTAACTTTCATCTGTAACTTATTCCAAACCGGTAAATTTCCAAACAAAATGAAAATAGCTAAAGTTGTGCCGCTGTATAAAACTGGGGATAGACACCACTTCACAAATTACAGGCCTGTTTCTTTACTACCACAATTCTCAAAAATTCTAGAAAAAATATTCAACAACAGATTAGACAAACAGTTCAACATCACTGGCATTAATGGAATCAATTGAGGAAATCACCAACGCCATAGATAATAAACGATACGCAATTGGAATATTCATCGATCTCAAGAAAGCTTTTGACACAATCAATCATGACATATTAATCAATAAACTGGAATGGTATGGGATCAGAGGGATAGTTTTGCACTGGGTGAAGAGTTATTTAAGGGACAGGAGGCAATTTGTGAAGTTGGGAGATTGTGCTTCCTCATGCTTGGACATTGCCTGTGGTATCCCCCAGGAGTCAGTGCTGGGTCCAAAACTGTTCATTCTTTATATAAATGATATCTGTAAAGTCTCTCCAGTATTAAAATTAGTTTTATTTGCAGATGACACAAATATTTTTTGTTCAGGGGGGAATTTACAGGAGCTTCTGGGGATGATTACTGCAGAACTGTGTGAATTAAAGAAGTGGTTTGACAGAAACTAAATTATCATTAAATCTAAACAAAACTAAATTCATGTTATTTGGGAATTGTAAAAGGAACACTCAAGCACTAATACAGGTAGATGGGGTTGACATTGTAAGAGTTCATGAAAATAAATTTCTTGGTGTAATTGTGGACGAAAAATAACATGGAAATCACACTTAAAACATGAACAAAACAAACTGTCATGGAGCATCTCAGTACTAAGTAAGGCAAAACACTTTCTGGACCACAAATCACTCCACATTATTTACAGTTCAATGATACTACCATATTTAAATTATTGTGCAGAGATTTGGGGCAGTACTTATAAATATACATTACAACCACTGTCTATATTGCA
The DNA here is from genome assembly GCA_019142605.1 of Cephalopholis sonnerati. NCBI lineage: Eukaryota > Metazoa > Chordata > Actinopteri > Perciformes > Serranidae > Cephalopholis > Cephalopholis sonnerati. Next base: position 89,189 of record JAGQAX010000016.1, read on the forward strand.
AAAAAGAGCCATAAGGATAATTCATGACACTGGTTACACAGAACACACAAATCCTTTATTCTTAAAATCAAAAACACTGAAACTCACAGATGTGGTTCGTTTTCAAACAGCACAAATCATGTACAGAGCAATAAACAACCTACTCCCAGGAAATATTCAAAAACTGTTTTATCAAAGAGAGGGGGGATATAATTTGAGGGGGGAAATGAATGTAAAACATCTTTGTGCTCACACAACTTTAAAAACTTTTTTGTATTTCTATATGTGGAGTGAAACTGTGGAACAGACTGACGGGGGAGCTAAAGCAATGTCCAAGCATGAGCATGTTCAAACAGCAGTACAAGCATATGGTATTTTACGAGGTACAGGGAAGAAGAAGGGTATGACGAACACTAGGGTTCTCCCATATTTACATGTTTATTTATTTTATTTATATTCTATTGTTGGCATAGACAAATATGCTTAGTTACTGCATGTGGAGTATGTGATTTAAAAAAAAACTGTTTACACAGGAAATAAACAGTATGATCATTAAGTGGAGAAGGGGTAGCTAATGCTTCTTCCTACTCCTTTTCGAACATGTTATGTTAATATTGTTTCAGTGGTTCTCAATTGATTTAAGTGTTTTCATTTGTTCTTTTGTTTTTGTTTTTGCTATTTTTTGTACTACTCTCACATGTTTGAAATAAAGCCTTCATTCATTCATTCATTCATTCATTCATTCATTCATTCATTCATGGTGACAGTGGCAATGGTGATTTAAGAGACATTTTATTGACAGTTGCAATAAATGGTCGGTCTGTGTTCAAACAAATGCTTCAAATGTAAAAATTTCAGTTTGACATAGCCGCTCACAAAGTAAAAATCATTCCAGCAATATAGGTATTGAAATGAAATCAAACCCCCTCCAGGTCGCGCAGCGTGACCTCTGCCATCCCAAAGTAAGTGTGAGTCCCTGTATGGCACTGGCTTAGGATGCTTTTCCAATTGCTGGTCTCGGAGCGCCATCTGCTGGAAAAAAAAAAAACACAGTCACTGACACACTCACAGCTCCCAGGCCTCCCTCGTGTGATTCCAAATGGTAATGAGGTGAGCCCATGTTTATAAAAGGTGTTCACTGTTGATTCCATTTAGATTTTGTCAGAATCCAGGTTTTACAGTATACAATGCAGAGAGGGAAGTGCACTAAGACTGAGTGTCCCCAAAGGTTCATGTTTGGGACAGTGTGAATGCTGCTATTATATTTGGGGGTTATAAACATGTGTCTTCACTGAAGTCCCCGAGGCGTTGGTTTAGGTGATCCTGAGTGCTGTTGTCATGATTTTGGGGACTCCTGCAGGCTGCCTTTAAGGTCCTTTTTTGTAGGGAGGAAAAAAAACAATCTGTTTACATCTGATCACATATGCACACAGTTTTTAGTGCACACGTACCTGTCTTTATGTAGGAAAAACAGTCATTTTCCTCTGGAGTTACATAGTGGTTTTACTTTATATCTTACCAGGACATCTTGTTAATGGCTCATTTTCAAGTCTGAAGTCATTGCAATGGACAAAGTTTAAGAAAATACAAACACAGTAAATCAGATTAAAGTGAAGATTAGGTGTGGAGGCCAAATTGGTTAGGGTCAGAGCCAAAGATCAGATCAGGATTAGTGTTCCAGGCCTGTGACTGGGATTAGGGATGGGATGGAAGATTAATTACATGAACAACAAACATAGTCGTTACATATTCAACACAGTCATTTTTTCACTTTTCATTTAGACCCTGTGGCTGGAGGGTGTCCTGGAGGGAGATCATTTCCATTTCCAGACCATTTCCTCTCTGCTCCTCCATCCATGTTGTACGAAATGCTGTATTACTGGAATGTGTGTGTTGTGTTGTTTACAGATATTGTGTTTGTATTGATAAAACCTAGTTCGAATCGTGTTCGCCATTTCTCCTACATACTGCATGTCACGAGTAGTGCAAAAAATTAAATAAACTCAGTTACTACTAATAATAATAATAATACATTTTATTTATAGTGCCCTGTTCATCACAGGATCTCAAAGGGCTACATGTTTAAAAAACAAAGGAAAAAAAGAGTAATGGTAAATAAAAAACAAGGCAAGCAGTTTTATTAAAAAAAATTTAAAAGATTTAATGGATTGTGGTGCCCTCAAGGTGTCAGGGAGGGCATTCCACAAGCGTGGGGCAGCAGCACAGAAGGCCCGATCTCCCATGGTCCTCAGTTTGGTTCTGGGTATGTGGAGGAGGTTTGAGTGAGTGGAGCGGAGGGAGCGTGTTGTATTTTGTGGGTTTAGAAGTTCTTTGAGGTAGGAGGGGGCATGTCCATAGATGCATTGATTACTGAAGCCAAGACTGGTCCCCAGTTGTGTTTTTTGTTACAGTGTTTGTTGTGCACCCAGAGGCAGTGCTGAGAAAATTCCCCGTGTCCAGTGGATTTAGGGTGTCCTAGTGGTTTGAGTTTGGCCCTCACTAAATAATCCTGTAAGTTTCTGTTTTTTCTGTAGGCAGCAATGAGCCTGTGATCCTGGAGCAGTTGAGAATGTTCAATCCCCTGATGAAAATTCCTCTTGATGACTGCAATCAATCTGACAGCAGAAGTGGAATAATTTGTGGTTATTGGGAAAAGAGAGAAGGCCCAAATAGGCCTGAACTGTTTAAAAGTCTTAAATGACTTTCTAAGGAAGGAGCGAGAGTACCCTCTAGGGGTCAATGTGGAGAACAGCAGCTTGGTGGCTGCTCTGAAATCCTCCTCTCTACTACAGATCCTGTAAAATCTCAATAACTGTGACTAAATAATTCCTGAGTAGGTGTGTTTAGGGTGATAACTTGTTTTATAAAGTAGGGAATGGGTATCTGTTTTTTTTTTTCTTTCTTTTTTTGAAATACTTTGATGTCCAATTTGTGTGTTTGTGGGAAATTGGGTCCTTTAAAAGTGGTGGTGTCCAAAAAATCCACAGAGGTCAAATTAATTGTGGCTTACAATTTTATGGAGGAACTGTGGTTATTGAGAATATTTAAAAAATCACCAAATTCCTCCCTCTGGTGTTCCAGATTCCCCAGATGTCATCCAGATATCTGTAATGACATAGAGGTTCTTCAGGGGAGGCCTGTAAGGCAGTATGCTCCCATTCAGCCATAAAATATTGGCATAGGCTGGGGCGAATTTCTTCCCCATTGCCGTCCCTTTAATTTGTAGCAAATATTTGTTATTAAATCCAAAATCATTACAAGTCAAATTAATTTCTAGCAGTTCCAACAATTCCTTCTCAGGTCTTTTGGAGTGCGCATATTTAGCCAGGATATATTTTGCGGCCCGAATTCCCTCTGAGATGTCTATGTTGCTGTACAGACAATCACTATCCAAGGTGAAAAGAAGGGAATCTGGAGGAATAGGAAGTAGTTTAATTTTGTTAATAAAATCATAAGTGTCTTTAATGTCACTAGGAAGTCAAGTGGATTGACATAAAAATCTATAAATTCTGCTGTGTAATAGGTTTCACTGTTGCAGTCTGACACTATTGGTCTACTAGGAGGAATTTCATGGGATTTGCTCCATTTCTCAGGCTCTTTGTGGATTTTAGGCAGCATGTACAAATGCAGATCAAATATGCCTTCTGTTTGGCATTAATACATTTTTTGTCATGTAATTTCTGTACAGTTTTTTCCACCATGGGGATTGTTTCCACATAAATATGTTCTGGGATTGGGGTGTAATCATTTTCATCCCACAATTGTCTATTTCCCTCCCATACAATGACAAGATGGCGGCGCGTGTAGACGCAGCGACCCGGTGCTTTTCTTCAGTTAGCAGCAACACACTGAGAAGGACTTACACCCGAACTGAACTTTTAAGCCTGAAACAACACTGGATTGGCTGGACCCCCCCAGAAGGGTTCGACTCGTTCCCGGAGAGGATACGCCGGCGAGAGCTGACAGAACGGTGGTGAAGGCGGTGCTGCGAAAGACGCCGGAAATGAGGCAAACGAGCCAGCATCAGAGCAAGGCTAACAGCGGCTCCGCACAAACCAGCGGTTCCAAGCGTCTTTCTCGCCAACGTCCGCTCCCTGGTTAACAAGATGGACGAGATGAAACTACGAGACGTTAACAACCGGATAGACAGCTGTATCATGGTGATAACAGAGACCTGGTTGCATGAAAACATCCCGGACCTAGCCGTGGAGCTAGCAGGATGTACGATCTTCCGGGCGGATCGCACATCAGACTCCGGTAAGAGGAGAGAAGGAGGTGTGTGTGTCTATTTTAACAACAGTTGGCGCACGGACACTGCCGTTATTGAGAAACACTGCTGTCCAGACCTGGAGTTTCTAATGTTGAAGTGCAGACCTTTTTATTTGCCCAGGGAAATAACCCAAGTGTTTGTAACTGCCGTGTATATCCACCGGCGAGCTAATGCTACTGTAGCTATGAGTAGGCTGCATGACTGCATCACCAGGCAACAAAACAAACACCCACAGGGCTTCTTCATCGTGGCTGGAGACTTTAATCACACCAACTTAAAGACTGTGCTCTCCAGATTTTACAAGAATGTTGACATTCAAACAAGGTAGGGCAGACCACTAGACCAGGTCTACACCAACATCTCTGGAGCCTACAGAGCCCGCCACTCCCCCCACCTCGGACACTCAGACTATCTTTCCCTGTTCCTGACACCAGCTTACAAGCCCCTCATCTGCAGGTCTAAGCCACAGTACAAGTCAGTGCAGTGCTGGACTGAGGAGGCCACACTATCCTTGCAGGACTGTTTTCAGGACACCATATGGGAGCTCTTTGAAGACCCAGACATTGAACTCCACACCTCCTCTGTACTATCATACATCAGTTTCTGCATGGATAATGTAACATCAAGGAAACAGGTGAAAACATTTCCCAACCAAAAACCCTGGTTTAACACCAATATCAGAGCACTACTCCAGGCACTGAGCACTGAGCACTGAGGTCAAGGGACAGGGAAGCCTACAGGTAGGCTAGAGCGGACCTGAACAGAGGCATCAAGGCTGCTAAAACAAAGTACAGAGAGCAGATAGAGGCCAGCTTCAGGGAGAACAACCCCCGCTCCATGTGGAAAGGCATACAGAATATAACTGATTATAAACAATGCCACAACAACCCCCCCTCCACCGACACTTCTCTCCCAGACCAGCATAACACCTTTTTCTCCCGCTTTGAAGAGGACAACAGACAGGCAGAGGACACACAGCTGACATCATCAGAGCACGACCAGCCTCCCACCATCCAACAACATCAGGTACTGCGAGTCCTGCGTGGCATCGACACCAGGAAAGCACCAGGACCGGATGGAGTACCAGGGAGGGTGCTAAAATCATGTGCTCACCAGCTTGCTGCAGTATTCACTAACATCTTCAACCGTTCACTGCAGCAAGCCACAGTCCCCACCTGCCTGAAAACTGCCACCATAATCCCTGTGCCCAAATCCTCTGCCATCACAGGGTTGAATGATTACCGGCCCGTGGCCCTGACACCGGTGATCATGAAATGTATGGAGAGACTGGTGTTACAGCATGTCAAGGCCCACATCCCACCTGGCTTTGATGACACTGAAAGCCCCAACACATATATCAGGATGCTGTTTGTTGACTTCAGCTCGGCATTTAACTCCATTAGCCCCAGCAGACTCATCAACAAACTGCAGACACTACAACTTGGAACATCCCTCTGTCTGTGGATCAAGGACTTCCTGACTAACAGACCCCAGCATGTCAGAATGGGCACCTCCACATCCTCCACCGTCATCGTCAATACTGGTGTTCCTCAGGGCTGTGTGCTGAGTCCAGGCTTGTACACACTGTACACTTATGACTGTGTCACTACTCACGGCTCCAACACCCTCATCAAATTTGCGGATGATACAACTGTTGTGGGGCTCATCAACAACGGTTATGAGACACCATACAGAGAGGAGGTCCAAGCACTGGTGGCCTGGTGCAGTAACAACCACCTCAACCTCAACACCAAGAAGACAAAAGAAGTCATTATTGACTTCCGGAAGTTGAGGACCACACTGCACTCAGGTCTGAGCATCAATGGGGAGGAAGTAGAACAGGTCACCAGCTTTAAGTTTCTTGGCCTGCACATCTCGGAGGACCTGGGCTGGACTGTGAACACCACCCACATCATCAAAAAGGCCCAGCAGCGTCTCTTCTTTCTGAGAACACTGAGGAGGAACAAACTCCCTCCACCTCTGCTGAAAAACTTCTACCACTGCACAATAGAGAGTGTCCTCACCTATGGCTGTATGGTGTGGTACGCCAGCTGCACTGCATCTGAAAAGAAACAACTGCAGTGGGTCATCAAGGCGGCTGAGTGGATCATCGGCTCCCCACTACCACGCCTAGAGGAGATCTATTCCAGCCGTCTCCTCCGACGGGCCACAAAGATTCGGAATGACCCCGCCCACCCAGGACACTCTCTATTCACCAGCCTTCCCTCTGGCAGACTCAGAGTCATGAGAGCCCGCACCAACAGACTGAAACACAGCTTCCTCCCCATTGCTGTGAAGAGACTGCTGCAAGAACCATGACCCCCCCCCCAATATATTTATGACAAGGACATTGTAACTGCTACAAGAGAGCATTGAACGGAATTTCACTGTATTCATTACAGTGACAATAAAGCTTCTTCTTCTTCTGGTCTCTGTCCATTATGACATCCCCGCTGCCTTTATCCGCAGGTTTGATAATTATAAAGTGGTTGTTTTGCAGCGAATTTAAAGCTTCTATTTCTGCTTTGGTGAGATTGGGTTTAATTCTGCTGATTTCAAATTTGGTGTGAAAATATTGAATATCCAGTTGAATTATTTTCTTAACGATTTCAGGCAGTTTTAATAATGGAGGGGACCAATCAGATTTTGGGGTAAATGGTGGGGGGTTGGAATCATCTTTCCCTTCATAATAGGCTGCAATTTTCAATTTCCTGTGGTACTGTTGGAGATCAAACCTACTGCTGTGGAAGACATTTTTATTGCTGCCTTTAGTGTGGATAAATGTGAGGGCTTTACCCAATAAAGAGAGCTGTGCTGGGGACAGTATGATATTTTTACTCAGGTTGATGAGACTTTTGATCTTAAAGGTGGTGTTGATGTGTCTGGTGGGCCTGCATGTGGGCGTGTGTGGTGATACTGTCCTGTCCAGTGTGGTGTGTGTGGCACCTACAATGAATCTACTGAAGTCAATCTGGGACTGGACAGTATTGTTCCGCAGGGGAGCCCAAATGGTACCTGGTCCAGGTTGGAGCTCCTGGGAGCAATCCAGGAGGTCTTCTTCGAGGCCAGAGGAGGTCAGGTCCATGAGTGAGCCCGTGTGTGAAGTGGGAGCTGTGGGCAGCTCAGGCGACGGAGCCGTAGTCTGTAGGATGCTGGGTGCGGGGGCCGTCGCTTCTCGAGGTGTAGATGTCGACGGCGGCGGGCGGGTCCCAGGTGTTCTCTGATGGATGCTCTCTGTCAGGTGGAGGTGAGGACAGCCGTGGAGGATTTGTGGCACCATCCCCACCTGCTTTAGCATTGTGGGCGCGTCTGTGCCTCTGCTCCCTGGGATGGCCGTGGAGACTTCTGGAGACTTTTTGGTCTGCATACTTGTTGGGTGGAGGGAGGGGCCGTCACCTGTGAAGGGGAAGCCATTGGTCTCTCATGGATCTGTGCCGTGATGGTCATTTGGCAATGAAATTTATTTCCAAGTCATTCCACTGGAGAGCCACAGCTTAAGTACTATCATGCTCTGAAAGTGATTTTGTCAAACTCAAAATGACTGTTTTCACAGCAACCAGTATGTGAAACCATAGCAAACTCCCTGTCCCCATTAGAGGACCCCAAAACACATATTTTTGGCTATGAAATTTGTTCTCAAGTCATTTTTCTGGAAATCCCCAGCTAAACATGCTTTAAAATGCTTCTCTCGCCGTAAACAGCTTAAAACTGACATAATGCAGTTTTCACACCAACTACTTTGACAAAACAAAGAAAACTGCCTGTCCCCTTTAGAGGACCCCAAAATATATATTTCTGGCTATGAAATTTGTTCTCAAGTCATTCTTCTGGAGAGCCACAGCTAAACATGCTTTAAAATGCTTCTCTCGCCATGAAAAGCTTAAAACTCACATAATGCAGTTTTCACACCAACCACTTTGAGAAAACAAAGAAAACTCCCTGTCCACATTAGAGAACACATATTTCTGGCTATGAAATTTGTTCCCAAGTCATTCTTCTGGAGAGCCCCAGCTAAACATGCTTGAAAATGCTTCTCTCACCTTAAACAGCTTAAAACCGAAATAATGCAGTATTCACACCAACCACTTTGAGAAAACAAATACAATTGCCTGGCACCCTTAGAAGACCCCAAAACACGTTTCTGACAATAAAATTTATTTCAAAGTCATTCCACTGGAGAGCCACAGCTTAAGTTCTATTATGCTCTCAAAGCGATTTTCTCTTACTGAAAATGACTGTTTTCACAGCAACCAGTACGTGAAACCGTGGTAAATTCCCTGTCCCCATTAGAGGACCCCAAAACACATATTTTTGGCTATGAAATTTGTTCCCAAGTCATTCTTCTGGAGAGCCCCAGCTAAACATGCTTTAAAATGCTTATCTTGCCGTGAAAAGCTTAAAACTCGCATAATGCAGTTTTCACACCAACCACTTTGAGAAAACAAAGCAAACTGCCTGGCACTCTTAGAAGACGCCAAAACAGATATTTCTGGCTATGAAATTTGTTCTCAAGTCATTCTCATGGAGAGCCCCAGCTAAACATACTTTAAAATGCTTCTTTTGCCGTAAACAGCTTAAACCTGACATAATGCAGTTTTCACACCAACCACTTTGACAAAACAAAGAAAACTCCCTGTCCCCATTAGAGGACCCCAAACATATATTTCTGTCTATCAATTTTGTTCCCAAGTCATTCTTCTAGAGAGCCCCTGCTAAACATGCTTTAAAATGCTTCTCTCACCGTAAACAGCTTAAAACTGACATAATGCAGATTTCACACCAACCACTTGACAAAACAAAGAAAACTGCCTGGCCCCTTTAGAAGACCCCAAAACACATATTTCGGGCTATGAAATTTGTTCCCAAGTGATTCTACTGGGGAGCCCCAGCCAAACATACTCTAAAAATGCTTCACGCGCTGTAAGCAGTCTAAAAATGACACACTGGTGTTTTCACAACAGCCACTTTGAAAAAGCAAAGAAAACTGCCCGGAACCTTTAGAAGACCCCAAAACACATATTTTTTGCTATGAAATTTGTCCGCAAGTCATTCCACTGGAGAGCACCAGCTTAACTCATATCATCCTCTAAAAGCAATTTTCTCATACTGAAAATGACTGTTTTCACGCCAACAAGTAGGTGAAACCATGGCAAACTCCCTGTCCCCATTAGGGGACACCAAAACACACATTTGTGGCTATTAAATTTGTTCCCAAGTCATTCTTCTGGAGAGCCCAGCTAAACATACTCTAAAAATGCTTCACTCGCTGTAAATAGCCTAAACCTGACACAATGGTGTTTTCACAACAACCACTTTGAAAAAGCAAAGGTAACTGCCTGGCACCTTTAGAAGGCCCCGAAACACATATTTCTGGCTATGAAATTTGTTCCCAAGTGATTATCTTGGAGAGCCCCAGCTCAACATTTACTTAAAATGCTTCTCTCGCTGTAAACAGCCTAAAACTGACATAATGAATTTTCGATAAGAACCACTTTGAAAAAGCAAAGGAAACTGCCTGGCACCTTTAGAAGAGCCCAAAACACATATTTCTGGCCATGAAACGCTTCCCAAGTCATTCTCCTGTAGAGCACCAGCTTAAGTTCTATCATGCTCTCACAGCAATTTTCTCATACTGAAAATGACTGTTTTCACACCAACCAGTACGTGAAACCATGGCAAACTCCCTGTCCCCAAAGGTGTTCAATGTTGATTCCAAATGGAATCAACAGTGAACACCTTTGATAAACTGGGGCTCACCTCATTACTATTTGGAGTCACACTAGGGAGGCCTGGGAGTTGTGAGTGCATTAGTGACTGTTTTTTTCCCAGCAGATGGCACTCCGAGACCACAAATTGGGAAAGCGTCCTGAGCCAGTGCCACACAGGGACTCACGCTCACTTTGGGATAGCAGAGGTCACGCTGCGCAACCTGGAGGTGGGGGTTGATTCCATTTCAATACCTATATTGCTGGAATGCTTTTCACTTTGTCGGCACGGCTGCCTCAAAGTGACATTTCACATTTCAAGCATTTCTTGGAAAACAGACAGATCATTTATTGCAACTGTCAATAAGATGTCTCTTAAATCACTATCGCCACCGTCACCATCATTGTCTCCATCGCCATCATCACCATCATCGTCGCTGTCCTCTTCCCAGGAAAAAAAAAACAAAAAGCAAAAGACATTCATAGACACGCCCTTCACATCTGTGTACAGTCATTCATTTATTTGGGTCATTTAATCATTCCAGTCACTCCTTGCAAACACAGATTTCAATTGAAACTTGGAAAAATCGCCTCTTTTTAAGCATCATTTAATCGTCTTTTCAATCTGCGGACAATGCTCCTGCCTTACCCAACGAAGATCAACTCTGCCGGCCACAGCCAAGCTGGAGGGTCCCTGGGATTGCTGAGGCCATGCCAAAAGGTCGCCGTATTACTTACCTCGCGGGCCTACCCTCTCTGCACCCTGCACAGGGATGGCAAACTTTCTCAGAAAAAGTGGAGCTTCACCCACTCAGATGAGCCTGCCGGGAGGCTCCTGAAGACTTTCAGGGGGAGGAGCGTTTGCTCAGGACACTCATAGTTTCCACACTGTGCCGCCCCATGTCCCCTTTCATGGAGGGTCCCAGCGAAACGGCAGCTGGCCACAGCCTGAGGGTGCCAGGCCCGCAGAATGTGCCAAGCCCGGTCCCATCTCTCTGGGACCTCCCCTTCTCCAGAGGCAGAAGCTTGGCACTTGGCTGTGAAAAACCGCTATGCTCCCACTCATATGTGGGACAGGCCTTAGCGAAAACCCACACCTCCATGGGGACACGTCCTTGGGGCACGGGAGCTGCACAGATCCCCCCTATTTTGGGGGTGCCAAACGCGCCTGTCCTGCTCCCGTCTCTCTGCCACCTTCCCGTCCAGAGATACAGCCACCTCAAGAAAGAGGAAGTGATCAATCTCTGGGGCGGAGCCCCCTACAGGAAAACGGGTGACACGCCTGGAAAGCCCATCCATCCATCAAAATTGGGGGGTGCATCCAAACACTTTTCCTATGCACCCTTCCTCAAAAAAGTTATTCCACCTTAAAGACTGCAGCCCAGGGGGGTGCAGAGGCGGCAAACTTCCCTTAACCCTTACCCCTAACCCCCTAACCCTAACCCCTAACCAAATGCATCCAAGATAAGGCCAACTATTTAAAGGAGGCTTATCAACAACTAAATGACACAACCTATTACATTCCCTTATCGCAACCGTTGCAAAAAGAAACACAAATCATAGTCCATGATAAAGTGGAACAATTATACAAAAAATAATAATAAATTAAATTTATTGACAAAAAACAAAAAACTTACCTGATGGGCCCCGACTCTCCACGTTAAAGACTGTTCTATCTGCTCCCCAAAATCCACAAACCTCCTGCGTCATGACCGGTCCACTTCGTGGTCTCCAGCGGTCGCCCCATCGTCAGCGACTGTGGCTCAGTCTTACAATATCACTGAATATATAGACTATTTCCTCAATCCACTATCCACACAACATCCCAGGACATGTATGACTTTGTGGACAAACTCACCACTGTGTGAGTCCCCAAGGCCGCATACGTCTTTTCTATAGATGTGGACTCCCTCTACACCAATATCGACACGACTCTGGGCCTCAAAGCGGTCGCTAACATTTTCAATAACAATCCCGACCCCTCGCGACCTGATGACATCATCCTGGACCTCCTGAGATCGACTCTGACAAAAAACGACTTCCAATTCAATGACCAATACTACTTACAGGTATCAGGGTGTGCGATGGGCCGTAAATACTCGCCCGCATACGTCAATATTTACATGGCCGACTGGGAAGCTACAGCTTTCCAAAAATGCACAAAGGTTCCCTCACTTTATCTAAGATATCTTGACGACATATTTGGAGTGTGGCAGCACTCCAAATTGGATTTCGAACAATTTATTCATACCCTCAATAATCACCACTCCAAAATCTCCTTGAAGTACACCCTGCGCCAGCAACAGGTTGAATTTCTGGACACACAAACTTTTTTCACACACTACAATATCGAATTGAAAGGATTGGCCTCCAAGGTGTACTTCAAGGAGACAGATAGACACGCCCTGTTATTCAAATCAAGCTACCACCCCCGTCATACATACCGGGGCCTCATCAAATCTCAGTTGATTCGTTTCCACAGAATATGCACTTTCAGAGAGCATGTGGAAGAGGCAACCCAGACCCTCTTTGCAGCCTTCCCAGCCAGCATTTGTATGTGGAGCCCATGTGGGATGTAGATGGGTTGAAAAATGGGCCCCATATGGGATTGTCCATGGGTTCCATATAGGCCCCATGCCATTTGCCCGCATGTGTGGATTTACCCAAGATAAGATGCCCACTTTGGGCCCATATCCACTTGGTACCCAGGTAGCCCTAGCATAACCATGTGGGGCCCGCTTGGGTAAAGCCATTGATGCGGGCAAATGGCATGGGGCCGATATGGAACCCATGGACAATCCCATATGGGGCCCATTTTTCAACCCATCTACTTCCCACATGGGCCCCACATACAAATTCTGGCTGGGTTGAGGCCGCGAGGCTACTCTGCCCGCTTCCTCAGACAGATTAAGAGCCAGGTCAAAGTTCTTTTTCAATCATCCGGGGGTGGTAGCCTGAACCGCAGGGAACCTTTAATTCCGTTCATCGTCACCTGAGGCAATTTTTGCTATGGGCAATGTGGGCGACCGCCCAGGGCGCAATCTATGTGAGGGCACACGAGCACCCTCCAAAAAAAAAAAAAAACTCGCCAGGTTTCTAGACTACCGCTCACTTCCATGTCAAGTTAGTGGAGTGGGCGCTGACTATCACGTCAACTTGCTGCTGAGAGTCATGTATACAGGTTGTGTGTGTGTCTCTGTCAGAAGAAGAGGCAAGAGGGAGGGGCGGGCCAGCGGTGGATCGCGACTGCAGAGGTTGTGTGTGAGTGAGAGGAAGAGGAGGAGCAAGGGGGTGAGGGGGATAGACTGACCTCTGGATAATGGATCTCTGTTTATATTATACCTTCATGATGATCCCAGGCCACGCAACACAAACTGCTTCCTACATACATAGCTACATGTAATTTATTGTGTTATGTGAAAAGGTATTTTTTTTAGAGTATTAAAAAAAAACACGAATCAGTGCGTGCATCTATGTGAATTGGTTTACATAACGTCAGTCTTGACTCTGGGTGTTTGACGGATGGTGGAAAAAAGGTGTTGTGGAGTCGAGGGATGGTTCGCCCAGGGCGTAAAACTAGCCAGGACCGCCTCTGATCGTCACCTACTCACAACAACTCCAACAGTTAAATCGGGCCCTCAAGAGCAATTTCCGGGAGGTCCAGGATGAGGTCCAGGGCCTGAGCTCCTACAGAACCATCACGGTGTACAGGAGGAACAAAAACCTGCGGGACATCTTGGTCCGTACGGCCTTCAAACCCGGCAATAAACCTTCCTCGAACACACCTGGAATCCCAAAATTCAAAAGAGTTAAATATATACAAAACACACATGCCAATACCGGTTTCCCTATCTGGCAGACTTTTACAGAGGACACCTCCAATCTCATTTATGCAATCCAATGCACACTCTGTAAAATGCTGTACACGGGGGAAACCGGTAATTGCCTGCGGACCAGGATGTATCAGCACGCACACCATCTGAAAAACTTCTATATATCAACAACACTGTACAATTACTTTAAAATCCAAGGCAACAACAATTACAGATACATGGGACTGGAGAGCAATAACAATTGGACCAAACCACAAAGACAGAAAATAGAATACAAGTGGATCAAAAAACTCAAAACTACAGCACCATTGGGTCTAAATGAAAAATACGTTCAAAAATGAGGTGACTACAGGGGATTAAATTAAGAGTACAAACAGAAAAAAAGTTAAAAAAAAAGTCCTACTTGCATGCATTTCATCATTTGTTTCGTTTCAATAAAAATCTTTTACATGAAAAATCTACTTGGTGTGAGTGTGAACATTTATATACATTGTATATTGTTTTGCTTTCATGTGCCTTGGGAAATGGCTTAAATGATATGTTTTATTGCATGATTGACTAAATTCTATTTTCTTAAGAAATTCCTAGAAGTGCACTTTAATAATATGTACTCTTAATACCATCTGCTGAACACTTTCTTTATTTATGATTACTAATTTAAACAACATTGACCTAACTGATCCCATCCTTCTGTCCGTCTGGTCCATTTCCTTTAACATGCCTCAGTCCCTTGATAGCATCACCAACCACAATTCATGTGTTGTGTCTTGTACTGCCTTTTCCTGCCACATGGTGCCGTCCTCCTCCACCTCTCCAGGCTGATTTGAAGGATCCAAACCCAGCCTCCTCGTCAGTCCAGATAGTTGTTTTCCTATTTATGCAAGAGATATTATTGCAAACTTAAGAGCAATGGAAACTGTCTATGTACTTGTACTGACAAACCGATACTTACCTGCTTTATGTGTCTGTCTTAACCCATCCAGTCATTTCATCAAGTGTAATTATTAATTAGGGCCCGAGCACCTAGCGGTGTGAGGACCCTATTGAAATGCAAGGAATTATTAGGGCCCGAGCACGTCCGTGCGAGGACCCTATTGAAATTGCAGGAATTATTAGGGCCCGAGCACGTCCGTGCGAGGACCCTATTGAAATTGCAGGAATTATTAGGGCCCGAGCACGTCCGTGCGAGGACCCTATTGAAATTGCAGGAATTATTATTATTATTACGACAAAAGTAAATCGCTTATTTGGAGGCCTGAACATATTCCAAAACACGCCAATTTTGGCATGCGCATCAGTCGTGGTGTAAATTTAGGTATTTTAGGGTTCGTGGAGGTGGGCGGGTCAAAATGGCTTGGCCACGCCCCTTAAAGAGCACCCTACTCGGCAGGTTTCACGGATCTGCACGAAAATCGGTACGCATGTAGATCATGCTGAGACGCACAAAAAAGGTCATAGGGACACATAGGCTAAACCCAACAGGAAGTGAGATATTTGGCGTTGAACGGCCATTTTTGGCGTTTTCCACGTGTTGTCTTTTAACGAACTCCTCCTACAGGAATAATCAGAACGGCTTCAAAATTGCTGTGCACCAACTAGACCAGTTTGTGATCAAAAGTTATTAACGGATTACGTAAACTCCAAACAACCTGACCTGGGCGTGGCGGCGAAGTTTGATGTCTCGCCATGAAAAACGAGATTGCTATAACTTTGGCATTAACCCATTAATGCCCAGAGACTATATTTAGTACGTTAAGGTAAAACTCCACAGATTTTTTTCTGTTAGAGATAGCAACATAAAATTTGGTATGGATACTGTCAAGACATGTGGCTACACACTCACACACAAAAGAAATTGATATGACTTCTCTATCATGCCTTACTTTGTAGACAAAGTTGACTTTCTGTTAAAAACGCAAAAAATCACAAAAAGAGATTTAACATTAATTTTACATGTTAAATAATGGTTTTACCCTGGATAAAGGCACACATTATTAAAATTTAACTTGTTCTGAATCCAACAATACCAAGTATTTGATTTAACTCCTTGTACTTTTTGAGATACAGCCATTTTTCTTAACGTACTATATTTAGTCTTTGGGCACATACACTCTCCGATTTTATTACTTTTCACATAAATACTAGTGAAAACATAGGTTCCCATGATAACATGTTCAAAATTTTTTATGCACTTAGGGACCAGATAGGCTAATGTAAGAATCAGTTGAAGAAATTGTTCTCTGATTTTGAGAAATGATAAAAAATGTAGCGTCTGACCATGGTGATTATGCCACTGCTCCTCTCCAATGTCCCTCACACGTAGTACGTGTCCCGGATAGTGACATCTCTCGTCGTAGCGGATGTCTTCTGCTACACTTTTTCTTTTGCGACTGCGTGGCAGTGCTGTTGGGCAGGGCGTTGTGTACAGAGGAGGCCGTCTTGGGTACATGGCCAGGTACACCCTGACCACATCTCTTCTGAAGCCAAGAAGATCCATTGGCTTTTCTGTGGTCTTAGACTGCCTGTACAGAAGCCATGCATTCTGCATTGCCACATCTGGCATGAACATGAAGAATGGAGTCCACCACTTCTTCGAACGGATTTCAATGCGGTAGTTACTGATGTTTTGATCCATTCTGTCCACGCCTCCCATGTGTTTATTGTAATAAGCAATGACCTGAGGTTGCTGGATCTCAATCCTCTCTCGCTGTGCATGGGAGTAGCGAGTGACATTCTTGATGGGTTTCACAGGCTGGCAGTTTGATCCAATTGTAACAACGTTATTGTCATTCCACTGTGTAACGACGACTTTGTGACAGTGGGAGTAGTGGTAAGTGTAGCTTCCCCTGGGCTTCTTTTTCATGGCCTTGTGGTCCTCCTGGGGGCAGTCTTTGAGGCGGTTGGCCCTCAGAGTTCCTGTGGCACCAATTCCCTTCTCAGCAAGGGCCTTGAGCAGGGGAAGGGATGTAAAATAATTGTCAAAAGTGACTTGAAATCTGACATCCTTGGGTAGGCAATCCAAGAGGCCCAAAACCACAGAGCCACCAAGTCCTACATCCGGCATTGTTATGGCACTCTTCCCAGAGTATGGATGGCACTGGACTAGATATCCCAGGGTCGTGTTCAGGCACCACATTTTGTAGCCAAACCGAATTGGTTTTCCCTTGATGAACTGCTTGGCGGAGTGTTAACCATAATAGGGGATCATCGCCTCATCGACACAAAGATGCTGCTCGGTCTTGAAATGTTTGATAAATCTTTCATTCATCAAATCGATCAGGGGCCTTACTTTGCAGAGTTTATCATCAGGGGGAAGATTGTGGTTGTCAGCTAGGTGAAGATATCTGAGGATTTCTTCAAATCTATTCCTCGTCAACAGCCGTGACACAGCAGCATTGCACATCTGCATCTGCACACACGTCTAGCTGACGACCCGACAAGTTGTCCAGACAGCCACCTGCCTCCTCATCTCCGCTGTCCTCTGCACTGTCACCACTCTCACAATTTGGAGGGTCAATAAAAATGTCTGCTTTTGGATGGTCAGTAGATGATACATATTCAATCACCTCTTGAACAGTGAATCTTTTTTTAGCATTAGCTAAATAAGCCATACCACACAGCACCTCTTGCTCCGTGTGCTCCGTGTGAGAAAATGGTGCCTAACTGCGGTAAATCACATAATGTTAAAAAAAGCATACCTGCACCTGGCATTTCAAAGAGCTAAGCTCAAAGATGTTGGTAAACAAACTTTGGGCGAACGAGCGGCAGGACCTCAGATCTGTCAGAGTGGGGGTGGAGTCAGGGGTAGGGGCGGTAACTTACCGGGGTTCTTTACCATTCGTGTGTGTGCGCGTGCATGTGTGCATGCATGCACGTGCGTGTGTGTGTGTGTGTGTGTGTGTGTGTGTGTGTGTATGCGCATACGCGTGTTTGTGTGCTTGCGTGGGTGTGTGTGTGAGGGACATTGGAGAGGAGCAGTGGCATAATCACCATGGTCAGACGCTACATTTTTTATTATTTCTCCCTAAATAAAAATCAGAGAACAATTTTTTCAACTGATTCTTACATTAGCCTATCTGGTCCCTAAGTGCATAAAAAAATTTGAACATGTGATCATGGTAACCTATGTTTTCACTAGTGTTTATGTGAAAAGTAATAAAATCGGAGAGTGTATGTGCCCAGAGACTAAATATAGTACGTTAAGAAAAATTGGTGCTGTACCCACATACTTTGACCGATTTGAAAAATTTCAATGGATTTGTTCTTAGCTCAGCTAGTATTTCTGGTGTACAAAAGGAAATTATAAAATTCAACTATGGGCATTAATGGGTTAATAGTCCGAACGGTACCAAACTCCCCAGGATTCATAATAGTCCCGCCCTGAAGACGTCTACATGCAGAAATATTGAAATTTGCATAGCGCCCCCTGCTGGTGACAGAAAAAGCGATGTTTTAGACTTTGAGGTCCAGCTCTGAGCACGTTCAGCAAATCCAGCTCAAATTTGGTCAGAAAGGCCTCAACATGTTGGTAATGCTCCATGATGAAGAATTTTGACTGTCGTCAAACGGCGTTCCATCCGGAGGGCGGCGAAGTCGACCCTTCGCCAAAATGCATAAAAATGGCCTTAACTTTGGTGTTTTTGATGATATCCACCTGAAACTTCATATGTGTGTCAACAGTCCAGCCCTGAATATGTGATATGAATTTCGTCAATGGGCGTGGCCATATGGCTTGGCCACGCCCATTCATATGAATTACTTCTATAGGACGTCTCACCGATATGCACAAAAATTGGTACACATCTCCATCACCCCCAGACAAACAAAAAAGTCTCTTGGACCTCTAGGCTAAATTCAACAGGAAGTCGGCCATTTTGAATGTCATGGTCATTTTTGGTGTCGCGCACGCATCGTATTTTAACGAACTCCTCCTACAGAATTCATCAGAACGGCTTCAAAATTACCGATTACCATCTAGAACACTTCCTGATCAAAAGTTATTAAAGACTCTCGCAGAATCTAAAGGGCACGCCAGTTGTGGGAGGTTGAATTTTGACGTCTCGCCATGAAACAGGAAGTGGCAATAACTTCACTGTACTTGGTCAGATCTGTGTGAAACTTCACAGGTATATTGACAGTCCAACCCAGAACATATGTTATGAATTTCGTTAATAGGCGTGGCTAAATGGATTGGCCACGCCCATTCACACAAATAACCACCATAGGACGTCTCACTGATATGCACGAAACTTGGTAGACACATGTATAACATCCACACGCACAAAAAAGCCTCTTGCACGGATAGGCCACACCCAACAGGAAGTCAGCCATTTTGAAATTTACAGTCATTTTTGGCGTTTTCCACCTGGCGTATTTTAATGATCTCCTCCTCCAAAAATGATCCAATTCACTCCAAAACTGCTGTGTACCATCTACACCAGTGTGTGATCAAAACATATTAAGAGAATTGCTTAGCATGGAACGGTGTGGCTGTGACATGGCGTCGACACTTGATGTCTCACCATGAAACACGATATTGCTATAACATGGGATCTAATGGTCGAATCTGCTCCAAACTTCACATGTATGATAATAGTCCTGGCATGAACACACCCACATGACGCTCAGGAGTCAGAGTCATAGCGCCACCCAGTGGAGACGGGAAGTCGCAACACATTGGTTCCTACACTGTCCAAAGGAGGCGAACAATCAGCACCTCGTCTGCCAGTCGACCTCTGGCGAGACGGTGGCGGCCGCGCCAGGCCCCGAGTTGCGTGGGGTGCGAGGGCCCGTTCAACGCTGCTTGCAGCTTTAATTAGGGCCCGAGCACGAACCGTGCGAGAGCCCTATTGAAATCATAAAAATTATTCTTATTATTTTTCTTTTAAACCTTTGATCGCATTTTTGAGGGCCTGAACATGCCCAAAACGTCAGGAAAATTTGCACACTCGTCACGTCTGGTGAAAATTTCGATATTTTATGGTCGTTACAAAGGGGCGTGGCAAAATGGCTCAATGGCGCCCCCTAACAGTTTTTAAAATCGAAGCCCCCTGCTTTAACTTTGCCCTAGGCGTATGAAATTTGGTACACATATGTATCATCCCGGGACGCACAAAAAAGCCTCTTGGAGCGACACCCTAAACCAAACAGGAAGTCGGCCATTTTGAATTGTTTTTTCAAAATAAGGTCATTTTTGGCCATTTCCACACGTTGTACTTGAGCGAACTCCTCCTACAGATTTTATCGGATTGACTTAAAAATTTACCTGTGCGTGCTCGACTACAGTGGGATCAAAAGTTATTAAAAGATCTTCGTCACGTCGAAGGGCGCGGTCACTGCGGAAGGGTCAATTTGGATATCTCGCCAAAAAACACGAAATTATACTACAACTACTATAACTTTGGTGTAGATGATCCTATCTGCACCAAACTTCACATGATGGATAATAGTCCCGCCCTGAACACGTCTACATCAAAAAATTCAGTAATTGTCATAGCGCCCCCTGCTGGCAACAGGAAATACCATGTTTTACACTTTGAGGTGCTGCTCTGACCACATTTACCATATTCAACTCAAATTTGGTCAGAAAGGCCTTAACATGTTGGCCATGCTATATTGTGAAGATCATAATGTCTCGTCAAACGGTTTCGCCGTGACGGAGTGGCGAAGGTTGACGTTTCGCCGAAACCCATGAAGTGGCTCTAACTTTGGTGTACTTGGTCGGATCTGCCTGAAACTTCACATGTACGTCACTGGTCTCGCCCTGAGCATATGATATTAATTTCATAAGGGGCGTGGTTAAATGACATGGCCACGCCCTTTAAACACCAGCCCCCGTGGCACGTTTCACCGACATGCATGAAAATTGGTACACACATGTATCACACCCAGACGCACAAAAAAGCATCTTGGACCCATAGGCCACACCCAACAGGAAGTCAGCCATTTTGAATTTAATGGTCATTTTTGGCGTTTTCCACGTGTTGTATTTTAATGAACTCCACCTACAGGATGCATCAGAACAACTTCAAAATCATTTGATGTCTCGCCATAAAACACGAAATTAGTATAACTTTGGCATACATTGTCCATTCTTCACCAAACTTCACATGTTTGTTAACAGTCCAGACCTGAATGTATAGTATGACTTTCATCAATAAGCGTGGCCGTATGGCTTGGCCACGCCCCTTAAAGTGCAGAGTCCCCCATAACAACTTTCACCGACGTACACGAAAATCAGTATGCACATGTATCGTGTCCAGACGCACAAAAAAGCCTCTTGCACATATAGGCCACATCCGACAGGAAGTCGGCCATTTTGAAATTTACAGTCATTTTTGGCGTTTTCCACGTGTTGTATTTTAATGATCTCCTCCTCCAGAAATGAATCAATTAACTCCAAAACTGGTGTGTACCATCTACACAAGTGTGTGATCAAAACATATTAAGAGAATTGCTTAGCATGGAACGGTGTGGCTGTGACATGGCGTCGACACTTGATGTCTCACCATGAAACACGATATTGCTATAACATGGGATCTAATGGTCGAATCTGCTCCAAACTTCACATGTATGATAATAGTCCTGGCATGAACACACCCACATGACGCTCAGGAGTCAGAGTCATAGCGCCACCCAGTGGAGACGGGAAGTCGCAACGCATTGGTTCCTACACTGTCCGAAGGAGGCGAACAATCAGCACCTCGTCTGCCAGTCGACCTCTGGCGAGACGGTGGCGGCCGCGCCAGGCCCCGAGTTGCGTGGGGTGCGAGGGCCCGTTCAACGCTGCTTGCAGCTTTAATTATTATTTTTCTGCCTAATGAATTGGCTTTTTGAGGGCTTTATCATATTCAAAAACTCACCAAACTTCACAGACTCATCAGAAGTGGTGAAAAATTTGATATTTTTGGGGTTTCGTGATAATGTGCAAAAAAATGGCTCAACAGCGCCCCCTACTCATTTTCAATGAAGCAGCCCCCCAAGTTGGTTTAACCTACGTGTATGAAACTTGGTAGGCATATGTAACACACCAAGACGTACAAAAAAGCCTCTTGGGCCCATGCCCTAAACTCAACAGGAAGTCGGCCATTTTGAATTGAATGTGCAAGTTTCATGCATTTTTGGCCATTTGCAGGGATCATAAATGAACGAACTCCTCCTAGAGATTTTGTCCGATCGCCTTCAAACTTGGTCTGTCCCACCTACATAAAATGAAGACGAAAAGTTATCAAAAGCTTGTGTTTTCGTCACTCCGTGTGACCGTGCCGGGACCTCAAACTTCGTTACAAACAGGAAGTAGTATTATAACGCAGGAAGTAGTTTATTACTCCAACATACATGCTCCAATCTTCCCCAAACTTCACAGGATTGATGACAGTCCCGCTCTGAAGAGATCTACATGTCAATAATTTGTGATTAATGTAGCGCCCCCTACTGGCAGTAGAAAATGTCATGTTTTACACTTTGAAGCACATCTCCTCCAAAGTTGAACACATCAACCTCATACTTGGTGAAATTATCCATAAGGCCTTGATGATGCTTTCTATGGAAAACTGTGAGTTTTGGTCAAAGGGCGTGACCTTGGCGTGGCGGCCAACTTTGATGTTTCGCCATGATGAAAAAAGTAGCTGTAACTTGACTCTACGTGGACATATCTTTCCAAAACTTGACACATATGATAACTGTCCAGCCCTGAAAACATCTAAACAGAAATTTTGAATCAGCGTCATAGCGCCACCTACTGGTGGCAGAAAGTTACTTTTTTCATTCTTTCATGTCCCTCTTCTACCAGGTTCCCCCGAACCACCACAATTTTGCAAATACATACTCCCAAGACCTTGATGATGATCAAAGCAGAAGCCTTTGAGGTTTCGTCCAACGCTGTCACTGTGGCGCCACCTTATTCGCCATAAAACACGAGGTTGTTTTTGACGGGCAAGGGACACTCGAAAACTCACGCAACTTGGCAAACACATCAGACGGCCCAAATTGTGTTGTCTTATGTGATTTTTGTGTTTTCATGTGCCAAGATGGCTCAATAGCGCCCCCTACTCATTTTCAACGTGTTTTGGGCTATAACTCCCAGACCATATGTCACACATTGAAAAACCTCATATCCTCAGATTCCCTGAATAGTCCTGAATCACCTGGGCAGGGCCACTCCCATTTCTGCCTATAATGTTTTTCGCAACATCGCGAAAACTGTACAACCTACTTTTTCGAACTCCTCCTTAGGGTATTATCTGATCAGCGTGAAACTTGGCACGTACAGTCTTCACCTGGACCTGATTTAAAGTTATCAAAAGAATTTTGTTCAGTCGAAAAATGCAAAAATTATGAACAAATACAATTTTCTAGCTAGCTATAAAAAGACAAACTATGGCATATTTCAGTCAAAATAAATGCTAACAACACCAAATCGGAGATCTTTGCTTGACATGTGCCTGTGAGGGTGTGTGCCAAATTTGGCTAATGTTGGCCACTAGGGGGTGCTGCAAATATGGGAAATGTATATCTCTCAAATGGCTGCACCGATTTTTACGAAATTTGGTGGGTATGATGCTGGGCCACTCCTGAGGCCATATCTTGAAGTTAATCACGACTGCTCAAAGTGGGCGTGGCTTATTACAAGATAAACAACAAACATTGATTTCAGCTCAAGTATTACGCTGAGGGCTGTGAAATTCACAGGGTATATAGAGAATAGCATACAGACCAACCCTAGCAAAAACTGTGCGTCTTCTCCACTAGGTGGCGCTATAACAGATGCAAACGCATTTTGCCCTGTAACTTCCACATTTTCAATCACATCTTCATAAGTTTACATCCACGTGTTCCCTATATAGAGTTGCATCTTCTGATATAGGCCATGCCCACTCCCACTGCATATTTCTCTTTGTAAGTCACTACACATCAAAAACCTACTTTTTCGAACTCCTCCTAGCGTTTAAGCTCCATCTACATGAAACTTTGCACATACAATCTCCAGACTGACGTGACCAAAAGTTATCAAAAGAATTTTGCTACTCCAAAAAATACGCTAGCCAAAAATAAAGTTTTTTCTGCTATTTAAAAAACACATACTGTTGCATATTTTTGTCAAAGTAAAAGATAACAATGTCAAACGCAATTCACTTCTTTCAGACGTCATCCAGATGTCCTGTGCCAAATTTGGCAGAAATTGGCCAATAGGAGGCGCTATAATCAGAGAAAAATCAAGTGACATAAAAATTCATCGATTCGCACGAAATTTGGCAAGGGTGATGGGGAGTCACTCCTGAGGCCAGCTGTAAAGCTTAGTGATGTTTGGTCACCATGGCCACGCCTTATTCGCCATGAAAGACGAAGTTGTTTTTGAGGGGTAAAGGATGCTTGAAAAGTCATGAAAATTGACACACATATGACAGGATCCGATATGAGTTGTCTGATGTGATTTTTTGGCTCTGATGTGCCAACATGGCTCAACAGCGCCCCCTACAAATTTTCTACGAAGCAGCCCCCGAAGCTGGTTTGAGCTACATCTATGAAACTTGGTAAGCACATGCATCACCGAAAGGCATATAAAAAAGTATCTTGCAGCCATGTGCCAAACCCGACAGGAAGTCCGCCATTTTGAATTTGCTTGTAACTGGTTCGCAACTTCACCATACATGTTCCAATCTTCCCCAAATTTCACAGGATTGATGACAGTCCTGCCCTGAATACATCTATATGCCAATACTTGGTTATTAGTACAGCGCCACCTACTGGCAATATTACATGTCGTCATATGATTTGAGGGATATGACGTGTAAGTCCTGCGTGAGGGGTCTACCGTCTACAGGAATGAAGGGCGCCATAAGCCGGCTTCCAGCCAGCGCCCTCGAGTTGCGTGAAGGTGCGAGGGCCCGTACAATGCTGCTTGCAGCTTTAATTAGGGCCCGAGCACCTAGCGGTGCGAGAACCCTATTGAAACTGAAGGAGTTATTATTAGGGCCCGAGCACGAACCGTGCGAGAGCCCTATTGAAATCATAAAAATTATTCGTATTATTTTTCTTTTAAACCTTTGATCGCATTTTTGAGGGCCTGAACATGCCCAAAAAGTCAGGAAAATTTGCACACTCGTCACGTCTGGTGAAAATTTCGATATTTTATGGTCGTTACAAAGGGGCGTGGCAAAATGGCTCAATGGCGCCCCCTAACAGTTTTCAAAATCGAAGCCCCCTGCTTTAACTTTGCCCTAGGCGTATGAAATTTGGTACACATATGTATCATCCCGGGACGCACAAAAAAGCCTCTTGGAGCGACACCCTAAACCAAACAGGAAGTCGGCCATTTTGAATTGTTTTTTCAAAATAAGGTCATTTTTGGCCATTTCCACACGTTGTACTTGAGCGAACTCCTCCTACAGATTTTATCGGATTGACTTAAAAATTTACCTGTGCGTGCTCGACTACAGTGGGATCAAAAGTTATTAAAAGATCTTCGTCACGTCGAAGGGCGCGGTCGCTGCGGAAGGGTCAATTTGGATATCTCGCCAAAAAACACGAAATTATACTACAACTACTACAACTTTGGTGTAGATGATCCTATCTGCACCAAACTTCACATGATGGATAATAGTCCCGCCCTGAACACGTCTACATCAAAAAATTCAGTAATTGTCATAGCGCCCCCTGCTGGCAACAGGAAATACCATGTTTTACACTTTGAGGTGCTGCTCTGACCACATTTACCATATTCAACTCAAATTTGGTCAGAAAGGCCTTAACATGTTGGCCATGCTATATTGTGAAGATCATAATGTCTCGTCAAACGGTTTCGCCGTGACGGAGTGGCGAAGGTTGACGTTTCGCCGAAACCCATGAAGTGGCTCTAACTTTGGTGTACTTGGTCGGATCTGCCTGAAACTTCACATGTACGTCACTGGTCTCGCCCTGAGCATATGATATTAATTTCATAAGGGGCGTGGTTAAATGACATGGCCACGCCCTTTAAACACCAGCCCCCGTGGCACGTTTCACCGACATGCATGAAAATTGGTACACACATGTATCACACCCAGACGCACAAAAAAGCATCTTGGACCCATAGGCCACACCCAACAGGAAGTCAGCCATTTTGAATTTAATGGTCATTTTTGGCGTTTTCCACGTGTTGTATTTTAATGAACTCCACCTACAGGATGCATCAGAACAACTTCAAAATCATTGTGTGACAAAGGTGTAATCAAAACTTATGAGCAGATTTTTGCATCATGAAACGGTTTGGCCGTCAGGTGGCGGCGAAGTTTGATGTCTCGCCATAAAACACGAAATTAGTATAACTTTGGCATACATTGTCCATTCTTCACCAAACTTCAAATGTTTGTTAACAGTCCAGACCTGAATGTATAGTTTGAGTTTCATCAATAAGCGTGGCCGTATGGCTTGGCCACGCCCCTTAAAGTGCAGCGTCCCCCATAACAACTTTCATCGACGTGCACGAAAATCAGTATGCATATGTATCGTGTCCAGACGCACAAAAAAGCCTCTTGCACAGATAGGCCACACCCGACAGGAAGTCGGCCATTTTGAAATTTACAGTCATTTTTGGCGTTTTCCACGTGTTGTATTTTAATGATCTCCTCCTCCAGAAATGAATCAATTAACTCCAAAACTGGTGTGTACCATCTACACAAGTGTGTGATCAAAACATATTAAGAGAATTGCTCAGCATGGAACGGTGTGGCTGTGACATGGCGTCGACACTTGATGTCTCACCATGAAACACGATATTGCTATAACATGGGATCTAATGGTCGAATCTGCTCCAAACTTCACATGTATGATAATAGTCCTAGCATGAACACACCCACATGACGCTCAGGAGTCAGAGTCATAGCGCCACCCAGTGGAGACGGGAAGTCGCAACGCATTGGTTCCTACAGTGTCCGAAGGAGGCGAACATTCAGCGCCTCGTCTGCCGGTCGACCTCTGGCGACACGGTGGCGGCCGCGCCAGACCCTGAGTTGCGTGGGGTGCGAGGGCCCGTTCAACGCTGCTTGCAGCTTTAATTATTATTTTTCTGCCTAATGAATTGGATTGAATTGTATATCTCGTAAATTGCAGCATCGATTTTTACGAAATTTGGTGAGTATGATGCTGGCCCCCTCCTGAGGCCATTTTGTGAAGTTAGTCACGACTGGTCAAAGTGGGCGTGGCTTATTACAAGATAAACAACAAACATTTATTTCAGCTCAAGTATTATGCTGAGGGCTGTGAAATTCATAGGGTATACATAGAATAGCATACAGACCACCCTTAGCAAAAATTATGTGTCTACTCCACTAGGTGGCGCTATAACGGATGCAAACGCATTTTGGCCTGTAACTTCCACATTTTTAATCACATCTTCATAAACTTTATATCCACATGTTCCCTAAATAGAGTCGCATCTTCTGACATAGGCCAGGCCCACTCCCACTGCATATTTCTCTTTGTACGTCAGTATACATCAAAAACTTAGTTTTTCGAACTCCTCCTAGTGTTTAAGCTCCATCTACACGAAACTTTGCACATACAATCTCCAGACTTGCCTGACCAAAAGTTATCAAAAGAATTTTGCTACTCCAAAAAATGCGCTAGCTAAAAATAAACAGTTTTTTTTCTGCTAGCTAAAAAACACATACCGTTGCATATTTTTGTCAAACTAAAAGCTATCAATGTCAAACTCAATTCATTTGTTTCAGATGTCAACCAGTGGCTCTGTGCCAAATTTGGTGGAAATTGGCCAATAGGGGGCGCTATAAACAGAGAAAAATCACGTGGCATGAAAATTCATCGATTCGCACAAAATTAGGAGAGCGTGATGTGGAGTCACTCCCGAGGCCAGCTGAAAAGCTTAGTGATGTTTGGTCACCGTGGAAATGCCTTATTCGCCATAAAAGACGAAGTTGTTTTTGAGGGGTAAGGGATGCTTGTAAAGTCATGAAACTTGGCACACATATGACAGGATCTGATTTGTGTTGTTTGATGTGATTTTTCTGCTCTGATGTGCCAACATGGCTCAACAGCGCCCCCGACAAATTTTCTACGAAGCAGCCCCCGATGCTGGTTCGACCTACATCGATGAAACTTGGTATGCATGTGCATCACTGAAAGACGTACCAAAAACCCTCTTGCAGCCATGTGCCAAACATACCAGGAAGTCCGCCATTTTGAATTTGCTTGTAACTGGTTCGCAACTTCACCATACATGTTCCAATCTTTCCCAAACTTCACAGGATTGATGACAGTCCTGCCCTGAACACATCTATAGGCCAATACTTGGTCATTAGTACGGCGCCACCTACTGGCAAAATTACATGTCTTCGTATGCTTTGAGGGATATGCCGTGTAACTCCTGCGTGAGGGGTCTGCCTTCGACAGGAATGAACGTCGGCATTAGCCGGCGTCCTGCCAGCGCCCTCGAGTTGTGTGAAGGTGCGAGGGCCCGTTCAACGCTGCTTGCAGCTTTAATTAGGGCCCGAGCACGTCGGTGCGAGGACCCTATTGAAATTGCAGGAATTATTAGGGCCCGAGCACGTCGGTGCGAGGACCCTATTGAAATTGCAGGAATTATTATTATTATTACGACAAAAGTAAATCGCTTATTTGGAGGCCTGAACATATTCCAAAACACGCCAATTTTGGCATGCGCATCAGTCGTGGTGTAAATTTAGGTATTTTAATGTTCGTGGAGGTGGGCGGGTCAAAATGGCTAGGCCACGCCCCTTAAAGAGCACCGTACTCGGCAGGTTTCACGGATCTGCACGAAAATCGGTACGCATGTAGATCATGCTGAGACGCACAAAAAAGGTGCAGGGACACATAGGCTAAACCCAACAGGAAGTGAGATATTTGGCGTTGAACGTCCATTTTTGGCGTTTTCCACCTGTTGTATTTTAACGAACTCCTCCTACAGGAATAATCAGAACGGCTTCAAAATTGCTGTGCACCAACTAGACTAGTTTGTGATCAAAAGTTATTAACGGATTACGTAAACTCCAAACAACCTGACCTGGGCGTGGCGGCGAAGTTTGATGTCTCGCCATGAAAAATGACATTGCTATAACTTTGGCATTAATAGTCCGAACGGTACCAAACTCCCCAGGATTCATAATAGTCCCGCCCTGAAGACGTCTACATGCAGAAATATTGAAATTTGCATAGCGCCCCCTGCTGGTGACAGAAAAAGCGATGTTTTAGACTTTGAGGTCCAGCTCTGAGCACGTTCAGCAAATCCAGCTCAAATTTGGTCAGAAAGGCCTCAACATGTTGGTAATGCTCCATGATGAAGAATTTTGACTGTCGTCAAACGGCGTTCCATCCGGAGGGCGGCGAAGTCGACCCTTCGCCAAAATGCATAAAAATGGCCTTAACTTTGGTGTTTTTGATGATATCCACCTGAAACTTCATATGTGTGTCAACAGTCCAGCCCTGAATATGTGATATGAATTTCGTCAATGGGCGTGGCCATATGGCTTGGCCACGCCCATTCATATGAATTACTTCCATAGGACGTCTCACCGATATGCACAAAAATTGGTACACATCTCCATCACCCCCAGACAAACAAAAAAGTCTCTTGGACCTCTAGGCTAAATTCAACAGGAAGTCGGCCATTTTGAATGTCATGGTCATTTTTGGTGTCGCGCACGCATCGTATTTTAACGAACTCCTCCTACAGAATTCATCAGAACGGCTTCAAAATTACCGATTACCATCTAGAACACTTCCTGATCAAAAGTTATTAAAAGGTCTCGCAGAATCTAAAGGGCACGCCAGTTGTGGGAGGTTGAATTTTGACGTCTCGCCATGAAACAGGAAGTGGCAATAACTTCACTGTACTTGGTCAGATCTGTGTGAAACTTCACAGGTATATTGACAGTCCAACCCAGAACATATGTTATGAATTTCGTTAATAGGCGTGGCTAAATGGATTGGCCACGCCCATTCACACAAATAACCACCATAGGACGTCTCACTGATATGCACGAAACTTGGTAGACACATGTATAACATCCACACGCACAAAAAAGCCTCTTGCACGGATAGGCCACACCCAAGAGGAAGTCGGCCATTTTGAAATTTACAGTCATTTTTGGCGTTTTCCACGTGTTGTATTTTAATGATCTCCTCCTCCAGAAATGAATCAATTAACTCCAAAACTGGTGTGTACCATCTACACAAGTGTGTGATCAAAACATATTAAGAGAATTGCTTAGCATGGAACGGTGTGGCTGTGACATGGCGTCGACACTTGATGTCTCACCATGAAACACGATATTGCTATAACATGGGATCTAATGGTCGAATCTGCTCCAAACTTCACATGTATGATAATAGTCCTGGCATGAACACACCCACATGACGCTCAGGAGTCAGAGTCATAGCGCCACCCAGTGGAGACGGGAAGTCGCAACGCATTGGTTCCTACACTGTCCGAAGGAGGCAAACATTCAGCGCCTCGTCTGCCGGTCGACCTCTGGCGACACGGTGGCAGCCGCGCCAGGGGAGTTGCGTGGGGTGCGAGGGCCCGTTCAACGCTGCTTGCAGCTTTAATTAGGGCCCGAGCACGTACCGTGCGAGGACCCTATTGAAATTGCAGGAATTATTAGGGCCCGAGCACGTCCGTGCGAGGACCCTATTGAAATTGCAGGAATTATTAGGGCCCGAGCACCAAGCGGTGCGAGGACCCTATTGAAATTGCAGGAATTATTAGGGCCCGAGCACGTCCGTGCGAGTACCCTATTGAAATTGCAGGAATTATTATTATTATTACGACAAAAGTAAATCGCTTATTTGGAGGCCTGAACATATTCCAAAACACGCCAATTTTGGCATGCGCATCAGTCGCGGTGTAAATTTAGGTATTTTAGGGTTCGTGGAGGTGGGCGGGTCAAAATGGCTAGGCCACGCCCCTTAAAGAGCACCCTACTCGGCAGGTTTCACGGATCTGCACGAAAATCGGTACGCATGTAGATCATGCTGAGACGCACAAAAAAAGTCATAAGGACACATAGGCTAAACCCAACAGGAAGTGAGATATTTGGCGTTGAACGGCCATTTTTGGCGTTTTCCACGTGTTGTATTTTAACGAACTCCTCCTACAGGAATAATCAGAACGGCTTCAAAATTGCTGTGCACCAACTAGACTAGTTTGTGATCAAAAGTTATTAACGGATTACGTAAACTCCAAACAACCTGACCTGGGCGTGGCGGCGAAGTTTGATGTCTCGCCATGAAAAATGACATTGCTATAACTTTGGCATTAATAGTCCGAACGGTACCAAACTCCCCAGGATTCATAATAGTCCCGCCCTGAAGACGTCTACATGCAGAAATATTGAAATTTGCATAGCGCCCCCTGCTGGTGACAGAAAAAGCGATGTTTTAGACTTTGAGGTCCAGCTCTGAGCACGTTCAGCAAATCCAGCTCAAATTTGGTCAGAAAGGCCTCAACATGTTGGTAATGCTCCATGATGAAGAATTTTGACTGTCGTCAAACGGCGTTCCATCCGGAGGGCGGCGAAGTCGACCCTTCGCCAAAATGCATAAAAATGGCCTTAACTTTGGTGTTTTTGATGATATCCACCTGAAACTTCATATGTGTGTCAACAGTCCAGCCCTGAATATGTGATATGAATTTCGTCAATGGGCGTGGCCATATGGCTTGGCCACGCCCATTCATATGAATTACTTCCATAGGACGTCTCACCGATATGCACAAAAATTGGTACACATCTCCATCACCCCCAGACAAACAAAAAAGTCTCTTGGACCTCTAGGCTAAATTCAACAGGAAGTCGGCCATTTTGAATGTCATGGTCATTTTTGGTGTCGCGCACGCATCGTATTTTAACGAACTCCTCCTACAGAATTCATCAGAACGGCTTCAAAATTACCGATTACCATCTAGAACACTTCCTGATCAAAAGTTATTAAAAGGTCTCGCAGAATCTAAAGGGCACGCCAGTTGTGGGAGGTTGAATTTTGACGTCTCGCCATGAAACAGGAAGTGGCAATAACTTCACTGTACTTGGTCAGATCTGTGTGAAACTTCACAGGTATATTGACAGTCCAACCCAGAACATATGTTATGAATTTCGTTAATAGGCGTGGCTAAATGGATTGGCCACGCCCATTCACACAAATAACCACCATAGGACGTCTCACTGATATGCACGAAACTTGGTAGACACATGTATAACATCCACACGCACAAAAAAGCCTCTTGCACGGATAGGCCACACCCAACAGGAAGTCGGCCATTTTGAAATTTACAGTCATTTTTGGCGTTTTCCACCTGGCGTATTTTAATGATCTCCTCCTCCAGAAATGATCCAATTCACTCCAAAACTGCTGTGTACCATCTACACAAGTGTGTGATCAAAACATATTAAGAGAATTGCTTAGCATGGAACGGTGTGGCTGTGACATGGCGTCGACACTTGATGTCTCACCATGAAACACGATATTGCTATAACATGGGATCTAATGGTCGAATCTGCTCCAAACTTCACATGTATGATAATAGTCCTGGCATGAACACACCCACATGACGCTCAGGAGTCAGAGTCATAGCGCCACCCAGTGGAGACGGGAAGTCGCAACGCATTGGTTCCTACACTGTCCGAAAGAGGCGAACATTCAGGGCCTCGTCTGCCGGTCGACCTCTGGCGACACGGTGGCGGCCGCGCCAGGCCCCGAGTTGCGTGGGGTGCGAGGGCCCGTTCAACGCTGCTTGCAGCTTTAATTAGGGCCCGAGCACGTACCGTGCGAGGACCCTATTGAAATTGAAGGAATTATTATTATTATTACGACAAAAGTAAATCGCTTATTTGGAGGTTTTAACATGCTCAAAAACTCCTGAAATTTGGCGGTAGCATCAGTCGCGGTGTAAATTTATGTATTTTAGGGTTCGCGGCAATGGACGGGTCAAAATGGCTAGGTCACGCCCATTAAAGAGCAATCTCCTTATAAACAGCGCCCTCCTCATCAATTTTCACGGATCTGCACGAAAATCGGTACACGTGTAGATCATGCCGAGCCGCACAAAAAAGTCTCTTGGAGCCATAGGCCACGCCCAACAGGAAGTTGGCTATTTTGAATTTAGCGGCCATTTTTGGCGTTTTACCACGTGTCATATTTTGACGAACTCCTCCTACACGATTAATCAAAACGGCTTCAAAATCGCCGTGTACCAACTAGATAAGTTTGTGATCAAAAGTTATTCAAAGATCCGCTCCCCGTCGAACACGGAATCGGCTTTTTGGCAGCGAAGTTTGAAGTTTGAAGTTTGTCTCGCCATGAAAAACGAAATTGCTATAACTTTGGCATTAATCGTCCGATCTGCACCGAACTTCACATGATTCATAATATTCCCGCCCTGAACACGTCTACATGCAGAAATTTTGTAATTACCCTAGCGCCCCCTGCTGGCGACAGGAAAAGCGATGTTTTTAGACTTTGACGTGCAGCTCTGACCACGTTCACCATATGCAACTCAAATTTGGTCAGACAGACCTCAAGACGTTGGTAATGCTACATTATGAAGATTGTGACTAGGCGTCAAACGGTGTTCCGCCCAGAGGGCGGGGAAGTCGAAAATTCGCCAAAACGCGTTGAAAATGGCTTTAATGACATTAACTTCTGTGTCCTTGGTCATATCTGCCTGAAACTTCACATGTGTGTTAACAGTCCAGGCTTGAACATGTGATATGAGTTTCGTTGATGGGCGTGGCCAAATGACTTGACCACGCCCTTTAAACATAACCCCTTGCCGCACGTGTCACCGACATGCACGAAAATTGGTACACACATGTATCACACCGAGACGCACAAAAAAGTCTCTTGGACCCACTGGCCATAGCCAACAAGAAGTCGGCCATTTTGAATTTTGATGCTATTTTTGGCGTTTTCCACGTGTTGTATTTTAACGAACTCCTCCTACAGGATTAATCAGAATGACTTCAAAATCACTGTGTGTGATCTAGACATGGTTGTGATCAAAAGTTATTAAAATATTTTTCCACAGTTAAACGGTTTGGCCGTCAGGTGGCGGCGAAGTTTGATGTCTCGCCATGAAACACGAAATTGCTATAATTTTGGGACACATTGTCCAATCTTCACCAAACTTCACATGATTCATAATAGTCCCACACTGAACACGTCTACATGACAAAATTCTGTGATAGTCATAACGCCCCCTAGTGGCGACAGGAAATGACATATTTTAAACTTTGATTGGCATTAACTTTATTATACTTGGTCCAATCTGACTGAAACTTCACATGGTTGTTAACAGTCCAGGCCTGAACATATGGTATGAGTTTCGTGGATGAGTGTGGTCGTATGGCTTGGCCACACCCCTTAAAGTGCAGCATCCCCCATAGCAAGTTTCACCGATATGCACGAAAATAGGTGTGCACATGTATCATCCGCAGATGCACAAAAAAGTCTCTTGAACACATAGGCCAAACCCAGCAGGAAGTCAGCCATTTTGAATTTGACGCCAGATTGGGCGATTCGCACTCCTCTTACTTTTTCTATCTCCTCCTACAGGATTCATCGGATCTGCTTCAAATTTGGCGTGCATCAACTAGACAACTTGATGATCAAAAGTTATCATACGATTTTCCCTATGTTAAACGGTTTGGCTGTCAGGTGGCGGCCAAGTTTGACGTCTCGCCAAAAAAACCCCAAAAAACAAACGTGCTATTACTTGGGCATGATAAGTCCGATCGGCACAAAACTTGCTGGGTATGATCGTAGTCCGGCCTTCATCACGCCAACATCAAAAAATTCCCCCGTTCTCAAAGCGCCCCCTGCTGGCGACAGGAAAAGCGATGTTTTAGACTTTGAGGTGGTACTCTCAGCACGTTCAGTATATCCAACTCAAAATTGGTCAGAAAGGCCTCAACACGTTGGTAATGCTACATGATGAAGATTTGTGACGCATCGCCGAACGGCGTTCCGCCCACAGGGCGGCAAAGTCAACGGTTCGCCAAAACGCAGTTAAGTGGCCTTAACTTCAGTGTCCTTGGTCATATCTGCCTGAAACTTTACATGTGTGTTAACAGTGCAGCCCTGAACATGTGATATGAATTTCGTTGATGGGCGTGGCCAAATGGCTTGGCCACACCCTTTAAATATCAGCCCCTGCGGCACGTTCCACTGACATGCATGAA
The DNA here is from genome assembly GCA_019142605.1 of Cephalopholis sonnerati. Taxonomy (NCBI): domain Eukaryota; kingdom Metazoa; phylum Chordata; class Actinopteri; order Perciformes; family Serranidae; genus Cephalopholis; species Cephalopholis sonnerati. The sequence continues at coordinate 124,167 of JAGQAX010000016.1, forward strand.
AATTGGTACACATATGTATCACATCCAGACGCACAAAAAAGTCTCTTGGACCCATTGGCCAAACCCAACAGGAAGTCCTCCATTTTGAATTTAATGGTCATTTTTGGCGTTTTCCACGTGTTGTATTTTAATGAACTCCACCTACAATATGCATCAGAACAACTTCAAAATCATTGTGTGCCATCTAGACAAAGGTGTAATCAAAACTTAGAAGCAGATTTTTGCATCGTGAAACGGTTTGGCCGTCAGGTGGCGGCGAAGTTTGATGTCTCGCCATAAAACACGAAATTAGTATAACTTTGGCATACATTGTCCATTCTTCACCAAACTTCACATGTTTGTTAACAGTCCAGACCTGAATGTATAGTATGAGTTTCATCAATAAGCGTGGCCGTATGGCTTGGCCACGCCCCTTAAAGTGCAGCGTCCCCCATAACAACTTTCATCGACGTGCACGAAAATCAGTATGCACATGTATCGTGTCCAGACGCACAAAAAAGCCTCTTGCACATATAGGCCACACCCGACAGGAAGTCGGCCATTTTGAAATTTACAGTCATTTTTGGCGTTTTCCACGTGTTGTATTTTAATGATCTCCTCCTCCAGAAATGAATCAATTAACTCCAAAACTGGTGTGTACCATCTACACAAGTGTGTGATCAAAACATATTAAGAGAATTGCTCAGCATGGAACGGTGTGGCTGTGACATGGCGTCGACACTTGATGTCTCACCATGAAACACGATATTGCTATAACATGGGATCTAATGGTCGAATCTGCTCCAAACTTCACATGTATGATAATAGTCCTAGCATGAACACACCCACATGACGCTCAGGAGTCAGAGTCATAGCGCCACCCAGTGGAGACGGGAAGTCGCAACGCATTGGTTCCTACAGTGTCCGAAGGAGGCGAACATTCAGCGCCTCGTCTGCCGGTCGACCTCTGGCGACACGGTGGCGGCCGCGCCAGACCCTGAGTTGCGTGGGGTGCGAGGGCCCGTTCAACGCTGCTTGCAGCTTTAATTATTATTTTTCTGCCTAATGAATTGGATTGAATTGTATATCTCGTAAATTGCAGCATCGATTTTTACGAAATTTGGTGAGTATGATGCTGGCCCCCTCCTGAGGCCATTTTGTGAAGTTAGTCACGACTGGTCAAAGTGGGCGTGGCTTATTACAAGATAAACAACAAACATTTATTTCAGCTCAAGTATTATGCTGAGGGCTGTGAAATTCATAGGGTATACATAGAATAGCATACAGACCACCCTTAGCAAAAATTATGTGTCTACTCCACTAGGTGGCGCTATAACGGATGCAAACGCATTTTGGCCTGTAACTTCCACATTTTTAATCACATCTTCATAAACTTTATATCCACATGTTCCCTAAATAGAGTCGCATCTTCTGACATAGGCCAGGCCCACTCCCACTGCATATTTCTCTTTGTACGTCAGTATACATCAAAAACTTAGTTTTTCGAACTCCTCCTAGTGTTTAAGCTCCATCTACACGAAACTTTGCACATACAATCTCCAGACTTGCCTGACCAAAAGTTATCAAAAGAATTTTGCTACTCCAAAAAATGCGCTAGCTAAAAATAAACAGTTTTTTTTCTGCTAGCTAAAAAACACATACCGTTGCATATTTTTGTCAAACTAAAAGCTATCAATGTCAAACTCAATTCATTTGTTTCAGATGTCAACCAGTGGCTCTGTGCCAAATTTGGTGGAAATTGGCCAATAGGGGGCGCTATAAACAGAGAAAAATCACGTGGCATGAAAATTCATCGATTCGCACAAAATTAGGAGAGCGTGATGTGGAGTCACTCCCGAGGCCAGCTGAAAAGCTTAGTGATGTTTGGTCACCGTGGAAATGCCTTATTCGCCATAAAAGACGAAGTTGTTTTTGAGGGGTAAGGGATGCTTGTAAAGTCATGAAACTTGGCACACATATGACAGGATCTGATTTGTGTTGTTTGATGTGATTTTTCTGCTCTGATGTGCCAACATGGCTCAACAGCGCCCCCGACAAATTTTCTACGAAGCAGCCCCCGATGCTGGTTCGACCTACATCGATGAAACTTGGTATGCATGTGCATCACTGAAAGACGTACCAAAAACCCTCTTGCAGCCATGTGCCAAACATACCAGGAAGTCCGCCATTTTGAATTTGCTTGTAACTGGTTCGCAACTTCACCATACATGTTCCAATCTTTCCCAAACTTCACAGGATTGATGACAGTCCTGCCCTGAACACATCTATAGGCCAATACTTGGTCATTAGTACGGCGCCACCTACTGGCAAAATTACATGTCTTCGTATGCTTTGAGGGATATGCCGTGTAACTCCTGCGTGAGGGGTCTGCCTTCGACAGGAATGAACGTCGGCATTAGCCGGCGTCCTGCCAGCGCCCTCGAGTTGTGTGAAGGTGCGAGGGCCCGTTCAACGCTGCTTGCAGCTTTAATTAGGGCCCGAGCACGTCGGTGCGAGGACCCTATTGAAATTGCAGGAATTATTAGGGCCCGAGCACGTCGGTGCGAGGACCCTATTGAAATTGCAGGAATTATTATTATTATTACGACAAAAGTAAATCGCTTATTTGGAGGCCTGAACATATTCCAAAACACGCCAATTTTGGCATGCGCATCAGTCGTGGTGTAAATTTAGGTATTTTAATGTTCGTGGAGGTGGGCGGGTCAAAATGGCTAGGCCACGCCCCTTAAAGAGCACCGTACTCGGCAGGTTTCACGGATCTGCACGAAAATCGGTACGCATGTAGATCATGCTGAGACGCACAAAAAAGGTGCAGGGACACATAGGCTAAACCCAACAGGAAGTGAGATATTTGGCGTTGAACGTCCATTTTTGGCGTTTTCCACCTGTTGTATTTTAACGAACTCCTCCTACAGGAATAATCAGAACGGCTTCAAAATTGCTGTGCACCAACTAGACTAGTTTGTGATCAAAAGTTATTAACGGATTACGTAAACTCCAAACAACCTGACCTGGGCGTGGCGGCGAAGTTTGATGTCTCGCCATGAAAAATGACATTGCTATAACTTTGGCATTAATAGTCCGAACGGTACCAAACTCCCCAGGATTCATAATAGTCCCGCCCTGAAGACGTCTACATGCAGAAATATTGAAATTTGCATAGCGCCCCCTGCTGGTGACAGAAAAAGCGATGTTTTAGACTTTGAGGTCCAGCTCTGAGCACGTTCAGCAAATCCAGCTCAAATTTGGTCAGAAAGGCCTCAACATGTTGGTAATGCTCCATGATGAAGAATTTTGACTGTCGTCAAACGGCGTTCCATCCGGAGGGCGGCGAAGTCGACCCTTCGCCAAAATGCATAAAAATGGCCTTAACTTTGGTGTTTTTGATGATATCCACCTGAAACTTCATATGTGTGTCAACAGTCCAGCCCTGAATATGTGATATGAATTTCGTCAATGGGCGTGGCCATATGGCTTGGCCACGCCCATTCATATGAATTACTTCCATAGGACGTCTCACCGATATGCACAAAAATTGGTACACATCTCCATCACCCCCAGACAAACAAAAAAGTCTCTTGGACCTCTAGGCTAAATTCAACAGGAAGTCGGCCATTTTGAATGTCATGGTCATTTTTGGTGTCGCGCACGCATCGTATTTTAACGAACTCCTCCTACAGAATTCATCAGAACGGCTTCAAAATTACCGATTACCATCTAGAACACTTCCTGATCAAAAGTTATTAAAAGGTCTCGCAGAATCTAAAGGGCACGCCAGTTGTGGGAGGTTGAATTTTGACGTCTCGCCATGAAACAGGAAGTGGCAATAACTTCACTGTACTTGGTCAGATCTGTGTGAAACTTCACAGGTATATTGACAGTCCAACCCAGAACATATGTTATGAATTTCGTTAATAGGCGTGGCTAAATGGATTGGCCACGCCCATTCACACAAATAACCACCATAGGACGTCTCACTGATATGCACGAAACTTGGTAGACACATGTATAACATCCACACGCACAAAAAAGCCTCTTGCACGGATAGGCCACACCCAAGAGGAAGTCGGCCATTTTGAAATTTACAGTCATTTTTGGCGTTTTCCACGTGTTGTATTTTAATGATCTCCTCCTCCAGAAATGAATCAATTAACTCCAAAACTGGTGTGTACCATCTACACAAGTGTGTGATCAAAACATATTAAGAGAATTGCTTAGCATGGAACGGTGTGGCTGTGACATGGCGTCGACACTTGATGTCTCACCATGAAACACGATATTGCTATAACATGGGATCTAATGGTCGAATCTGCTCCAAACTTCACATGTATGATAATAGTCCTGGCATGAACACACCCACATGACGCTCAGGAGTCAGAGTCATAGCGCCACCCAGTGGAGACGGGAAGTCGCAACGCATTGGTTCCTACACTGTCCGAAGGAGGCAAACATTCAGCGCCTCGTCTGCCGGTCGACCTCTGGCGACACGGTGGCAGCCGCGCCAGGGGAGTTGCGTGGGGTGCGAGGGCCCGTTCAACGCTGCTTGCAGCTTTAATTAGGGCCCGAGCACGTACCGTGCGAGGACCCTATTGAAATTGCAGGAATTATTAGGGCCCGAGCACGTCCGTGCGAGGACCCTATTGAAATTGCAGGAATTATTAGGGCCCGAGCACCAAGCGGTGCGAGGACCCTATTGAAATTGCAGGAATTATTAGGGCCCGAGCACGTCCGTGCGAGTACCCTATTGAAATTGCAGGAATTATTATTATTATTACGACAAAAGTAAATCGCTTATTTGGAGGCCTGAACATATTCCAAAACACGCCAATTTTGGCATGCGCATCAGTCGCGGTGTAAATTTAGGTATTTTAGGGTTCGTGGAGGTGGGCGGGTCAAAATGGCTAGGCCACGCCCCTTAAAGAGCACCCTACTCGGCAGGTTTCACGGATCTGCACGAAAATCGGTACGCATGTAGATCATGCTGAGACGCACAAAAAAAGTCATAAGGACACATAGGCTAAACCCAACAGGAAGTGAGATATTTGGCGTTGAACGGCCATTTTTGGCGTTTTCCACGTGTTGTATTTTAACGAACTCCTCCTACAGGAATAATCAGAACGGCTTCAAAATTGCTGTGCACCAACTAGACTAGTTTGTGATCAAAAGTTATTAACGGATTACGTAAACTCCAAACAACCTGACCTGGGCGTGGCGGCGAAGTTTGATGTCTCGCCATGAAAAATGACATTGCTATAACTTTGGCATTAATAGTCCGAACGGTACCAAACTCCCCAGGATTCATAATAGTCCCGCCCTGAAGACGTCTACATGCAGAAATATTGAAATTTGCATAGCGCCCCCTGCTGGTGACAGAAAAAGCGATGTTTTAGACTTTGAGGTCCAGCTCTGAGCACGTTCAGCAAATCCAGCTCAAATTTGGTCAGAAAGGCCTCAACATGTTGGTAATGCTCCATGATGAAGAATTTTGACTGTCGTCAAACGGCGTTCCATCCGGAGGGCGGCGAAGTCGACCCTTCGCCAAAATGCATAAAAATGGCCTTAACTTTGGTGTTTTTGATGATATCCACCTGAAACTTCATATGTGTGTCAACAGTCCAGCCCTGAATATGTGATATGAATTTCGTCAATGGGCGTGGCCATATGGCTTGGCCACGCCCATTCATATGAATTACTTCCATAGGACGTCTCACCGATATGCACAAAAATTGGTACACATCTCCATCACCCCCAGACAAACAAAAAAGTCTCTTGGACCTCTAGGCTAAATTCAACAGGAAGTCGGCCATTTTGAATGTCATGGTCATTTTTGGTGTCGCGCACGCATCGTATTTTAACGAACTCCTCCTACAGAATTCATCAGAACGGCTTCAAAATTACCGATTACCATCTAGAACACTTCCTGATCAAAAGTTATTAAAAGGTCTCGCAGAATCTAAAGGGCACGCCAGTTGTGGGAGGTTGAATTTTGACGTCTCGCCATGAAACAGGAAGTGGCAATAACTTCACTGTACTTGGTCAGATCTGTGTGAAACTTCACAGGTATATTGACAGTCCAACCCAGAACATATGTTATGAATTTCGTTAATAGGCGTGGCTAAATGGATTGGCCACGCCCATTCACACAAATAACCACCATAGGACGTCTCACTGATATGCACGAAACTTGGTAGACACATGTATAACATCCACACGCACAAAAAAGCCTCTTGCACGGATAGGCCACACCCAACAGGAAGTCGGCCATTTTGAAATTTACAGTCATTTTTGGCGTTTTCCACCTGGCGTATTTTAATGATCTCCTCCTCCAGAAATGATCCAATTCACTCCAAAACTGCTGTGTACCATCTACACAAGTGTGTGATCAAAACATATTAAGAGAATTGCTTAGCATGGAACGGTGTGGCTGTGACATGGCGTCGACACTTGATGTCTCACCATGAAACACGATATTGCTATAACATGGGATCTAATGGTCGAATCTGCTCCAAACTTCACATGTATGATAATAGTCCTGGCATGAACACACCCACATGACGCTCAGGAGTCAGAGTCATAGCGCCACCCAGTGGAGACGGGAAGTCGCAACGCATTGGTTCCTACACTGTCCGAAAGAGGCGAACATTCAGGGCCTCGTCTGCCGGTCGACCTCTGGCGACACGGTGGCGGCCGCGCCAGGCCCCGAGTTGCGTGGGGTGCGAGGGCCCGTTCAACGCTGCTTGCAGCTTTAATTAGGGCCCGAGCACGTACCGTGCGAGGACCCTATTGAAATTGAAGGAATTATTATTATTATTACGACAAAAGTAAATCGCTTATTTGGAGGTTTTAACATGCTCAAAAACTCCTGAAATTTGGCGGTAGCATCAGTCGCGGTGTAAATTTATGTATTTTAGGGTTCGCGGCAATGGACGGGTCAAAATGGCTAGGTCACGCCCATTAAAGAGCAATCTCCTTATAAACAGCGCCCTCCTCATCAATTTTCACGGATCTGCACGAAAATCGGTACACGTGTAGATCATGCCGAGCCGCACAAAAAAGTCTCTTGGAGCCATAGGCCACGCCCAACAGGAAGTTGGCTATTTTGAATTTAGCGGCCATTTTTGGCGTTTTACCACGTGTCATATTTTGACGAACTCCTCCTACACGATTAATCAAAACGGCTTCAAAATCGCCGTGTACCAACTAGATAAGTTTGTGATCAAAAGTTATTCAAAGATCCGCTCCCCGTCGAACACGGAATCGGCTTTTTGGCAGCGAAGTTTGAAGTTTGAAGTTTGTCTCGCCATGAAAAACGAAATTGCTATAACTTTGGCATTAATCGTCCGATCTGCACCGAACTTCACATGATTCATAATATTCCCGCCCTGAACACGTCTACATGCAGAAATTTTGTAATTACCCTAGCGCCCCCTGCTGGCGACAGGAAAAGCGATGTTTTTAGACTTTGACGTGCAGCTCTGACCACGTTCACCATATGCAACTCAAATTTGGTCAGACAGACCTCAAGACGTTGGTAATGCTACATTATGAAGATTGTGACTAGGCGTCAAACGGTGTTCCGCCCAGAGGGCGGGGAAGTCGAAAATTCGCCAAAACGCGTTGAAAATGGCTTTAATGACATTAACTTCTGTGTCCTTGGTCATATCTGCCTGAAACTTCACATGTGTGTTAACAGTCCAGGCTTGAACATGTGATATGAGTTTCGTTGATGGGCGTGGCCAAATGACTTGACCACGCCCTTTAAACATAACCCCTTGCCGCACGTGTCACCGACATGCACGAAAATTGGTACACACATGTATCACACCGAGACGCACAAAAAAGTCTCTTGGACCCACTGGCCATAGCCAACAAGAAGTCGGCCATTTTGAATTTTGATGCTATTTTTGGCGTTTTCCACGTGTTGTATTTTAACGAACTCCTCCTACAGGATTAATCAGAATGACTTCAAAATCACTGTGTGTGATCTAGACATGGTTGTGATCAAAAGTTATTAAAATATTTTTCCACAGTTAAACGGTTTGGCCGTCAGGTGGCGGCGAAGTTTGATGTCTCGCCATGAAACACGAAATTGCTATAATTTTGGGACACATTGTCCAATCTTCACCAAACTTCACATGATTCATAATAGTCCCACACTGAACACGTCTACATGACAAAATTCTGTGATAGTCATAACGCCCCCTAGTGGCGACAGGAAATGACATATTTTAAACTTTGATTGGCATTAACTTTATTATACTTGGTCCAATCTGACTGAAACTTCACATGGTTGTTAACAGTCCAGGCCTGAACATATGGTATGAGTTTCGTGGATGAGTGTGGTCGTATGGCTTGGCCACACCCCTTAAAGTGCAGCATCCCCCATAGCAAGTTTCACCGATATGCACGAAAATAGGTGTGCACATGTATCATCCGCAGATGCACAAAAAAGTCTCTTGAACACATAGGCCAAACCCAGCAGGAAGTCAGCCATTTTGAATTTGACGCCAGATTGGGCGATTCGCACTCCTCTTACTTTTTCTATCTCCTCCTACAGGATTCATCGGATCTGCTTCAAATTTGGCGTGCATCAACTAGACAACTTGATGATCAAAAGTTATCATACGATTTTCCCTATGTTAAACGGTTTGGCTGTCAGGTGGCGGCCAAGTTTGACGTCTCGCCAAAAAAACCCCAAAAAACAAACGTGCTATTACTTGGGCATGATAAGTCCGATCGGCACAAAACTTGCTGGGTATGATCGTAGTCCGGCCTTCATCACGCCAACATCAAAAAATTCCCCCGTTCTCAAAGCGCCCCCTGCTGGCGACAGGAAAAGCGATGTTTTAGACTTTGAGGTGGTACTCTCAGCACGTTCAGTATATCCAACTCAAAATTGGTCAGAAAGGCCTCAACACGTTGGTAATGCTACATGATGAAGATTTGTGACGCATCGCCGAACGGCGTTCCGCCCACAGGGCGGCAAAGTCAACGGTTCGCCAAAACGCAGTTAAGTGGCCTTAACTTCAGTGTCCTTGGTCATATCTGCCTGAAACTTTACATGTGTGTTAACAGTGCAGCCCTGAACATGTGATATGAATTTCGTTGATGGGCGTGGCCAAATGGCTTGGCCACACCCTTTAAATATCAGCCCCTGCGGCACGTTCCACTGACATGCATGAAAATTGGTACACATATGTATCACATCCAGACGCACAAAAAAGTCTCTTGGACCCATTGGCCAAACCCAACAGGAAGTCCTCCATTTTGAATTTAATGGTCATTTTTGGCGTTTTCCACGTGTTGTATTTTAATGAACTCCACCTACAATATGCATCAGAACAACTTCAAAATCATTGTGTGCCATCTAGACAAAGGTGTAATCAAAACTTAGAAGCAGATTTTTGCATCGTGAAACGGTTTGGCCGTCAGGTGGCGGCGAAGTTTGATGTCTCGCCATAAAACACGAAATTAGTATAACTTTGGCATACATTGTCCATTCTTCACCAAACTTCACATGTTTGTTAACAGTCCAGACCTGAATGTATAGTATGAGTTTCATCAATAAGCGTGGCCGTATGGCTTGGCCACGCCCCTTAAAGTGCAGCGTCCCCCATAACAACTTTCATCGACGTGCACGAAAATCAGTATGCACATGTATCGTGTCCAGACGCACAAAAAAGCCTCTTGCACATATAGGCCACACCCGACAGGAAGTCGGCCATTTTGAAATTTACAGTCATTTTTGGCGTTTTCCACGTGTTGTATTTTAATGATCTCCTCCTCCAGAAATGAATCAATTAACTCCAAAACTGGTGTGTACCATCTACACAAGTGTGTGATCAAAACATATTAAGAGAATTGCTCAGCATGGAACGGTGTGGCTGTGACATGGCGTCGACACTTGATGTCTCACCATGAAACACGATATTGCTATAACATGGGATCTAATGGTCGAATCTGCTCCAAACTTCACATGTATGATAATAGTCCTGGCATGAACACACCCACATGACGCTCAGGAGTCAGAGTCATAGCGCCACCCAGTGGAGACGGGAAGTCGCAACGCATTGGTTCTTACACTGTCCGAAGGAGGCAAACATTCAGCGAACATTCTGGCGACACGGTGGCGGCCGCGCCAGGCCCCGAGTTGCGTGGGGTGCGAGGGCCCGTTCAACGCTGCTTGCAGCTTTAATTAGGGCCCGAGCACGTACCGTGCGAGAGCCCTATTGAAACCGAAGGAATTCTTATTAGGGCCCGAGCACGTACCGTGCGAGAGCCCTATTGAAACCGAAGGAATTCTTATTCTTATTATTATTTATTATTTTTTTTTTTTTATCCTATGATCGCATTTTTGAGGGCCTGAACATACTCAAAAAGTCCCAGAATTTTGCACACTCGTCACGTCTGGTGAAAAATTCGATATTTTATGGTCATTACAAAGGGGCGTGACAAAATGGCTCAACGGCGCCCCCTAACAGTTTTCAAAATCAAAGCCCCCTGCTTTAACTTTGTCCGAAGCATACGAATTTTGGTACACATATGTAGCACGCCGAGACGGACAAAAAAGCCTCTTGGGCCCATGCCCTAAACTCAACAGGAAGTCGGCCATTTTGAATTGAATGTGGAAGTTTCATGTATTTTTGGCCATTTGCAGGGGTCATAAATGAACGAACTCCTCCTAGAGATTTTGTCCGATCGCCTTCAAACTCGGTCTGTCCCACCAACATAAACTGAAGACGAAAAGTTATCAAAAGCTTGTGTTTTCGTCACACCGTGTGACCGTGCCGGGACCTCAAACTTCGCTACAAACAGGAAGTAGTATTATAACGCAGGAAGTAGTTTATTACTCCAACATACATGCTCCAATCTTCCCCAAACTTCACAGGATTGATGACAGTCCTGCTCTGAAGAGATCTGCATGTCAATAATTTGTGATTAATATAGCGCCCCCTACTGGCAGTAGAAAATGTCATGTTTTACACTTTGAAGCACATCTCCTCCAAAGTTGAACACATCAACCTCATACTTGGTGAAATTATCCATAAGGCCTTGATGATGCTTTCTATGGAAAACTGTGAATTTTCGTCAAAGGGCGTGACCTTGGCGTGGCGGCCAACTTTGATGTTTCGCCATGATGACCAAAGTAGCTGTAACTTGACTCTACGTGGACATATCTTTCCAAAACTTCACACATATGATAACTGTCCAGCCCTGAAAACATCTATACAGAAATTTTGAATCAGCATCATAGCGCCACCTACTGGCGGCAGAAGGTTACTTTTTTCATTCTTTCATGTCCCTCTTCTACCAGGTTCCCCCGAACCACCTCAATTTTGCAAATACATACTCCCAAGACCTTGTTGATGGTCAAAGCAGAAGCCTTTGAGGTTTCGTCCAACGCTGTCACTGTGGCGCCACCTTATTCGCCATAAAACACGAGGTTGTTTTTGAGGGGCAAGGGACACTCGAAAACTCACGCAACTTGGCACACACATCAGACATCCCAAATTGTGTTGTCTGATGTGATTTTTGTGTTTTCATGTGCCAAGATGGCTCAACAGCGCCCCCTACTCATTTTCAACGTGTTTTGGGCTATAACTCCCAGACCATATGTCACACATTCAAAAACCTCATATCCACAGATTCCCTGAATAGTGCTGAATCACCTGGGCAGGGCCACTCCCATTTCTGCCTATCATGTTTTTCACAACATCGCAAAAACTGGACAACCTACTTTTTCGAACTCCTCCTTAGGGTTTTGTCCGTTCAGCGTGAAACTTGGCAAGTACAGTCTTCGGCTGGACCTGATCTAAAGTTATCAAAGGAATTTTGATTGGTCATAATATGCTCAAATTATTAATGAATAAATTTTTCTAGCTAGCTATAAAAAGGCGAACGGTGGCATATTTCGGTCAAAATAAATGCTAACAACACCAAATCTGAGATCCTTGCTTGATATGTGCCTGTGAGAGAATGAACCAAATTTAGCTAATTTTGGCCACTAGGGGGCGCTGCAAATATGGGAAATTTATATCTGGTAAATGGCTGCACCGATATTTATGAAATTTGGTGAGTATTATGCTGGGCCTGTCCTGACGCCATATCTTGAAGGTAGTCACGACTGGTAAAAGTGGGCGTGGCTTATTACAAGATAAAAAACAAACATTTATTTCAGCCCAAGTATTATGCTGAGGGCTGTGAAATTCACAGGGTATATAGAGAATAGCATACAGACCAACCATAGCAAAAATTGTGCGTCTTCTCCACTAGGTGGCGCTATAAGAGATACAAACGCATTTTGGCCTGTAACTTCCACATTTTAAATCACATCTTCATAAATTTTATATCCACGTGTTCCCTAAATAGTGTCGCATCTTCTGACATAGGCCACGCCCACTCCCACTGCAAATTTCTCTTTGTAATTTACTATACATCAAAAACCTACTTTTTCGAACTCCTCCTAGCGTTTAATCTCCATCTTCACAAAACTTTGCACATGCAATCTCCAGACTGGCCTGACCAAAAGTTATCAAAAGAATTTTGCTACTCCAAAAATTAGGCTAGCTAAAAATAAACAGTTTTTTTCTGCTAGCTAAAAAACACATACCTTTGCATATTTTTGTCAAAATAAAAGATATCAATGTCAAACTCAATTCACTTCTTTCAGACGTCATCCAGACGATCCTAGCCCAATTTGGCAGAAATTAGCCAATAGGGGGCGCTATAATCAGAGAAAAATCAAGTGACATAAAATTCATCGATTCGCATGAAATTTGGCGAGCATGATGTGGAGTCACTCCTGAGGCCAGCTGTAAAGCTTGATGATGTTTGGTCACCGTGGCAACGCCTTATTCGCCATAAAACACGAAGTTGTTTTTGACGGGTAAGGGATGCTTGTAATGTCATGAAACTTGACACACATATGACAGGATCCAATATGCATTTTCTGATGTGATTTTTCGGCTCTGATATGCCAACATGGCTCAACAGCGCCCCCTACAAATTTTCTACGAAACAGCCCCCGAAGCTGGTTTGACCTACATCTATGAAACTTGGTACGCACATGCATCACTGAAAGACGTATAAAAAAGCCTCTTGCAGCCATGTGCCAAACCCAACAGGAAGTCGGCCAATTTCAATTTGCTTGTAACTGGTTTGCAACTTCACCATACATGTTCCAATCTTCCGCAAACTTCACAGGATTGATGACAATCCTGCCCTGAATACATCTATATGCCAATACTTGGTTATTAGTACAGCGCCACCTACTGGCAAAATTACATGTCTTCATATGATTTGAGGGATATGACGTCCTGCGTAAGGGATCTGCCGTGGACAGGAATGAAGGGCGGCATGAGCCGGCGTCCTGCCAGCACCCTCGAGTTGCGTGAAGGTGCGAGGGCCCGTTCAATGCTGCTTGCAGCTTTAATTAGGGCCCGAGCACGTACCGTGCGAGGAACCTATTGAAATTGAAGGAATTGTTATTATTATTACGACAAAAGTAAATCGCTTATTTGGAGGTTTTAACATGCTCAAAAACTCCTGAAATTTGGCGGTCGCATCAGTCGCGGTGTAAATTTACGTATTTTAGGGTTCGCGGCAATGGACGGGTCAAAATGGCTAGGCCACGCCCATTAAAGAGCAATCTCCTTATAAACAGCGCCCTCCTCATCAATTTTCACGGATCTGCACGAAAATCGGTACACATGTAGATCATGCCGAGCCGCACAAAAAAGTCTCTTGGAGCCATAGGCCAAGCCCAACAGGAAGTTGGCTATTTTGAATTTAGCGGCCATTTTTGGCGTTTTACCACGTGTCATATTTTGACGAACTCCTCCTACACGATTAATCAAAACGGCTTCAAAATCGCCGTGTACCAACTAGATAAGTTTGTGATCAAATGTTATTCAAAGATCCGCTACCCGTCGAACACGGAATCGGCTTTTTGGCGGCGAAGTTTGAAGTTTGAAGTTTGTCTCGCCATGAAAAACGAAATTGCTATAACTTTCGCATCAAGCGTCCGATCTGCACCAAACTTCACATGATTCATAATATTCCCGCCCTGAACACGTCTACATGCAGAAATTTTGTAATTACCCTAGCGCCCCCTGCTGGCGACAGGAAAAGCGATGTTTTTAGACTTTGACGTGCAGCTCTGACCACGTTCACCATATGCAACTCAAATTTGGTCAGACAGACCTCAAGACGTTGGTAATGCTACATTATGAAGATTGTGACTAGGCGTCAAACGGTGTTCCGCCCAGAGGGCGGCGAAGTCGAAAATTCGCCAAAACGCATTGAAAATGGCTTTAATGACATTAACTTCTGTGTCCTTGGTCATATCTGCCTGAAACTTCACATGTGTGTTAACAATACAGCCCTGAACATGTGATATGAATTTCGTTGATGGGCGTGGTCAAATGGCTTGGCCACACCCTTTAAACATCAGCCCCTGCAGTACGTGTCACCGACATGCACGAAAATTGGTACACGCATGTATCACACCGAGACGCACAAAAAAGTCTCTTGGACCCACTGGCCATACCCAACAGAAAGTCGGCCATTTTGAATTTTGATGCTATTTTTGGCGTTTTCCACATGTTGTATTTTAACGAACTCCTCCTACAGGATTAATCAGAATGACTTCAAAATCACTGTGTGTGATCTAGACAAGGTTGTGATCACAAGTTATTAAAAGATTTTTCCACAGTTAAACGGTTTGGCCGTCAGGTGGCGGCGAAGTTTGATGTCTCGCCATGAAACACGAAATTAGTATAACTTTGGCATACATTGTCCATTCTTCACCAAACTTCACATGTTTGTTAACAGTCCAGACCTGAATGTATAGTATGAGTTTCATCAATAAGCGTGGCCGTATGGCTTGACCACGCCCCTTAAAGTGCAGCGTCCCCCATAACAACTTTCACCGACGTGCACGAAAATCAGTATGCACATGTATCGTGTCCAGACGCAGAAAAAAGCCTCTTGCACATGTAGGCCACACCCGACAGGAAGTCGGCCATTTTGAAATTTACAGTCATTTTTGTCCTTTTCCACGTGTTGTATTTTAATGATCTCCTCCTCCAGAAATGAATCAATTAACTCCAAAACTGGTGTGTACCATCTACACAAGTGTGTGATCAAAACATATTAAGAGAATTGCTCAGTATGGAACGGTGTGGCTGTGACATGGCGTCGACACTTGATGTCTCACCATGAAACACGATATTGCTATAACATGGGATCTAATGGTCGAATCTGCTCCAAACTTCACATGTATGATAATAGTCCTGGCATGAACACACCCACATGACGCTCAGGAGTCAGAGTCATAGCGCCACCCAGTGGAGACGGGAAGTCGCTACGCATTGGTTCCTACACTGTCCGAAGGAGGCGAACATTCAGCGCCTCGTCTGGCGGTCGACCTCTGGCGACACGGTGGCGGCCACGCCAGGCCCCGAGTTGCGTGGGGTGCGAGGGCCCGTTCAACGCTGCTTGCAGCTTTAATTAGGGCCCGAGCACCAAGCGGTGCGAGGACCCTATTGAAATTGCAGGAATTATTATTATTATTACGACAAAAGTAAATCGCTTATTTGGAGGCCTGAACATATTCCAAAACACGCCAATTTTGGCATGTGCATCAGTCGCGGTGTAAATTTAGGTATTTTAGGGTTCGTGGAGGTGGGCGGGTCAAAATGGCTAGGCCACGCCCCTTAAAGAGCACCCTACTCGGCAGGTTTCACGGATCTGCACGAAAATCGGTACGCATGTAGATCATGCTGAGACGCACAAAAAAGGTCATTGGGACACATAGGCTAAACCCAACAGGAAGTGAGATATTTGGCGTTGAACGGCCATTTTTGGCGTTTTCCACGTGTTGTATTTTAACGAACTCCTCCTACAGGAATAATCAGAACGGCTTCAAAATTGCTGTGCACCAACTAGACTAGTTTGTGATCAAAAGTTATTAACGGATTATGTAAACTCCAAACAACCTGACCTGGGCGTGGCGGCGAAGTTTGATGTCTCGCCATGAAAAATGAGATTGCTATAACTTTGGCATCAATAGTCCGAACAGTACCAAACTCCCCAGGATTCATAATAGTCCCGCCCTGAAGACGTCTACATGCAGAAATATTGAAATTTGCATAGCGCCCCCTGCTGGTGACAGAAAAAGCGATGTTTTAGACTTTGAGGTCCAGCTCTGAGCACGTTCAGCAAATCCAGCTCAAATTTGGTCAGAAAGGCCTCAACATGTTGGTAATGCTCCATGATGAAGAATTTTGACTGTCGTCAAACGGCGTTCCATCCGGAGGGCGGCGAAGTCGACCCTTCGCCAAAATGCATAAAAATGGCCTTAACTTTGGTGTTTTTGATGATATCCACCTGAAACTTCATATGTGTGTCAACAGTCCAGCCCTGAATATGTGATATGAATTTCGTCAATGGGCGTGGCCATATGGCTTGGCCACGCCCATTCATATGAATTACTTCCATAGGACGTCTCACCGATATGCACAAAAATTGGTACACATCTCCATCACCCCCAGACAAACAAAAAAGTCTCTTGGACCTCTAGGCTAAATTCAACAGGAAGTCGGCCATTTTGAATGTCATGGTCATTTTTGGTGTCGCGCACGCATCGTATTTTAACGAACTCCTCCTACAGAATTCATCAGAACGGCTTCAAAATTACCGATTACCATCTAGAACACTTCCTGATCAAAAGTTATTAAAAGGTCTCGCAGAATCTAAAGGGCACGCCAGTTGTGGGAGGTTGAATTTTGACGTCTCGCCATGAAACAGGAAGTGGCAATAACTTCACTGTACTTGGTCAGATCTGTGTGAAACTTCACAGGTATATTGACAGTCCAACCCAGAACATATGTTATGAATTTCGTTAATAGGCGTGGCTAAATGGATTGGCCACGCCCATTCACACAAATAACCACCATAGGACGTCTCACTGATATGCACGAAACTTGGTAGACACATGTATCACATCCAAACGCACAAAAAAGCCTCTTGCACGGATAGGCCACACCCAACAGGAAGTCGGCCATTTTGAAATTTACAGTCATTTTTGGCGTTTTCCACATGTTGTATTTTAATGATCTCCTCCTCCAGAAATGAATCAATTAACTCCAAAACTGGTGTGTACCATCTACACAAGTGTGTGATCAAAACATATTAAGAGAATTGCTTAGCATGGAACGGTGTGGCTGTGACATGGCGTCGACACTTGATGTCTCACCATGAAACACGATATTGCTATAACATGGGATCTAATGGTCGAATCTGCTCCAAACTTCACATGTATGATAATAGTCCTGGCATGAACACACCCACATGACGCTCAGGAGTCAGAGTCATAGCGCCACCCAGTGGAGACGGGAAGTCGCAACGCATTGGTTCCTACACTGTCCGAAGGAGGCGAACATTCAGCGCCTCGTCTGCCGGTCGACCTCTGGCGAGACGGTGGCGGCCGCGCCAGGCCCCGAGTTGCGTGGGGTGCGAGGGCCCGTTCAACGCTGCTTGCAGCTTTAATTATTATTATTATTATTATTACGACAAAAGTAAATCGCTTATTTGGAGGTTTTAACATGCTCAAAAACTCCTGAAATTTTGCGGTCGCATCAGTCGCGGTGTAAATTTACGTATTTTAGGGTTCGCGGCAATGGACGGGTCAAAATGGCTAGGCCACGCCCATTAAAGAGCAATCTCCTTATAAACAGCGCCCTCCTCATCAATTTTCACGGATCTGCACGAAAATCGGTACACATGTAGATCATGCCGAGCCGCACAAAAAAGTCTCTTGGAGCCATAGGCCAAGCCCAACAGGAAGTTGGCTATTTTGAATTTAGCGGCCATTTTTGGCGTTTTACCACGTGTCATATTTTGACGAACTCCTCCTACACGATTAATCAAAACGGCTTCAAAATCGCCGTGTACCAACTAGATAAGTTTGTGATCAAATGTTATTCAAAGATCCGCTACCCGTCGAACACGGAATCGGCTTTTTGGCGGCGAAGTTTGAAGTTTGAAGTTTGTCTCGCCATGAAAAACGAAATTGCTATAACTTTGGCATTAATCGTCCGATCTGCACCAAACTTCACATGATTCATAATATTCCCGCCCTGAACACGTCTACATGCAGAAATTTTGTAATTACCCTAGCGCCCCCTGCTGGCGACAGGAAAAGCGATGTTTTTAGACTTTGACGTGCAGCTCTGACCACGTTCACCATATGCAACTCAAATTTGGTCAGACAGACCTCAAGACGTTGGTAATGCTACATTATGAAGATTGTGACTAGGCGTCAAACGGTGTTCCGCCCAGAGGGCGGCGAAGTCGAAAATTCGCCAAAACGCATTGAAAATGGCTTTAATGACATTAACTTCTGTGTCCTTGGTCATATCTGCCTGAAACTTCACATGTGTGTTAACAGTCCAGGCTTGAACATGTGATATGAGTTTCGTTGATGGGCGTGGCCAAATGACTTGACCACGCCCTTTAAACATCAGCCCCTGCCGCACGTGTCACCGACATGCACGAAAATTGGTACACGCATGTATCACACCGAGACGCACAAAAAAGTCTCTTGGACCCACTGGCCATACCCAACAGGAAGTCGGCCATTTTGAATTTTGATGCTATTTTTGGCGTTTTCCACATGTTGTATTTTAACGAACTCCTCCTACAGGATTAATCAGAATGACTTCAAAATCACTGTGTGTGATCTAGACAAGGTTGTGATCAAAAGTTATTAAAAGATTTTTCCACAGTTAAACGGTTTGGCCGTCAGGTGGCGGCGAAGTTTGATGTCTCGCCATGAAACACGAAATTGCTATAATTTTGGGACAAATTGTCCAATCTTCACCAAACTTCACATGATTCATAATAGTCCCACACTGAACACGTCTACATGACAAAGTTCTGTGATAGTCATAACGCCCCCTAGTGGCGACAGGAAATGACATATTTTAAACTTTGATTGGCATTAACTTTATTATACTTGGTCCAATCTGACTGAAACTTAACATGTTTGTTAACAGTCCAGGCCTGAACATATGGTATGAGTTTCATCAATGAGGGTGGCCGTATGGCTTGGCCACGCCCCTTAAAGTGCAGCATCCCCCATAGCAAGTTTCGCCGACATGTACAAAAATCGGTATGCACATGTATGATCCCCAGAGGCGCAAAAAAGCCTCCTTAACGCATAGGCCAAACCCAACAGGAAGTCAGCCATTTTGACATTTGCGGCCATTTTTGGCGTTTTCCATGTGTTGTATTTTAATGAACTCCTCCTACAGGATTGATCACAACGACTTCAAAATCATTGTGTCCCATCTAGACAATGTTGTGATCAAAAGTTATTAAAAGATTACGCTCTTGTTGAAGGGTGTGGCCGAGAGGTGGCGCAGAAGATTGATATCTCGCCATGACAACCTAAATTGCTGTAACTTTACCACAAATGGTCCAATTTGACTGAAACTTCATTTATTTATTAACAGTCCAGGCCTGAATATATGGTATGAGTTTCATCAATGAGCGTGGCTGTATGGCTTGGCCACGCCCTTTAAAGTTCAGCACCCCCCATAGCAAGATTCGCAGACATGCACGAAAATCAGTACACACATGTATCACACCCAGATGCACAAAAAAGCCTCTTGCACCCATAGACCAAACCCAACAGGAAGTCGGCCATTTTGAATTTTGCGGCTATTTTTGGCTTTTTGCACGTGTTGTATTTTAACTAACTCCTCCTATAGGATTAATCAGAACAACTTCAAAATCACTGTGTCCCATCTAGACAACATTGTGATTAAAAGTTATGAAAAGATTAGTAGATCGTTAAACGGTTTGGCCGTCAGGTGGCGGCGAAATTTGATGTCTCGCCATGAAAAACAAAATTGCTATAACTTTGGGGTTAATGGTCCGATCTGCACCAAACTTCACTGGATATATAATAGTCCCACCCTGAACACGTCTTCATGCAGAAATTTTGTATTTGTCATAGCGCCCCCTGCTGGAACCAGAAAATGCCATGTTTTAGACTTTGAGGTGCAGGTCTGCGCACGTTCAGCACCTCAAATTTGGTCAGAGAGGCCTCAAGACCTTGGTTATGCTATATTATTAAGATTGTGACGTATCATCAAACGGCGTTGCACCCAGAGCGCGGCAAAGTCGATGTTTCGCCAAAACGCATCAAAGTGGCCTTAACTTCAGTGTCCTTGGTCATATCAGCCTGAAACTTCATATGTGTGTTAGCGGTCCAGGCCTGAACATGTGATATGAGTTTCGTTGATGGGCGTGGCTAATTGACTTGGTCACGCCCAATCATAAAAGTAACCCCCATAGGACGTTCACCAATATGCACAAAAATCGGTACATACATGTATCACACCGAGACGCACAAAAAAGCCTCTTGCACCATTAAGCCAAACCCAACAAGAAGTCGGCCATTTTGAATTTTGCGGCCATTTTTGGCTTTTTGCACGTGTTGTATTTTAACAAACTCCTCCTATAGGATTCATCAGAACGACTTCAAAATCACTGTGTGCCATCTAGACAACGTTGTAATCAAAAGCTATCAAAAGATTAGTAGATCGTTAAATGGTTTGGCCGTCAGGTGGCGGTAAACTTTGATAATTCACCATGATTACAAAAGTTGTGTAACTTGATTCTAGGTGGACATATCTTTCCAAAACTTCATACAGATGATAACAGTCCAGCCCTGAAAACATTGACAGCAGAATTTTTCATCACTGTCATAGCGCCGCCTACTGGTTGCAGAAAGTTACTGCTTTCATTCGTTCATGTCTCTCTTCTACCAGGTTAATATCAACCACCTCAATTTGGTGAGACATAGTCCCAAGACCTTGATGATGATCAAACCAGAAACTTTTGAGTTTTCCTCAGCTGTCACTGTGGCAACGCCTTATTCGCCATAAAACACAAAGTTGTTTTTGAGGGGTAAGGGATGCTTGTAAAATCATGAAACTTGGCACACATATGATAGGATCCGATTTCTGTTGTCTGATGTCATTTTTGTGTTTTGATGTGCCAACATGGCTCAACAGTGCCCCCTACAAATATTCAACAAAGCAGCCCACGAAGCTGCTTTCACCTACATGTAGGAAACTTGGGAGGCACATGTATTAGTGAAAGACGTACAAAAAAGCCTCTTGGAGCCATGTGCCAAACCAAACAGGAAGTCCGCCATTTTGAATTTGCTTGTAACTGCTTCACAACTTGACCGTACATGTTCCAATCTTCCCCAAACTTCACAGGATTGATGACAGTCCTGCCCTCAACACATCTATACGCCAATACTTGGTAATTTGTACGGCGCCACCTAGTGGCCAAATGACATGTCTTTGTATGATAACTCCTGCGTGAAGGGTTGGCCTTCGACAGGAATGAATGGCGGCGTCAGCCGACGTCCTGCCAGCGCCCTCGAGTTGCATGAAGGTGCGAGGGCCCGTTCAATGCTGCTTGCAGCTTTAATTAGGGCCCGAGCACGTACCGTGCGAGAGCCCTATTGAAACCGAAGGAATTCTTATTAGGGCCCGAGCACGTACCGTGCGAGAGCCCTATTGAAACCGAAGGAATTCTTCTTCTTCTTATTATTATTATTATTTTTTTTTTTATCCTATGATCGCATTTTTGAGGGCCTGAACGTACTCAAAAAGTCCCAGAATTTTGCACACTCGTCACGTCTGGTGAAAAATTCGATATTTTATGGTCATTACAAAGGGGCGTGACAAAATGGCTCAACGGCGCCCCCTAACAGTTTTCAAAATCAAAGCCCCCTGCTTTAACTTTGTCCGAAGCGTACGAATTTTGGTACACATATGTAGCACGCCGAGACGGACAAAAAAGCCTCTTGGGCCCATGCCCTAAACTCAACAGGAAGTCGGCCATTTTGAATTGAATGTGGAAGTTTCATGTATTTTTGGCCATTTGCAGGGGTCATAAATGAACGAACTCCTCCTAGAGATTTTGTCCGATCGCCTTCAAACTCGGTCTGTCCCACCAACATAAACTGAAGACGAAAAGTTATCAAAAGCTTGTGTTTTCGTCACACCGTGTGACCGTGCCGGGACCTCAAACTTCGTTACAAACAGGAAGTAGTATTATAACGCAGGAAGTAGTTTATTACTCCAACATACATGCTCCAATCTTCCCCAAACTTCACAGGATTGATGACAGTCCTGCTCTGAAGAGATCTACATGTCAATAATTTGTGATTAATATAGCGCCCCCTACTGGCAGTAGAAAATGTCATGTTTTACACTTTGAAGCACATCTCCTCCAAAGTTGAACACATCAACCTCATACTTGGTGAAATTATCCATAAGGCCTTGATGATGCTTTCTACGGAAAACTGTGAATTTTCGTCAAAGGGCGTGACCTTGGCGTGGCGGCCAACTTTGATGTTTCGCCATGATGACCAAAGTAGCTGTAACTTGACTCTACGTGGACATATCTTTCCAAAACTTCACACATATGATAACTGTCCAGCCCTGAAAACATCTATACAGAAATTTTGAATCAGCATCATAGCGCCACCTACTGGCGGCAGAAGGTTACTTTTTTCATTCTTTCATGTCCCTCTTCTACCAGGTTCCCCCGAACCACCTCAATTTTGCAAATACATACTCCCAAGACCTTGTTGATGGTCAAAGCAGAAGCCTTTGAGGTTTCGTCCAACGCTGTCACTGTGGCGCCACCTTATTCGCCATAAAACACGAGGTTGTTTTTGAGGGGCAAGGGACACTCGAAAACTCACGCAACTTGGCACACACATCAGACATCCCAAATTGTGTTGTCTGATGTGATTTTTGTGTTTTCATGTGCCAAGATGGCTCAACAGCGCCCCCTACTCATTTTCAACGTGTTTTGGGCTATAACTCCCAGACCATATGTCACACATTCAAAAACCTCATATCCACAGATTCCCTGAATAGTGCTGAATCACCTGGGCAGGGCCACTCCCATTTCTGCCTATCATGTTTTTCACAACATCGCAAAAACTGGACAACCTACTTTTTCGAACTCCTCCTTAGGGTTTTGTCCGTTCAGCGTGAAACTTGGCAAGTACAGTCTTCGGCTGGACCTGATCTAAAGTTATCAAAGGAATTTTGATTGGTCATAATATGCTCAAATTATTAATGAATAAATTTTTCTAGCTAGCTATAAAAAGGCGAACGGTGGCATATTTCGGTCAAAATAAATGCTAACAACACCAAATCTGAGATCCTTGCTTGATATGTGCCTGTGAGAGAATGAACCAAATTTAGCTAATTTTGGCCACTAGGGGGCGCTGCAAATATGGGAAATTTATATCTGGTAAATGGCTGCACCGATATTTATGAAATTTGGTGAGTATTATGCTGGGCCTGTCCTGACGCCATATCTTGAAGGTAGTCACGACTGGTAAAAGTGGGCGTGGCTTATTACAAGATAAAAAACAAACATTTATTTCAGCCCAAGTATTATGCTGAGGGCTGTGAAATTCACAGGGTATATAGAGAATAGCATACAGACCAACCATAGCAAAAATTGTGCGTCTTCTCCACTAGGTGGCGCTATAAGAGATACAAACGCATTTTGGCCTGTAACTTCCACATTTTAAATCACATCTTCATAAATTTTATATCCACGTGTTCCCTAAATAGTGTCGCATCTTCTGACATAGGCCACGCCCACTCCCACTGCAAATTTCTCTTTGTAATTTACTATACATCAAAAACCTACTTTTTCGAACTCCTCCTAGCGTTTAATCTCCATCTTCACAAAACTTTGCACATGCAATCTCCAGACTGGCCTGACCAAAAGTTATCAAAAGAATTTTGCTACTCCAAAAATTAGGCTAGCTAAAAATAAACAGTTTTTTTCTGCTAGCTAAAAAACACATACCTTTGCATATTTTTGTCAAAATAAAAGATATCAATGTCAAACTCAATTCACTTCTTTCAGACGTCATCCAGACGATCCTAGCCCAATTTGGCAGAAATTAGCCAATAGGGGGCGCTATAATCAGAGAAAAATCAAGTGACATAAAATTCATCGATTCGCATGAAATTTGGCGAGCATGATGTGGAGTCACTCCTGAGGCCAGCTGTAAAGCTTGGTGATGTTTGGTCACCGTGGCAACGCCTTATTCGCCATAAAACACGAAGTTGTTTTTGACGGGTAAGGGATGCTTGTAATGTCATGAAACTTGACACACATATGACAGGATCCAATATGCATTTTCTGATGTGATTTTTCGGCTCTGATATGCCAACATGGCTCAACAGCGCCCCCTACAAATTTTCTACGAAACAGCCCCCGAAGCTGGTTTGACCTACATCTATGAAACTTGGTACGCACATGCATCACTGAAAGACGTATAAAAAAGCCTCTTGCAGCCATGTGCCAAACCCAACAGGAAGTCGGCCAATTTCAATTTGCTTGTAACTGGTTTGCAACTTCACCATACATGTTCCAATCTTCCGCAAACTTCACAGGATTGATGACAATCCTGCCCTGAATACATCTATATGCCAATACTTGGTTATTAGTACAGCGCCACCTACTGGCAAAATTACATGTCTTCATATGATTTGAGGGATATGACGTCCTGCGTAAGGGATCTGCCGTGGACAGGAATGAAGGGCGGCATGAGCCGGCGTCCTGCCAGCACCCTCGAGTTGCGTGAAGGTGCGAGGGCCCGTTCAATGCTGCTTGCAGCTTTAATTAGGGCCCGAGCACGTACCGTGCGAGGACCCTATTGAAATTGAAGGAATTATTATTATTATTATTATTATTATTATTACGACAAAAGTAAATCGCTTATTTGGAGGTTTTAACATGCTCAAAAACTCCTGAAATTTGGCGGTCGCATCAGTCGCGGTGTAAATTTACGTATTTTAGGGTTCGCGGCAATGGACGGGTCAAAATGGCTAGGCCACGCCCATTAAAGAGCAATCTCCTTATAAACAGCGCCCTCCTCATCAATTTTCACGGATCTGCACGAAAATCGGTACACATGTAGATCATGCCGAGCCGCACAAAAAAGTCTCTTGGAGCCATAGGCCACGCCCAACAGGAAGTTGGCTATTTTGAATTTAGCGGCCATTTTTGGCGTTTTACCACGTGTCATATTTTGACGAACTCCTCCTACACGATTAATCAAAACGGCTTCAAAATCGCCGTGTACCAACTAGATAAGTTTGTGATCAAAAGTTATTCAAAGATCCGCTCCCCGTCGAACACGGAATCGGCTTTTTGGCGGCGAAGTTTGAAGTTTGAAGTTTGTCTCGCCATGAAAAACGAAATTGCTATAACTTTGGCATTAATCGTCCGATCTGCACCAAACTTCACATGATTCATAATATTCCCGCCCTGAACACGTCTACATGCAGAAATTTTGTAATTACCCTAGCGCCCCCTGCTGGCGACAGGAAAAGCGATGTTTTTAGACTTTGACGTGCAGCTCTGACCACGTTCACCATATGCAACTCAAATTTGGTCAGACAGACCTCAAGACGTTGGTAATGCTACATTATGAAGATTGTGACTAGGCGTCAAACGGTGTTCCACCCAGAGGGCGGCGAAGTCGAAAATTCGCCAAAACGCGTTGAAAATGGCTTTAATGACATTAACTTCTGTGTCCTTGGTCATATCTGCCTGAAACTTCACATGTGTGTTAACAGTCCAGGCTTGAACATGTGATATGAGTTTCGTTGATGGGCGTGGCCAAATGACTTGACCACGCCCTTTAAACATCAGCCCCTGCCGCACGTGTCACCGACATGCACGAAAATTGGTACACGCATGTATCACACCGAGACGCACAAAAAAGTCTCTCGGACCCACTGGCCATACCCAACAGGAAGTCGGCCATTTTGAATTTTGATGCTATTTTTGGCGTTTTCCACATGTTGTATTTTAACGAACTCCTCCTACAGGATTAATCAGAATGACTTCAAAATCACTGTGTGTGATCTAGACAAGGTTGTGATCAAAAGTTATTAAAAGATTTTTCCACAGTTAAACGGTTTGGCCGTCAGGTGGCGGCGAAGTTTGATGTATCGCCATGAAACACGAAATTGCTATAATTTTGGGACACATTGTCCAATCTTCACCAAACTTCACATGATTCATAATAGTCCCACACTGAACACGTCTACTTGACAAAGTTCTGTGATAGTCATAACGCCCCCTACTGGCGACAGGAAATGACATATTTTAAACTTTGATTGGCATTAACTTTATTATACTTAGTCCAATCTGACTGAAACTTCACATGGTTGTTAACAGTCCAGGCCTGAACATATGGTATGAGTTTCGTGGATGAGTGTGGTCGTATGGCTTGGCCACACCCCTTAAAGTGCAGCATCCCCCATAGCAAGTTTCGCCGATATGCACGAAAATAGGTGTGCACATGTATCATCCGCAGACGCACAAAAAAGTCTCTTGAACACATAGGCCAAACCCAACAGGAAGTCAGCCATTTTGAATTTTGCGGTCATTTTTGGCGTTTTCCACGTTATATTTTAATGAACTCCACCTACAGGATGCATCAGAACAAATTCAAAATAATTGTGTGCCATCTAGACAAAGGTGTAATCAAAACTTATAAGCAGATTTTTGCATCGTGAAACGGTTTGGCCGTCAGGTGGCGGCGAAGTTTGATGTCTCGCCATAAAACACGAAATTAGTATAACTTTGGCATACATTGTCCATTCTTCACCAAACTTCACATGTTTGTTAACAGTCCAGACCTGAATGTATAGTATGACTTTCATCAATAAGCGTGGCCGTATGGCTTGGCCACGCCCCTTAAAGTGCAGCGTCCCCCATAACAACTTTCACCGACGTGCACGAAAATCAGTATGCACATGTATCGTGTCCAGACGCACAAAAAAGCCTCTTGCACATATAGGCCACACCCGACAGGAAGTCGGCCATTTTGAAATTTACAGTCATTTTTGGCGTTTTCCACGTGTTGTATTTTAATGATCTCCTCCTCCAGAAATGAATCAATTAACTCCAAAACTGGTGTGTACCATCTACACAAGTGTGTGATCAAAACATATTAAGAGAATTGCTCAGCATGGAACGGTGTGGTTGTGACATGGCGTCGACACTTGATGTCTCACCATGAAACACGATATTGCTATAACATGGGATCTAATGGTCGAATCTGCTCCAAACTTCACATGTATGATAATAGTCCTGGCATGAACACACCCACATGACGCTCAGGAGTCAGAGTCATAGCGCCACCCAGTGGAGACGGGAAGTCGCAACGCATTGGTTCCTACACTGTCCGAAGGAGGCGAACAATCAGCGCCTCGTCTGCCGGTCGACCTCTGGCGACACGGTGGCGGCCGCGCCAGGCCCCGAGTTGCGTGGGGTGCGAGGGCCCGTTCAACGCTGCTTGCAGCTATTATTATTATTTTTTTTTTTTTTTTCGCTTGATCGCATTTTTGGGGGCTTTAACATATTCAAAACCTCACCAAATTTGACGTGCACATTCGTCTAGGGGACATTTATGTATACGCAAAATCTCAACGATGCCAGTTGCAAAATAGCGAAATGGCGCCCCCTAGAATGGTTCAATCGGCTCCCACCGCCAGCCCGTTTGACCAAATTTCTCGAAATTCGGGGGGGTCGTGTATCATCCCAAGACGCACGAAAATGCGCACTTGGACTTTTTTCTAAAACCAACAGGAAGCCGGCTATTTTGATTTGAATATTCCATTTTTTACCGATTTTGGCGATTTGCTAGTGTGCTCTCAGAGCTATCTCCTCCTAGACGGTTCATTGGATCGGCTTCAAATTTGCCGTGCTGCAACTAGACCACATGATGATCAAAAGTTATTAAAAGATCTTTCCCTCGTTAAACGGTTTGGCCGTCAGGTGGCGGCGAAGTTTGATGTCTCAAAATAAAAAACCCAAAAACCCAGAATTGCTATTACTTGGGCGTGAAAGGTTCAATCGGCACAAAACTTGCTGGGTATGATCGTAGTCCCGCCCTGAACACGTCTACATCAAAAAATTTCCCTGTTCTCAAAGCGCCCCCTGCTGGCGACAGGAAAAGTGATTTTTTACACTTTGAGGTGCAGCTCTGAGCACGTTCAGCATATCCAACTCAAATTTGGTCAGAAAGGCCTCAACACATTGTTAATGCTACATGATGAAGATTGTGACGTATCGTCAAACGGCGTTGCGCCCAGAGGGCGGCGAAGTCGATGCTTCGCCAAAACGTAGGAAAGTGGCCTTAACTTCAGTGTCCTTGGGCATATCTGCCTGAAACTTCACATGTGTGTTAAGAGTCCAGCCCTGACAATGTCATGTGAATTTCGTAGATGGGCGTGGTCAAATGGCTTGGCCACGCCCTTTAAACATCAGCCCCTGCGGCACGTTTCACTGACATGCACGAAAATTGGTACACATATGTATCACATCCAGACGCACAAAAAAGCCTCTTGGACTCAATGGCCACACCCAACAGGAAGTCGGCCATTTTGAATTTAACCACCAGATTGGGCGATTCGCACTCCTTGTACTTTTTCTATCTCCTCCTACATGATTCATCGGATCGGCTTCAAATTTGGCGTGCATCAACTAGACCACTGGATGATCAAAAGTTATCATACGATTTTCCCTATGTTAAACGGTTTGGCTGTCAGGTGGCGGCGAAGTTTGATGTCTCGCCATAAAACACGAAATTAGTATAACTTTGGCATACATTGTCCATTCTTCACCAAACTTCACATGTTTGTTAACAGTCCAGACCTGAATGTATAGTATGAGTTTCATCAATAAGCGTGGCCGTATGGCTTGGCCACGCCCCTTAAAGTGCAGCGTCCCCCATAACAACTTTCACCGACGTGCACGAAAATCAGTATGCACATGTATCGTGTCCAGACGCACAAAAAAGCCTCTTGCACATATAGGCCACACCCGACAGGAAGTCGGCCATTTTGAAATTTACAGTCATTTTTGGCGTTTTCCACGTGTTGTATTTTAATGATCTCCTCCTCCAGAAATGAATCAATTAAGTCCAAAACTGGTGTGTACCATCTACACAAGTGTGTGATCAAAACACATCAAGAGAATTGCTCAGCATGGAACGGTGTGGCTGTGACATGGCATCGACACTTGATGTCTCACCATGAAACACGATATTGCTATAACATGGGATCTAATGGTCGAATCTGCTCCAAACTTCACATGTATGATAATAGTCCTGGCATGAACACACCCACATGACGCTCAGGAGTCAGAGTCATAGCGCCACCCAGTGGAGACGGGAAGTCACAATGCATTGGTTCCTACACTGTCCGAAGGAGGCGAACATTCAGCGCCTCGTCTGCCGGCCGACCTCTGGCGACACGGTGGCGGCCACGCCAGGCCCCGAGTTGCGTGGGGTGCTCGGGCCCGTTCAACGCTGCTTGCAGCTTTAATTATTAGGGCCCGAGCACCAAGCGGTGCGAGGACCCTATTGAAATGCAAGGAATTATTATTATTATTATTATTATTATTATTATTATTATTATTATTATTATTATTATTATTCTTCTTCTTATCCGAAATCAACTGCCTTTTTGGGGGCCGTAACATACTCGAAAACTCATGAAACTTCACAAACTCGTCAGAAGTGGTGAAAATTTACATATGGTAGGGGTTTCATGACAACTTGCACAAAAATGGCTCAGTAGCGCCCCCTAGTCATTTTCAACGTATTTTGGGCTATAACTCCCAGACCATGTGTCGCACGTTCAAAAACCTCATATCCACAGATTCGCTGAATAGTACTGAATCACCCGGATGGGGCCAAGCCCATTTCTGCCTTAACTTTTTTTCGCAAAATCGCGAAAACTGGAAAACCTACTTTTTCGAACTCCTCCTTGGCGTTTTGGCTGTTCAGCGTGAAACTTGGCAAGTACAGTCTTCGGCTGGACCTGATCTAAAGTTATCAAAGGAATTTTGTTAGGTCAAAAGATGCGCACGTTATTAACGAAGAAATTTTTCTGGCTAGCTATAAAAAGGCGAACTGCTGCATATCTCGGTCAAAATAAATGCTAACAAGACCAAATCTGAGATCCTTGATTGAAATGTCACTGTGAGGGAATGAACCAAATTTAGCTAATGTTGGCCACTAGGGGGCGCTGCAAATATGGGAAATTTATATCTCGTAAATGGCTGCACCGATTTTTATGAAATTTGGTGAGCATGATGCTGGTCCCCTCCTGAGGCCATACTTTGAAGTTAGTCACGACTGGTAAA
Source organism: Cephalopholis sonnerati (assembly GCA_019142605.1). NCBI lineage: Eukaryota > Metazoa > Chordata > Actinopteri > Perciformes > Serranidae > Cephalopholis > Cephalopholis sonnerati. Next base: position 154,461 of record JAGQAX010000016.1, read on the forward strand.
AGTGGGCGTGGCTAATTACAAGATAAAAAACAAACATTTATTTCAGCTTAAGTATTATGCTGAGGGCTGTGAAATTCACAGGTTATATAGAGAATAGCAAACAGACCAACCCTAGCAAAAATTGTGCGTCTTCTCCACTAGGTGGCGCTATAACAGATGCAAACGCATTTTGGCCTGTAACTTCCACATCTTAAATCACATTTTCATAAACTTTATACCCACGTGTTCCCTGAATACAGTCGCATCTTCTGACATAGGCCACGCCCACTCCCACTGCAAATTTCTCTTTGTAATTCACTATCCATCAAAAACCTACTTTTTCGAACTCCTCCTAGTGTTTAAGGTCCATCTTCACGAAACTTTGCACATACAAGCTACAGACTTGCCTGACCAAAAGTTATCAAAAGAATTTTGCTACTCCAAAAAATGCGCTAGCTAACAATAAACAGTTTTTTTCTGCTAGCTAAAAAGACATACCTTTGCATATTTTTGCCAAAGTAAAAGATAACAATGTCAAACTCAATTCACTTCTTTCAGACGTCATCCAGATGCTCTGTGCCAAATTTGGCAGAAATTGGCCAATAGGAGGCGCTATAATCAAAGAAAAATCAAGTGACATGAAAATTCATCGATTCGCACGAAATTTGGCGAGCGTGATGTGGAGTCACTCCTGAGGCCAGCTGTAAGGGTTAGTGATGTTTGGTCACCGTGGCAACGCCTTGTTCGCCATAAAATACGAAATTGTTTTTGAGGGGTAAAGGATGCTTGTAAAGTCATGAAAATTGACACACATATGACAGGATCGGATATGAGTTGTCTGATGTGATTTTTCGGCTCTGATGTGCCAACATGGCTCAACACCGCCCCCTACAAATTTTCTACGAAACAGCCCCCGAAGCTGGTTTGAACTACATCTATGAAACTTGGTACGCACATGCATCACTGAAAGACGTACAAAAAAGCCTCTTGCACCCATATGCCAAACCCAACAGGAAGTCGGCCATTTTGAATTTGGTGTAACTGGTTTGCAACTTCACCATAAATGTTCCAATCTTCCCCAAACTTCACAGGATTGATGACAGTCCTGCCTTGAACACATCTATACGCCAATACTTGGTTATTAGTACAGCGCCATCTACTGGCAAAATTACATGTCTTCATATGATTTGAGGGATATGACGTGTAAGTCCTGCGTGAGGGGTCTGCCGTGCACAGGAATGAAGGGCGGCGTGAGCCGGCGTCCTGCCAGCGCCCTCGAGTTGCGTGAAGGTGCGAGGGCCCGTTCAATGCTGCTTGCAGCTTTAATTATTATTATTATTATTACGACAAAAGTAAATCGCTTATTTGGAGGTTTTAACATGCTCAAAAACTCCTGAAATTTGGCGGTCGCATCAGTCGCGGTGTAAATTTAAGTATTTTAGGGTTCGCGGCAATGGACGGGTCAAAATGGCTAGGTCACGCCCATTAAAGAGCAATCTCCTTATAAATAGCGCCCTCCTCATCAATTTTCACGGATCTGCACGAAAATCGGTACACATGTAGATCATGCCGAGCCGCACAAAAAAGTCTCTTGGAGCCATAGGCCACGCCCAACAGGAAGTTGGCTATTTTGAATTTAGCGGCCATTTTTGGCGTTTTACCACGTGTCATATTTTGACGAACTCCTCCTACACGATTAATCAAAACGGCTTCAAAATCGCCGTGTACCAACTAGATAAGTTTGTGATCAAAAGTTATTCAAAGATCCGCTACCCGTCGAACACGGAATCGGCTTTTTGGCGGCGAAGTTTGAAGTTTGAAGTTTGTCTCGCCATGAAAAACGAAATTGCTATAACTTTGGCATTAATCGTCCGATCTGCACCAAACTTCACATGATTCATAATATTCCCGCCCTGAACACGTCTACATGCAGAAATTTTGTAATTACCCTAGCGCCCCCTGCTGGCGACAGGAAAAGCGATGTTTTTAGACTTTGACGTGCAGCTCTGACCACGTTCACCATATGCAACTCAAATTTGGTCAGACAGACCTCAAGACGTTTGTAATGCTACATTATGAAGATTGTGACTAGGTGTCAAACGGTGTTCCGCCCAGAGGGCGGCGAAGTCGAAAATTCGCCAAAACGCATTGAAAATGGCTTTAATGACATTAACTTCTGTGTCCTTGGTCATATCTGCCTGAAACTTCACATGTGTGTTAACAGTCCAGGCTTGAACATGTGATATGAGTTTCGTTGATGGGCGTGGCCAAATGACTTGACCACGCCCTTTAAACATCAGCCCCTGCCGCACGTGTCACCGACATGCACGAAAATTGGTACACGCATGTATCACACCGAGACGCACAAAAAAGTCTCTTGGACCCACTGGCCATACTCAACAGGAAGTCGGCCATTTTGAATTTTGATGCTATTTTTGGCGTTTTCCACATGTTGTATTTTAACGAACTCCTCCTACAGGATTAATCAGAATGACTTCAAAATCACTGTGTGTGATCTAGACAAGGTTGTGATCAAAAGTTATTAAAAGATTTTTCCACAGTTAAACGGCTTGGCCGTCAGGTGGCGGCGAAGTTTGATGTCTCGCCATGAAACACGAAATTAGTATAACTTTGGCATACATTGTCCATTCTTCACCAAACTTCACATGTTTGTTAACAGTCCTGACCTGAATGTATAGTATGAGTTTCATCAATAAGCGTGGCCGTATGGCTTGACCACGCCCCTTAAAGTGCAGCGTCCCCCATAACAACTTTCACCGACGTGCACGAAAATCAGTATGCACATGTATCGTGTCCAGACGCACAAAAAAGCCTCTTGCACATATAGGCCACACCCGACAGGAAGTCGGCCATTTTGAAATTTACAGTCATTTTTGTCCTTTTCCACGTGTTGTATTTTAATGATCTCCTCCTCCAGAAATGAATCAATTAACTCCAAAACTGGTGTGTACCATCTACACAAGTGTGTGATCAAAACACATCAAGAGAATTGCTCAGTATGGAACGGTGTGGCTGTGACATGGCGTCGACACTTGATGTCTCACCATGAAACACGATATTGCTATAACATGGAATCTAATGGTCGAATCTGCTACAAACTTCACATGTATGATAATAGTCCTGGCATGAACACACCCACATGACGCTCAGGAGTCAGAGTCATAGCGCCACCCAGTGGAGACGGGAAGTCGCTACGCATTGGTTCCTACACTGTCCGAAGGAGGCGAACATTCAGCGCCTCGTCTGCCGGTCGACCTCTGGCGACACGGTGGTGGCCGCGCCAGGCCCCGAGTTGCGTGGGGTGCGAGGGCCCGTTCAACGCTGCTTGCAGCTTTAATTAGGGCCCGAGCACGTACCGTGCGAGGACCCTATTGTTTTCCTTAGGATTACTATTATTATTATTATTATTTTCTTTTTTTTTTCGCTTAATCGCATTTTTGGGGGCTTTAACATATTCAAAAACTCACCAAATTTGACGTGCACATTCCTCTAGGGGACATTTATGTGTACGCAAAATTTAAATGATGCCCATTGCAAAATGGCGAAATGGCGCCCCCTAGAAAATTTCAATCGGCTCCCAACGGCAGCCCGTTTGACCAAATTCCACGAAATTCGGGGAGGTCGTGTATCATCCCAAGACGCACGAAAATGCGCATTTGGACTTTTTTCTAAAACCAACAGGAAGCCGGCTATTTTGATTTGAATATTCCATTTTTTACCGATTTTGGCGATTTGCTAGTGTGCTCTCAGAGCTATCTCCTCCTAGACGGTTCATTGGATCGGCTTCAAATTTGCCGTGCTGCAACTAGACCACATGATGATCAAAAGTTATTAAAAGATCTTTCCCTCGTTAAACGGTTTGGCCGTCAGGTGGCGGCGAAGTTTGATGTCTCAAAAAAAAAACACCCAAAAACCCAGAATTGCTATTACTTGGGCGTGAAAGGTCCAATCGGCACAAAACTTGCTGGGTATGATCGTAGTCCCGCCCTGAACACGTCTACATCAAAAAATTTCCCTGTTCTCAAAGCGCCCCCTGCTGGCGACAGGAAAAGTGATTTTTTACACTTTGAGGTGCAGCTCTGAGCACGTTCAGCATATCCAACTCAAATTTGGTCAGAAAGGCCTCAACACGTTGTTAATGCTACATGATGAAGATTGTGACGTATCGTCAAACGGCGTTGCGCCCAGAGGGCGGCGAAGTCGATGCTTCGCCAAAACGTAGGAAAGTGGCCTAAACTTCAGTGTCCTTGGGCATATCTGCCTGAAACTTCACATGTGTGTTAAGAGTCCAGCCCTGACAATGTCATGTGAATTTCGTTGATGGGCGTGGTCAAATGGCTTGGCCACGCCCTTTAAACATCAGCCCCTGCGGCACGTTTCACTGACATGCACGAAAATTGGTACACATATGTATCACATCCAGACGCACAAAAAAGCCTCTTGGACTCAATGGCCACACCCAACAGGAAGTCGGCCATTTTGAATTTAACCACTAGATTGGGCGATTCGCACTCCTTGTACTTTTTCTATCTCCTCCTACATGATTCATCGGATCGGCTTCAAATTTGGCGTGCATCAACTAGACCACTTGATGATCAAAAGTTATCATACGATTTTCCCTATGTTAAACGGTTTGGCCGTCAGGTGGCGGCAAAGTTTGATGTCTCGCCATAAAACACGAAATTAGTATAACTTTGGCATACATTGTCCATTCTTCACCAAACTTCACATGTTTGTTAACAGTCCAGACCTGAATGTATAGTATGAGTTTCATCAATAAGCGTGGCCATATGGCTTAGCCACGCCCCTTAAAGTGCAGCGTCGCCCATAACAACTTTCACAGACGTGCACGAAAATCAGTATGCACATGTATCGTGTCCAGACGCACAAAAAAGCCTCTTGCACATATAGGCCACACCTGACAGGAAGTCGGCCATTTTGAAATTTACAGTCATTTTTGGCGTTTTCCACGTGTTGTATTTTAATGATCTCCTCCTCCAGAAATGAATCAATTAACTCCATCTACACAAGTGTGTGATCAAAACATATTAAGAGAATTGCTCAGCATGGAACGGTGTGGCTGTGACATGGCGTCGACACTTGATGTCTCACCATGAAACACGATATTGCTATAACATGGGATCTAATGGTCGAATCTGCTGCAAACTTCACATGTATTATAATAGTCCTGGCATGAACACACCCACATGACGCTCAGGAGTCAGAGTCATAGCGCCACTCAGTGGAGACGGGAAGTCGCAATGCATTGGTTCCTACACTGTCCGAAGGAGGCGAACATTCAGCGCCTCGTCTGCCGGTCAACGTCTGGCGACACGGTGGCGGGCGCGCCAGGCCCCAAGTTGCGTGGGGTGCGAGGGCCCGTTCAACGCTGCTTGCAGCTTTAATTAGCGCCCGAGCACGTTCCGTGCGAGGACCCTATTGAAATTGAAGGAATTATTATTATTATTATTACGACAAAAGTAAATCGCTTATTTGGAGGTTTTAACATGCTCAAAAACTCCTGAAATTTGGCGGTCGCATCAGTCGCGGTGTAAATTTACGTATTTTAGGGTTCGCGGCAATGGACGGGTCAAAATGGCTAGGCCACGCCCATTAAAGAGCAATCTACTTATAAACAGCGCCCTCCTCATCAATTTTCACGGATCTGCACGAAAATCGGTACACATGTAGATCATGCCGAGCCGCACAAAAAAGTCTCTTGGAGCCATAGGCCACGCCCAACAGGAAGTTGGCTATTTTGAATTTAGCGGCCATTTTTGGCGTTTTACCACGTGTCATATTTTGATGAACTCCTCCTACACGATTAATCAAAATGGCTTCAAAATCGCCGTGTACCAACTAGATAAGTTTGTGATCAAAAGTTATTCAAATATCCGCTACCCGTCGAACACGGAATCGGCTTTTTGGCGGCGAAGTTTGAAGTTTGTCTCGCCATGAAAAACGAAATTGCTATAACTTTGGCATTAATCGTCCGATCTGCACCAAACTTCACATGATTCATAGTATTCCTGCCCTGAACACGTCTACATGCAGAAATTTTGTAATTACCCTAGCGCCCCCTGCTGGCGACAGGAAAAGCGATGTTTTTAGACTTTGACGTGCAGCTCTGACCACGTTCACCATATGCAACTCAAATTTGGTCAGACAGACCTCAAGACGTTGGTCATGCTACATTATGAAGATTGTGACTAGGCGTCAAACGGTGTTCCGCCCAGAGGGCGGCGAAGTCGAAAATTTGCCAAAACGCGTTGAAAATGGCTTTAATGACATTAACTTCTGTGTCCTTGGTCATATCTGCCTGAAACTTCACATGTGTGTTAACAGTCCAGGTTTGAACAAGTGATATGAGTTTCGTTGATGGGCGTGGCCAAATGACTTGACCACGCCCTTTAAACATCAGCCCCTGCCGCACGTGTCACTGACATGCACGAAAATTGGTACATGCATGTATCACACCGAGACGCACAAAAAAGTCTCTTGGACCCACTGGCCATACCCAACAGGAAGTCGGCCATTTTGAATTTTGATGCTATTTTTGGCGTTTTCCACATGTTGTATTTTAACGAACTCCTCCTGCAGGATTAATCAGAATGACTTCAAAATCACTGTGTGTGATCTAGACAAGGTTGTGATCAAAAGTTATTAAAAGATTTTTCCACAGTTAAACGGTTTGGCCGTCAGGTGGCGGCGAAGTTTGATGTCTCGCCATAAAACACGAAATTAGTATAACTTTGGCATACATTGTCCATTCTTCACCAAACTTCACATGTTTGTTAACAGTCCAGACCTGAATGTATAGTATGAGTTTCATCAATAAGCGTGGCCGTATGGCTTGGCCACGCCCCTTAAAGTGCAGCGTCCCCCATAACAACTTTCACCGACGTGCACGAATATCAGTATGCACATGTATCGTGTCCAGACGCACAAAAAAGCCTCTTGCACATATAGGCCACACCCGACAGGAAGTCGGCCATTTTGAAATGTACAGTCATTTTTGGCGTTTTCCACGTGTTGTATTTTAATGATCTCCTCCTCCAGAAATGAATCAATTAACTCCAAAACTGGTGTGTACCATCTACACAAGTGTGTGATCAAAACATATTAAGAGAATTGCTCAGCATGGAACGGTGTGGCTGTGACATGGCGTCGACACTTGATGTCTCACCGTGAAACACGATATTGCTATAACATGGGATCTAATGGTCGAATCTGCTCCAAACTTCACATGTATGATAATAGTCCTGGCATGAACACACCCACATGACGCTCAGGAGTCAGAGTCATAGCGCCACCCAGTGGAGACGGGAAGTCGCAACGCATTGGTTCCTACACTGTCCGAAGGAGGCGAACATTCAGCGCCTCGTCTGCCGGTCGACCTCTGGCGAGACGGTGGCGGCCGCGCCAGGCCCCGAGTTGCGTGGGGTGCGAGGGCCCGTTCAACGCTGCTTGCAGCTTTAATTATTATTATTATTATTATTTTTCTTCGCTTGATCGCATTTTTGGGGGCTTTAACATATTCAAAAACTCACCAAATTTGACGTGCACATTCGTCTAGGGGACATTTATGTGTACGCAAAATTTAAACGATGCCCATTGCAAAATGGCGAAATGGCGCCCCCTAGAAAATTTCAATCGGCTCCCACCGGCAGCCCGTTTGACCAAATTCCACGAAATTCGTGGAGGTCGTGTATCATCCCAAGACGCACGAAAATGCGCACTTGGACTTTTTTCTAAAACCAACAGGAAGCCGGCTATTTTGATTTGAATATTCCATTTTTTACCGATTTTGGCGATTTGCTAGTGTGCTCTCAGAGCTATCTCCTCCTAGACGGTTCATTGGATCGGCTTCAAATTTGCCGTGCTGCAACTAGACCACATGATGATCAAAAGTTATTAAAAGATCTTTCCCTCGTTAAACGGTTTGGCCGTCAGGTGGCGGCGAAGTTTGATGTCTCAAAAAAAAAAAACCCAAAAACCCAGAATTGCTATTACTTGGGCGTGAAAGGTCCAATCGGCACAAAACTTGCTGGGTATGATCGTAGTCCCGCCCTGAACACGTCTACATCAAAAAATTCCCCTGTTCTCAAAGCGCTCCCTGCTGGCGACAGGAAAAGTGATTTTTTACACTTTGAGGTGCAGCTCTGAGCACGTTCAGCATATCCAACTCAAATTTGGTCAGAAAGGCCTCAACACGTTGTTAATGCTACATGATGAAGATTGTGACGTATCGTCAAACGGCGTTGCGCCCAGAGGGCGGCGAAGTCGATGCTTCGCCAAAACGTAGGAAAGTGGCCTTAACTTCAGTGTCCTTGGGCATATCTGCCTGAAACTTCACATGTGTTTTAAGAGTCCAGCCCTGACAATGTCATGTGAATTTCGTTGATGGGCGTGGCCAAATGGCTTGGCCACACCCTTTAAACATCAGCCCCTGCGGCACGTTTCACCGACATGCATGAAAATTGGTACACATATGTATCACATCCAGACGCACAAAAAACCCTCTTGGACCCATTGGCTACACCCAACAGGAAGTCAGCCATTTTGAATTTGACGCCAGATTGGGCGATTTGCACTCCTCATACTTTTTCTATCTCCTCCTACATGATTCATCGGATCGGCTTCAAATTTGGCGTGCATCAACTAGACCACTTGATGATCAAAAGTTATCATACGATTTTCCCTATGTTAAACGCTTTGGCTGTCAGGTGGCGGCGAAGTTTGATGTCTCGCCATAAAACACGAAATTAGTATAACTTTGGCATACATTGTCCATTCTTCACCAAACTTCACATGTTTGTTAACAGTCCAGACCTGAATGTATAGTATGACTTTCATCAATAAGCGTGGCCGTATGGCTTGGCCACGCCCCTTAAAGTGCAGCGTCCCCCATAACAACTTTCACCGACGTGCACGAAAATCAGTATGCACATGTATCGTGTCCAGACGCACAAAAAAGCCTCTTGCACATATAGGCCACACCCGACAGGAAGTCGGCCATTTTGAAATTTACAGTCATTTTTGGCGTTTTCCACGTGTTGTATTTTAATGATCTCCTCCTCCAGAAATGAATCAATTAACTCCAAAACTGGTGTGTACCATCTACACAAGTGTGTGATCAAAACATATTAAGAGAATTGCTCAGCATGGAACGGTGTGGCTGTGACATGGCACTTGATGTCTCACCATGAAACACGATATTGCTATAACATGGGATCTAATGGTCGAATCTGCTCCAAACTTCACATGTATGATAATAGTCCTGGCATGAACACACCCACATGACGCTCAGGAGTCAGAGTCATAGCGCCACCCAGTGGAGACGGGAAGTTGCAACGCATTGGTTCTTACACTGTCCGAAGGAGGCGAACATTCAGCGCCTCGTCTGCCGGTCGACCTCTGGCGACACGGTGGCGGCCGCGCCAGGCCCCGAGTTGCGTGGGGTGCGAGGGCCCGTTCAACGCTGCTTGCAGCTTTAATTATTATTATTATTATTTTTTTTTTTTTTTTCGCGACTTTAAACGCTAGACCACTTGATGATCAAAAGTTATCATACGATTTTCCCTATGTTAAACGGTTTGGCTGTCAGGTGGCGGCGAAGTTTGACGTCTCGCCAAAAAAACCCCAAAAAACAAAAGTGCTATTACTTGGGCATGATAAGTCCGATCGGCACAAAACTTGCTGGTTATGATCATAGTCCGGCCTTCATCACGCCAACATCAAAAAATTCCCCCGTTCTCAAAGCGCCCCCTGCTGGCGACAGGAAAAGCGATGTTTTAGACTTTGAGGTGCTACTCTCAGCACCTTCAGTATATCCAACTCAAAATTGGTTAGAAAGGCCTCAACACGTTGGTAATGCTACATGATGAAGATCTGTCACGTATCGCCGAACGGCGTTCCGCCCACAGGGCGGCGAAGTCAACGGTTCACCAAAACGCAGTTAAGTGGCCTTAACTTAAGTGTCCTTGGTCATATCTGCCTGAAACTTTACATGTGTGTTAAGAGTCCAGCCCTGAACATGTGATATGAATTTCGTTGATGGGCGTGGCCAAATGGCTTGGCCACACCCTTTAAACATCAGCCCCTGCGGCACGTTTCACTGACATGCATGAAAATGGTACACATATGTATCACATCCAGACGCACAAAAAAGTCTCTTGGACCCATTGGCCAAACCCAACAGGAAGTCCTCCATTTTGAATTTAATGGTCATTTTTGGCGTTTTCCACGTGTTGTATTGTAATGAACTCCATCTACAGGATGCATCAGAACAACTTCAAAATCATTGTGTGCCATCTAGACAAAGGTGTAATCAAAACTTATAAGCAGATTTTTGCATCGTGAAACGGTTTGGCCGTCAGGTGGCGGCGAAGTTTGATGTCTCGCCATAAAACACGAAATTAGTATAACTTTGGCATACATTGTCCATTCTTCACCAAACTTCACATGTTTGTTAACAGTCCAGACCTGAATGTATAGTATGAGTTTCATCAATAAGCGTGGCCGTATGGCTTGGCCACGCCCCTTAAAGTGCAGCGTCCCCCATAACAACTTTCATCGACGTGCACGAAAATCAGTATGCACATGTATCGTGTCCAGACGCACAAAAAAGCCTCTTGCACATATAGGCCACACCCGACAGGAAGTCGGCCATTTTTTAAATTTACAGTCATTTTTGGCGTTTTCCACGTGTTGTATTTTAATGATCTCCTCCTCCAGAAATGAATCAATTAACTCCAAAACTGGTGTGTACCATCTACACAAGTGTGTGATCAAAACATATTAAGAGAATTGCTCAGCATGGAACGGTGTGGCTGTGACATGGCGTCGACACTTGATGTCTCACCATGAAACACGATATTGCTATAACATGGGATCTAATGGTCGAATCTGCTCCAAACTTCAAATGTATGATAATAGTCCTGGCATGAACACACCCACATGACGCTCAGGAGTCAGAGTCATAGCGCCACCCAGTGGAGACGGGAAGTTGCAACGCATTGGTTGCTACACTGTCCGAAGGAGGCGAACATTCAGCGCCTCGTCTGCCGGTCGACCTCTGGCGACACGGTGGCGGCCGCGCCAGGCCCCGAGTTGCGTGGGGTGCGAGGGCCCGTTCAACGCTGCTTGCAGCTTTAGTTATTATTATTCTTCTCCTTAACTAAAATGAATTGCCTTTTTGGGGACCTTAACATTCTCAAAAACTCATGAAACTTCACAGACTCATCAGAAGTGCGAAAACTGGGCAAGTTTTGGGGTTTCATGATCATCTGCAAAGGAATGGCTCAGTAGCACCCCCTAAAAATTTTCTACGGAACAGCCCCTGAAGGTAGTTTAACCTACGTGTCTGAAACTTGGTAGGCATATGTAACACACCAAGACGTACAAAAAAGCCTCTTGGGCCCATGCCCTAAACCCAACAGGAAGTCGGCCATTTTGAATTGAATGTGCAATTTTCATGCATTTTTGGCCATTTGCAGGGGTCGTAAATGGACGATCTCCTCCTCGAGATTTTGTCCGATCGACTTCAAACTTGGTCTGTCCCATCTACATAAATTGAGGACCAAAAGTTATCAAAAAAATTGACTTTTCGTCACACCGTGTGACCGTGCCGGGATCTCAAACTTCGCTACAAACAGGAAGTAGTATTATAACGCAGGAAGTAGTTTATAACTCCAGCATACATTGTCCAATCTTCCCCAAACTTCCCAGGATTGATGACAGTCCCGCTCCGAAGAGATCTACATGTCAATAATTTGTGATTAAAATAGCGCCCCCTACTGGTAATAGAAAATGTCATGTTTTACACTTTGAAGCACATCTCCTCCAAAGTTGACCACATCAACGTCAAACTTGGGGAAATTATCCAAAAGGCGTTGATGATGCTTTCTATTGAATACTGTGAGTTTTCGTCAAAGGGCGTGACCATGGCGTGGCGGGGAACTTTGATGTTTCGCCATGATGACAAAAGTTGCTGTAACTTGACTCTACATGGACATATCTTTCCAAAACTTCACACATATGATAACAGTCCAGCCCTGAAAACATCTACAGAGGAAATTTGAATCAGCATCATAGCGCCACCTACTGGCGGCAGAAAGTTACTTTTTTCATTCTTTCATGTCCCTCTTCTACCAGGTTCACCCGACCCACCTCAATTTTGCGGATACATAGTCCCAAGACCTTGGTGATGATCAAACCAGAACCTTTTGAGGTTTCGTCACACGCTGTCACCGTGGCGCCACCTCATTCGCCATAAAACACAAGGTTCGTTTTGAGGGGCAAGGGATACTTGAAAACTCACGAAACTTGGCACACCCATCACAAGGCCCAAATTGTGTTGTCTGATATGCTTTTTGTGTTTTGATGTGCCAAGATGCCTCAACAGCGCCCCCTACAATTTTTCAATGAAGCAGCCCCCGAAGCTGGTTTCACCTACATGTATGAAACTTGGTAGGCATATGTAACACTCCAAGACGTACAAAAAAGCCTCCTGGAGTTATGCTCCAAACCCAACCGGAAGTCCGCCATTTTGAATTTACTTGTGCCACTTTTGTGCATTTTGGGCGATTTCCAGTAGACGTAAATGAACGAACTTGTCCTAGAGTTTTTATCCAATCCACTTCAAACTCGGTCTGTCCCACCCCAAGACCTTGAAGACGAAAAGTTATCAAACGTTTCAGGTTTTCGTCAAACGCTGTCTCCGTGGCCCCGCCTTCTTCGCCATAAATCACAAAATTGTAACTACTCCTACAGATTTTATCCCATCAACTTCTTACTTGGTCTGTCCCACCTCCAGACATTGATGAAGAAAAGTTATCAAAAACTGGACTTGTTGTCACACCATGTGACCGTGGCAGGGCCCCAAACTTTGGGGACTTGCCACAAAACAGGAAGTTGTGTATGAGTCTATCATCCATGGTCCAATCTTCCCCAAACTTCACAGGATTGATGACAGGCCTGCTCTGAAGAGATCTCCATGTGAATAATTTGTGATAAATATAGCGCCCCCTACTGGTAAGAGAAAATTTCATGTTTTATATTTTGAAGTATAACTCCCAAGACTTGGCCAGATCCACCTCAATCTTGGTCAGTCTATCCGTCACATGTAGAAGATGTTTTATTGTGAACACTGTAAGTTTGCGTCAAAGGGCGTGGCCATGACGTGGCGGCAAACTTTGATGTTTCGCCATGATAACAAAAGTTGTGTAACTTGACTCTACGTGGACATATCTTTCCAAAACTTCACATATATGATAAAAGTCCAGCCCTGAAAACACCTACAGAGAAATTTTTAATCAGCCTCATAGCGCCACCTAGTGGCGTCTGTAAGTTACTGCTTTCATTCTTTCATGTCTCTCTTCTACCAAGTTAACCACAACCACCTCAATTTTGCTGAGACATAGTCCCAAGACCTTGATGATGATCATACCAGAAGCTTTTGAGTTTTTGTCAAACACTGTCACTGTGGCAACGCCTTATTCGCCATAAAACACAAAGTTGTTTTTGAGGGGTAAGGGATGCTTGTAATGTCATGAAACTTGGTACACATACAAGAAGTTCCGATGTGTGTTGTGTGATGTGATTTATCTGCTTTGATGTGCCAACATGGCTCAACAGCGCCCCCTACGATTTTTCAAAAAAAGCAGTCCCCGACGCTGGTTTGACCTACATCTATGAAACTTGGTACGTACATGCATCACTGAAAGACGTACAAAAAAGGCTCTTGCAACCATGTGCCAAACCCAACAGGAAGTCCGCCATTTTGAATTTGCTTGTAATTGGTTCACGACTTCACCATACATGTTCCAAACTTCCCCAAACTTCACAGGATTGATGACAGTCCTGCCCTGAACACATCTATATGCCAATACTTGGTTATTAGTACGGCGCCACCTACTGGCAAAATAACATGTCCTCGTATGATTTGAGGGATATGACGTGTAACTCCAACGTGAGGGGTCTGCCTTCGACAGGAATGAACGGCCGCATCGGCCGGCGTCCTGCCAGCACCCTCGAGTTGCGTGAAGGTGCGAGGGCCCGTTCATCGCTGCTTGCAGCTTTAATTATTATTGTTGTTATTAATCAGTCCGGCACCTAATGACCACGCCTCAAGACAATATGGAGAAATTTCACTTTGATTTGGGATACACAAACATACCATTTCATAATATCATGTATTATTATGACAATGGAAAATAGAGTTGTGTTGTTAAAATCAAAAGGAAAAATTAATTAATCCCCCCTCCCCTCTTTCATTTATTGGGGCCTTCCAGAAACCAGGCAGATAGAAGCCCATTTTAAACTTATGAACTACTGCATGCTTACTAACACAAAGAAATCTGTGTGTATTTTGATATTTCATATAATATAAAAACTCTTTGTTTGATATAATGCCATATTCACTGGCAACTGGGCTCAATTCTACCTGACTGGTTCTTTAACGACAGTAATTGGACTATGTTTTGCATCTCTGTATTTATATTATCATAACCACATTAGTAGGTAGTGGTCTTAGGTGTTCCATATTTAAGAACATGTCCTTGGCAAAGGACAAATACTTACTTTTTTACATACACTACCCCTCTCCCATTTCTGTTCCCTAATCCTAACCCTCTACCCCTCCCTTTTTCCCTAATCCTAACCAAACCCCCTCTCCTTTCTTATCTTTTTCCTTTTTAACCACTTACCAAGTGTCTCTCACCTACACAGTTGAATATGTTTTTCTTTATTTCCCCTCCCCCCTCCCCCCTCCTCCCTCCCTTTTCTTCCGTTATTCCACATACTTTATTCTTCCTTATTGATTTCCTGTCTCCCCTACTTAATTTTCACAAATTGAATACTAGAGTTATGATGATAGATACCTTGATTTGAGAAATCAGTAGATTATGATAGCTGCCTGTTGCCCATGCCAAGGCAAGCCAGCTGCCGGTGGCTGTCCTTCTTTTTCCCCTAACCTAACCCCCCAGGGGGAGTCACCGAGATAGCCCTAACACCTAACCCATTTGTCCTAATCCTAACCCCATCCCTTCCCTTTTTCCCTAATCCTAACAAATCCCCTTCTCTTCCCCTTCTTTTTATTTTTTGAATAATTTACCAGGTTATTTTCTTTCCTAAACCTAACCCCTGACCTCTATATATACACATATATGTGTATATATATATATATATATATTTATAAAACGGAAAGGTGAAATCCGGCAATCTGATTGGCTGTTAACCGTGATATAATGAGCGTATATCACGGCTACTATTCGAAAAAGCCTTATCACAGCATATCACTCCGCTTCAGGGAAGCAACAATGTTTCCATGACCACAAACAACTGTTACAGTACACAGCAAAAAGTAGCCGGTTTTGATATTTCTTTTTTGACGGCAGTAACAACATTTAATTATGTTCACGGTCAACTTTGATCTCCGGGGAGGGCTGACCATGGATGAATGGATTGATGAGTGCCTGTCTCCGAAAAAAAAGCGGAGCAAAAGAAGACATGCGGAGCTGACGTCCGGAGAGGTTGACCAACTGGAGAAGGAGAGAAGCGAGGCCAATACAGTTAAACAAACCAGGTGGGCAGTGAAGTGCTTCGCAGACTGGTGTCAAGATAAAGGTGTGGCGGTGGACTTTCAGACATTGTCTAAACAACAATTCAATGACATTTTAAGAGAATTTTACGGCAGTGTCAGAAACTGTAAAGGTGAACTATACGGACTGAGCAGCTACATCGGTCTCCGCGCTGGACTCAACAGACACATCAACGACCCCCCACTCAGCCTCTCCTGGTGCCTCCTCAAAGACACAGAGTTCACAACGTCTAATAATGTGTTCACCGGCGTTGTGAAAATGTTGAGGAAGAAAGGACTTGACACTACAGTCCATCACACATCACTTACAGATGCGGACTTCAACGCCATAAAGCGAGTCCTAAATCCAAATAATCCGGTGGGCTTGGTTAATAAAGTATGGTTTGACATACAGCTGCACTTTGGGCGCAGAGGAAACGAAGGAAATCGACAGCTTAAACCGTCGTCATTTATAATCAAAACGGACGAAAGCGGTTTGAAATATGCAACGCTGACGTTCAACGAACACACCAAAAACCACAACGACTGTAAGAAAAATGCTCAACTTCAGTAAACACTGAAATGAAGAGACTCAGAGAACGACGGAGAAAAGTTACAGCCAACGGGAATAATTTATTCGCAGAACATCAGCATACAACAGATACGCTGGTCTACACGTCCGAATCAATGGAAACAGCACCGCTGAACATCTCTCTTCCAGCTCTTATATCCTTGGTTCATGTGTGTGTGTGTGTGTGTGTGTGATATTTCCTGGGAATCCAAAGTTCTATTTGCCTTTGTCGTTCTGACAAAAACAACCTGTTTCTATTGCGACACTTTGGCATTATCAACACCAACGGTCAAGTCACCCTAACCCAGAATGTTCCATCTCATTTAACCTCCCAAGGCTTAGCTTACACATGAACCACTTAGTTTATCAAAACAGTTATTCTCTGCTTATGGATCTTTTTTACTGTCAAATCTGATATTTGCCAAACTGCTTCCCGAGCCTTGTGTAACCTAAATACAGAGTGATGATTACATTATCTGCCTCTACATAGTCCCTCCTCTTTATGATTTTATCATAAATTACTCGCAGAGATAATGTATGGTAAATGAATGCCTATGTTTGTGGGAATATGACTAAGATATGTGTATGAGTATATGGTTGTGTCTGAAACTCTTGAACTTGATTATGATGATGCACAAGAAAACATACAATACAGTGATATATGAACTTATCATGAGTATATGGTATTACATCAAACACTGAACATATTTCATCATCTGTCAACATTCAACTGATGAAGGCGAAAAACCTGGCGGCTGTTTTAATCCAGGAAAATTCCCCCATCGGCCCCTTCCCGTTAGGCGGCCCTAAATAGATGAATCTTGAACAGACTGACCAAATAAAATGCAACTAATCTATTGGGTTATAATGGAATCACAAACATTATTTTAGATAGTATGCATAATAGTACAACAATGAATATAGAAAAATTTAAAAAATGATTAAAAAATAATGATCAAAAAAATGGTTACAGAGAATATGGATGGCATCATGATGGTATTTATGTGATATGTTCGTGTGTGGTTGTGGTGTATATATTCCCCTCCTCTTCTTTCAGGAGAGAGTATCAGCCATTGTTCATCATTCTCACAGTTCCTCCTCGTCCTTTAAATCGTCCATGTAATCAGGGATTTGGGAACAAATCCAGTATTTCCTCCCCCCTCTGCGCCAGAAGAATTCTGCGCACCAGTTGTTCAGGGGTTAGCATACTTAGCATTTGCGCTCCCTGCATGTCCATTACGAGGTTCAGCCTCTTGTCCATTGCTCTCACGCACCATTTCTTCAGGATAGGCATGATGCAACATGTCAATAAGGAGAACAGAATTAGTACTATCAGTATGATTATCCCTGTCTTAGCCAAAACGGCTCCCCATTTTCCAAAAATTTCCTCTAGCCCATCCCACTTAATGCTTCCACCCCTACCAGCATTTTCAGTCATTTCAAACTTTAAAGCTCCAAGCTTACTCATAGCAACAGAAAATGTTCCATCTGGTGAAGTGTTATTTGAGATAAATATACAACAGAGCGTTCCAAACATCTTACAAACTCCCCCTTTTTCTGCTAAAATCCAATTTAAAGTTTGTCTATTTTGCCATGCCATGGCACTAGTCTCGTGCAGTTGTTGACCTAATTGCTTAAGAACTTCAGAGGTGTAATTGCCATATCTCTGCTGATTGTAATAAATATAGTTAATCCAAGCCACATTTTTATTAATTGCTATCCATGGGAGTATGGACTCCAGCCCCGCTCTGACCTCGTCTTGGGCTTTGAATTCCTGTGGGAAGACCAATATTGTCAACTTCATTCTACATAAGGTTGTTTTATTTAGCTCAACATTTATTTCACATTCTGTCCCATCCCCTCTTATCTCATCAGGGATGATCACTACTCCAATCCATTTCCACATAGTGTGAAGATCTCTCTTAGCTCGCTTGCCAACCTGCTCCTAACTTCACAGCTTAATATCATACTGAACCTGATCTGAGAACGCTGGCATGGGTTTCCACACAGTGTGAATTGGGAATTTTGTGGTTGCATCATACTTATCTTGATCATGGTTGTGTGGTGCTTCCTGGAGCGGCTGTGACTCCAGCGGATGTTCCGTGCTCCTTGTCCTCAGAGACCTTGGTGCAATGGCTCAAATGATATCATGTCATGCCTCCTTCGACTTGAACTGCTGTTGGAGTCGCTCTCACCACGGTGTACGGCCCTTCCCTTCTTGGCTCGTGCCACTTTCTCCTGATAACCTTCAGGTACACTTGATCACCTGGCACCACCTGTCTTTTCGGCCTCCTTGACGGCTTTTGGCTCCTTCGCTTTTTCCTGCAAATATATAGATCTATAGATAGCAGTTAGTTGTGTCATGTATTCAGACATCTCCATTTGCAGTTGTTCCAGATTAGGCCCTTTATGTGGCAGCCTTATTGCTGGTGGGACAGGCATGCATCGTCCCATAAGCATTTGGTGAGGCGAAAGGTGTGTGTTTCTGTGAGTTTGCATGCGGCAGCTCATTAGTACGAGTGGTAGCGCATCCACCCAGTTAAGCTTCATGCTGGCACAGTTCGCCATGTACAGATTTTATCATGTCATCATGTCATTGTCATGTCAATATAGTCATGTCAGTATAGTCCATACACAAGTGTTCGGGACTGGAATGTGTCCCACAGGGGTTTTCACCCCTTTTCGGACATTGTTCTCAGCAATACTTCTTCAACCATTCCTTTGACTACTTCTAGTTTTAAAGGATATTGTGGTTTGTTTGGCAGTTGCACATTGGGTTCACATCTATCCTTATTGGGTTGGCTGCCTTCACCAATCCCACATCTGTGTCATGCTTTGACCACAGTTGCTCAGGGACCTGACGTAACATCTTCTAACATTGTGTCGTCAGAGTCAGATTCAGATGTCTCTGGTACATTCAATATTGGAGTTGTACTACCTGTGGCACAGCTGTCATATTGGTGGTGCATTCCACTTTGATCATAGTTTTGTCTTCTGACATATGAGAGGATTATCTGTTTTCTCCCAATTTACCTGTGCCGCAACTCTCATCATGGGTCCCAGATCTTTTGATTCACAGTTCTCATTTACCACTAAAGTAATGTGTGGATTGGATTCTGGCACATTGTACCATTCTGCAATAAATGGGTTTGGCTCTACATTCATGGCTGCCCCTTTTAATCCAATTATGATGTAATTAGAGCTTAGGTTAATTTTCATGTTCTTCGTTTTCTCATCCCAAGTTGTCTCAAATATGTTTCTGCATGATGCGTCATAGAACATTGTGCAGTGGTAGCTGGAGAAAGGTTTAGTTGCTTTCGGGATTTGGGCTCGAATGTATTTCTCCCATTCACTGAATGTCTGTTGCACTGGTTCTGTGATTTCTCCCAGCCAATAGACCTTTGCATAGTCTGTTTTTACATGCATTTGAAAATCAAAGCCTGAGGTATCTATGTACACTCCTTGTGGGGTGCACCGGATTTTAGCTTTTAACCCTCCCCCGTAGGATTCTCTGGGAACCCCTAATAACCATGGTTTGGCCCCGCCCAAAGATTGGCTGGGCCCATTCCCTCTCTCTGAGCAGCTCCGGGTCTCCCCCTCCCCTCCATCCATCCGGGGCCCGCCTGTGGACAGGCTATTGCTCTATGGCCAGGCTCTCTGCATTCTCAGCATACTCCAGGTGGACCTTGTCCTCGACCTCAGCTCATCTTTTCTGTGTCTCTCCACTGCGTGAATCACATTGTCACAAAATTGTCTGTGTGGCATTGTTGTTAAGCCCACTACGTCTCTCAGCCTGCTCCGGACTGGGGTGGGGAGTGCGTCAGTGACTGAGTTTTCTGAACAGGGTTGTTTATGTATGCTGCAGGATTATCAGTGTCTGTGAATGATTCACCCAGCAATGCTTTAGGGTCAACTCGTGCAGGGTACTCTCTTCTCAATGCAGCCCACAGTTTCCCACGATAAGCATCAAATTCAGTCCCATCAGCCATGGGACTTATCATCCACTCACACGCATTATGCTTCAGCATGCTCTCCATTGCAGAGGCTCCAAGAGTCTGAGCCCACACCGCCTTCACATCCCCCAAAGCCAACAGTTTGCCAATGGTAGCTTCCTCCAAAGCTCTGATCCACTTTGAGGCCCCATCGTGAATATCAGGGAGTCCGGAGACCAGGCCGGTCAGATCGAGGGTCTGCCATGGGAAATAATGTCCCTGGGTTCCCTTTATTAAGATTGGAGCCATATAGTGTTCATTATTATATTAGTCTGGTCTTTTAAGTAATTCTTCTGTATTTGGTTCTTTAACATTACCGTTTAAATGTAGCCAACCTTCCAAATTTGGATATAGTCCCTGTTTCATCTTTGCCCTGTAGTGCTGTCCTTCATCTTTGAACAGTATCAAAATTTTCAATACCAATTCTGTCTTTTCTACACGTTTCTTTGACCGGTCTTTAGGCTTGTAGTCTCTTACTCTGATTTTCACACCCTCACAAACCATAATGTCAAACGTGCCTTTGTCTTTCAAAATGTCAAGGTTTTTACTTCCCACCAGAGCTACTGGTGTCGGATACATTGTGTTAGATTGCAGCGTAATTGTCTTATCCAAATTTGTATTCTTATGAGTTGAAAAAAAAAAAGAAAAACACTCAAATTTTTCTCTTTTTGCTAGTGCTCCCAAAAGGAGGGGCTGGGAGTGGCCTATGCAGTAGTGCACCTAAACTATTTTTAGAAAGCCTGTGTCTGTGTCTCCAGGCTCCTCCCCCCTTAGTTTCCCAACCGATTACAGCCTCAGTATGTACCCAGCTGTCTATGTGATCAGTTATCTCCACACAAATCCAGCTCTCTATACAACTATTTTCTCAAACACACTTTCTCTCTTTCAACCTCAACTAAGACACCCCACACCAGTCTTCTGTCTTTCTTCAACACAAACACATTCACACTCTGGACACAAATTTCTTGCACTTCTCTCAAACACACCAGTTTTCTGTCTTTCTTCAACATAAGCACATTCACACACTGGACACAGATTTCTGCTTTTCTGTCAGATAACACATTTAAGGGTCAAAGTTCTCTTCCGCTCGGCACTCTTGGCCCTCAGCCCAGATTCTTGCACACACATGTATTAGCACATACACTCATTTATCACACAGTCATACCTCACATGTACACAGCGCTTTTTTATATTTTCAACTCACACATTCACACATGAGCTCAACACACCGTACAAGCAATTACACAGTATGTCATATGACGTCCAAGTGAACAGTTTTCCACACACAAAAAAAAATACTTTGGCTTATCCAAAATTTGGGTTATTCAATTTGGATTCATGCATGAGGTGATTGCCGTATCCGGCTGCAGCCTTTTTCTATTTTTTTTTTTAATTATTATTTTTTTTTTTTTTTTACTTCGCCAATTGTAATTTACCAGTTTTTTCCTTTGTATTACTTTCTCTGTTTATAGGCCTTTATTATTATATTTTACATATACATATTACGTTTACATATATATACCAACTTGTGGTCTCTTCACTTCAGACCATCCCTGGTTCATAGGAGCTTGGTCGCTACACCCAACGCTCCTATCTCTTGGCACTCTCACTAAATTTAGAGTCATCAATCAGTGCCACTAACAGTTACTGCCGAACCTCGGCCACAGTTTTCACACAAAACTGTCAAAAAGGGAAATCTATTTCTCCGATTGCCGGAAATAGTAAGAAGCCACAGGTTTCACTCAAACCTGACCAAACGTAGGGGAAAGCTATTTCTCCGATTGCCGGAAATAGCAAGAAGCCACAGGTTTCACTCTAACCTGACCAAACGTTTGCGCAGTCTTTCTCTAGACTCGCCACAACATCCCTATCTAAGCTATATCCCTCTGGACATGGGATTCCGGTCTCTCTAGACCTGCCTAAATCTAACTATTGGACTTAAATCCTGGTCTCTCATAGACCACGTAAATCCCTCTTGGATTTACTCAAGAGTCTCTTCTAGACTCAAACTCTGGTCCCTCTTGGACCCTAAATCCCTCTTGGATTTATTCAAGAGTCTCTTCTAGACTCGACTCTGGTCCCTCTTGGACCCTAAACCACGGTCTCTCTAGACCTGAAGTCTCTCTAGACTTCCAACACACGACTCGGCCAGTCGTCTATATCCCCAGCTGCTCTCTTAATTTCTGGCTGTTTCGTTTTAGACACAATGCCAATCGCAATCAAATTAAAGGTTGCTCCACTCTTAAGTGTAGCTCCTTTCTTAGCAGCTGTCCTGTGCACAGACGTTTGGCCCTCTTTTCTCCACTGCTCTCGGTCCCCACCAAGTTCTCTGTCTGTGAGGGATATCGGTATGCAGTGACCCCCTGGAGCACCCAGCCGCGCTCAGTGACTTAGATTTTAGGGTGTTTTGTCTTAGCCAATTCAGAATTAGTGTAAGGAATTTTAACAGACCTTACCTTTAATCTGGCGCCTGTCACTCCACGCAGGGAGGGTGCCCCTCGAAGTCACCACCGACTGCTGTTTTCCCTTCAGAGACGACTGTTCGTGACGCCAATTATGTAAGAAAAATGCTCAACTTCAGTAAACACTGAAATGAAGAGACTCAGAGAACCACGGAGAAAAGTTACAGCCAACGGGAATAATTTATTCGCAGAACATCAGCATACAACAGATACGCTGGTCTACACGTCCGAATCAATGGAAACAGCACCGCTGAACATCTCTCTTCCAGCTCTTATATCCTTGGTTCATGTGTGTGTGTGTGTGTGTGTGTGATATTTCCTGGGAATCCAAAGTTCTATTTGCCTTTGTCGTTCTGACAAAAACAACCTGTTTCTATTGCGACACTTTGGCATTATCAACACCAACGGTCAAGTCACCCTAACCCAGAATGTTCCATCTCATTTAACCTCCCAAGGCTTAGCTTACACATGAACCACTTAGTTTATCAAAACAGTTATTCTCTGCTTATGGATCTTTTTTACTGTCAAATCTGATATTTGCCAAACTGCTTCCCGAGCCTTGTGTAACCTAAATACAGAGTGATGATACATTATCTGCCTCTACACGACCCACAAGGGAGGAACAGAGAGAGTACAAGGGGATTCATGTATGAGCTGCCTGGTGATCCTCTATGCCCTGTTTCCTCGTTGGCAAAATACCTCTCCCTCCTGCCTCCTGACGCACCAGCATTTTATCTACATCCAAGAAGAAACGTCAACTGCGATATTGACAAAGTTTGGTAAGTGTATTGTGCGTAGTGCATATTTAGATGAAAGTTAAATTTATATGACAACTAAAATCTGTGTGGTAACATTCAGGTTTACACGAGAGCCGATGGGTATCAATCACCTCGCCACAATGTTGCCCCGACTCTGCAAGCAAGCTGGCACACAGCAGAAATACACCAACCACTGCATCCGCAGCACCACCATACAAAAGCTGTCTGATGCAGGCCTCAACACCAGACAGATTATGACTGTGAGCGGTCACAAATGTGAAACGTCTCTACAAAGCTACTGGAGACCAAATCAAGAAGACCGCAGAAAGTGGAGCAACATCCTCACCACACAAACACACACACACTACACACCCGCTCCACCTGAAAGAGGTGGTATACCTGATGCTGCACAGTTTTTCAGTGGATGCACAATCCACGGAAATATTGAAATTAATGTAAATAAAATCTAAGTCTGAAAAACTGCAGAAATGAATGTAAATAAAATCTAAGTCTAATGTTATGGAGAAGGCTAGAAGCTGCAGAAATTAATGTAAATACAATCTAAGTCTAATGTTATGGAGAAGGCTAGAAGCTGCAGAAATTAATGTAAATACAATCTAAGTCTAATGTTATGGAGAAGGCTAAGCTGCAGAAATTAATGTATAAAAGTATAACGTTATTTTTCATTTATTTTTTATTTATTCGAACAAGTTAAACTTTTTATTTATTCAGCCAGGTTAAATGGAGTAAAAGTGGGATTATTTTATGCGAAAATCGGCTATGTATTTCACATTGAATGAAAACTACAATAAATTGATTGTGTATTCCTCTTCAATGTTGTCATTATTGTCAGCTGGGCCATATTATTATTAGATTATTATCAAATCCTGCACTGTGCGTCAATGAGTAATTAGGAGTCAAATAGCAGACCACGGACAGCTCCCGTATGATGACAGTCACAGGATCAGCACCTTGACAGCGACTATGACACTTAGGGCTCTATAGGGTGATCTGTCGCTGTCTGATTGAACAGCCTCATGGAAATTATATTTTACAATTCTTCGCATTATTTACTAATGAAATCCCAAGTAATTTGGTACTTTCTAAGTCATGGTTTTTGTTTGTTTTACCACTCACTCATAGTTAACTCGGGGACCCTCGCATATTTATGTTACGGGGCTGATTGTCAGAGAAGCAACAATGTATCCATGACAACAAACTGTTATAGTAAGTAGCAAAAAGTTGCTGCGGTGTTTTGACAACGTTAACAAATAGACTAAATTAGTTGAATTCACATGTTTAAGGTTACCTTTCACCTCCAGATAGGGTTAACAATGGTAGAGTTGATTGAGCAGTGACTTTCTGCCGAAAAAAATGTGAGGAATAGACAACATGCAGAGCTAACGTACGAGGAGGTGGGACTATTTTTTCACAGCGGGGCTATTTTGTTAGATAATAGGCCTATGTATTTCTGTTTAATTAAAAACTACATGAAAATTATTTCCTCTTTCATATTGGCATTATTGGTAACCGTTTTATAAAAGCAATACATCACGACAGGCCGTGATATACGCTCATTATATCACAGCTAAGGGGCGTTCGTGAACGCCTGTCGTGATGTATTGCTTAAATATATAATCTTATGATTTATGATACATAGAGTTATAATGATAGATACCTTGATTGAAGAATCAAGCATATTATGATTACTGCCTGTTGCCCGTGCTAAAATAATATACATGCCGGTTATTGTTTTTTCTCCCCTAAACTCACCCTGCCAGAGCGAGGCAAATCAATAAAATTCTCTTAAATGACAAGGTTTAAAGTTTACTAGTTGGTTTAGGCATAAACGTCTACATCGTATGTACAGGATTTTTTCCTACATATATTGTAAAAAATAAGGGCTAACATATTATTTCTAGGGAACATTATCATTGTTTTCAACAAATTAGAAGTTTTTTTAAGGATAACAGGAAGTGACATCATCAAGCTATGGCCCCTCCTACTGGAGAAGCCTCCTTCATCAACTTCCTCATTAGGCCCTGGACACACTGCCTTCACTAACTCTTCTGATGAAGCCTTACAGGCGAAACTTCAAGACCCGGGTTATTCCCAGAAACTCCTAAGGAGGACTTTTTAACCCAATGAACAACTCCCATTTGCTGGGATTATTTTTGGAGGCTCAAAAGCAACCCTTCTAAAACATCTATCATTGGACTGGGGTGAGTCTAAGAAACATTTTAAGGAGATTTTCACTCCTCGGACTCTCTTTGAACTCACCATCCAGCCATCTCTGACAGTGTTTCTATTTTATTACTATTGCCTATGGAAGCTCAGAGGTGATAGAGTTTTCTCTGTTGCGGCTCCTAAATTATGGAACGAGCTACCATTGCATGTTAGACAAGCCTCCTCACTGTCCATTTTTAAAACTCGTCGCAAAACCCATTTTTATTCCTTGGCTTTCAACCCTGCATGAGACTCTGTTCTTGTTTTAGTGTTTATGGTTTGCTTTTATTTATTGTTTTATTGTTTTCGATTGTATTTTAAAACAATAAAACAATTATTTTAGTGCTTATTCCTGTTTTATCTTATTTATTTTATTGTTGTTTTAATTGTTTTACGTCTGTGTTGTTTTGCCTATTTATGTACAGCACTCTGTTTCAGCTGTGGTTGTTTTTAAATTGCTATATAAATAAAGCTGAGTTGAGTTGAGCCTGTTTCTTTTTAAATGTTACATGTTGGTTGAAGGAAGGCTTATAGATATTGTCTTTATGAGATGTTATCTTGCCACTCCTTCAACCATCATATCTGAGTTTCTATAGGTTTAAAGTGTCTTCACTTGCTTCAGCACATTGCAAATTTACTCAGCCAAAGACACCTGTGTGTTTTCCAGTGTATATCTCTTTGCCTTCGGAGTTGGATGAGTCTCTCAAATTGTTGACAGCACCATACTTTTGTAAAGCATTCGTAGCAGTGAGTTACCTTACTCTTATGAGCTGCTAGCTGCTGGGAGTGCTGACTCATCCTTCCCCTCAGCTCAGAGCTTGGGCCTACTCTGCCTGGCCTGCACTGGCCCCCATTAACCTGTGTTACCCAGAATAAGTACTTTCCTTTTTGGCTCTTTATTTCCTCCAGAGGTGTTTACCTCTATCTATTGTAACTCTTGTAACTCTCTTTAACAACTTAAATACTTAAATTATTTTGCATATTTTTTTTATTCTATCCCAATCCACTTCCTCATCCTATTTTTGAAAATGATTTGGCCCCTCCCCCTTACTTTCCCTCCAAATTGGCCACTCCCCCTTCAACCCCCCCCCCCCCTCCAATCTGACAACTGCTCACCTGAATCACCCCCCCCCTTTTCCTATTCTCACTTCCCAAACACCCCCCCCCCCCCCCCCCCCCTTAATTTTACTTTCCTAATTGGAGACCCACACTTACCAGTTACAGAGCTCACACTCTGTGACAAACCCCTCCTACTTACCTGCTCCTCAGCCCACCTACCTCTGGAAAGCTGTCATGGCTAAACACAAGATGGCGGCGCGTGTAGACGCAGCGACCCGGTGCTCTTCTTCAGTTAGCAGCAACACACTGAGAAGTACTTACACCCGAACTGAACTTTTAAGCCTGAAACAACACTGGACCGGCTGGACCCGCCAGAAGGGTTCGACTCTTTCACGGAGAGGATACGCCGGTGAGAGTGAACAGAACGGAGGCAACGGCGGCGCTGCGAAAGACGCCGGAAAGGAGGCAAACGAGCCGGCATCAGAGCTAGGCTAACAGCTGATCTGCACAAACTAGCGGTTCCAAGCGTCTTTCTCACCAACGTCCGCTCCCTGGTTAACAAGATGGACGAGATGAAACTACGGGACGTTAACAATCGAATAGACAGCTGTATCATGGTGATAACAGAGACCTGGCTGCATGAAAACATCCTGGACCTAGCCGTGAAGCTAGCAGGACGTACAATCTTCCAGGCAGACTGCACATCGGACTCCGGTAAGAGGAGAGGAGGAGGTGTGTGTGTCTATATTAACAACAGTTGGTGCACTGACACTGCTGTTATTGAGAAACACTGCTGTCCAGACCTGGGGTTTCTAATGTTGAAGTGCAGACCTTGTAATTTGCCCAGGGAAATAACCCATGTGTTTGTAACTGCCATGTATATCCACCCGCGAGCTAATGCTAACGTAGCTATGAGTAGGCTGCATGACAGCATCACCAGGCAACAGAACAAACACCCAGAGGGCTTCTTCATCGTGGCTGGAGACTTAAATCACGCGAATTTAAAGACTGTGCTCTCCAGATTTTACAAGCATGTTAACATTCAAACAAGGAAGGGCAGAACACCAGACCAGGTCCACACCAACATCTCTGGAGCCTACAGAGCCCGCCACTCCCCCCACCTCGGACACTCAGACCATCTTTCCCTGTTCCTGACACCAGCTTACAAGCCCCTCATCTGCAGGTCTAAGCCACAGTACAAGTCAGTGCAGTGCTGGACTGAGGAGACCACACTATCTTTGCAGGACTGTTTTGAGGACACCATATGGGAGCTCTTTGAAGACCCAGACATTGAACTCCACACCTCCTCTGTACTATCATACATCAGTTTCTGCATTGATAATGAAACATCAAGGAAACAGGTGAAAACATTTCCCAACCAAAAACCCTGGTTTAACACCAATATCAGAGCACTACTCAAGGCCAGGGATTCAGCACTGAGGTCAAGGGACAGGGAAGCCTACAGGTAGGCTAGAGCGGACCTGAACAGAGGCATCAAGGCTGCTAAAAGCAGATAGAGGCCAACTTCAAGGAGAACAACCTCCGCTCCATGTGGAAAGGCATACACAATATAACTGACTACAAACAATGCCACAACACTCCCCCTCCATCGACACTTCTCTCCCAGACCAGCTTAACACCTTTTTCTCCCGCTTTGAAGAGGACAACAGACAGGCAGAGGACACACAGCTGACATCATCAGAGCATGACCAGCCCCCCACCATCCAACAACATCAGGTACTGCGAGTCCTGCGTGGCATCGACACCAGGAAAGCACCAGGACTGGATGGAGTACCAGGGAGGGTGCTGAAATCATGTGCTCACCAGCTTGCTGCAGCTTGCTGCAGTATTCAACATCTTTAACCGTTCACTGCAGCAAGCCACAGTCTCCACCTGCCTGAAGACTGCCACCATAATCCCTGTGCCCAAATCCTCTGCCATCACAGGGTTGACTGATTACCGGCCCGTGGCCCTGACACCGGTCATCATGAAATGTATGGAGACACTGGTGTTACAGCATGTCAAGGCCCACATCCCACCTGGCTTTGATCAACATCAGTTTGCCTACAGGTCCAACAGATCCACAGACGACGCCATCTCCATCGCCCTCCACACCGCTCTCAGCCACATTGAAAGCCCCAACACATATATCAGGATGCTGTTTGTTGACTTCAACTCGGCATTTAACTCCATCAGCCCCAGCAGACTCATCAACAAACTGCAGACACTACAACTTGCAACCTCCCTCTGTCTGTGGATCAAGAACCTCCTGACTAACAGACCCCAGCATGTCAGAATGGGTACCTCCACATCCTCCACCATCGTCCTCAATACTGGTGTTCCTCAGGGATGTGTGCTGAGTCCAGTCTTATACACACTGTACACTTACGACTGTGTCGCTACTCACGGCTCCAACACCCTCATCAAATTTGCGGATGATACAACCGTTGTGGGGCTCATCAACAACAGTTATGAGACACCATACCAGGAGGTCCAAGCACTGGTGGCCTGGTGCAGTAACAACCACCTCAACCTCAACACCAAGAAGAAAAAAGAAGTCATTATTGACTTCCGGAAGTCGAGGACCACACTGCACTCAGGCCTGAGCATCAATGGGGGGGAAGTGGAATGGGTCAGCAGCTTTAGGTTTCTTGGCCTGCACATCTTGGAGGACCTGGGCTGGACTGCGAACACCACCCACATCATCAAAAAGGCCCAGCAGCGTCTCTTCTTTCTGAGAACACTGAGGAGGAACAAACTCCCTCCACCTCTGCTGAAAAACTTCTACCACTGCACAATAGAGAGTGTCCTCACCTATGGCTGTATGGTGTGGTACGCCAGCTGCACTGCATCTGAAAAGAAACAACTGCAGCGGGTCATCAAGACGGCTGAGTGAATCATCAGCTCCCCACTTCCACGCCTAGAGGAAATCTATTCCAGCCGTCTCCTCCGACGGGCCACAAAGATTCGGAATGACCCCGCCCACCCAGGACACTCTCTATTCACCAGCCTTCCCCCTTGGAAAACACCAAACAATATTTCAAAATTCTTCAAGCCATCCACCATACAGAAATCTTAGCGGATTTCTCGAGCAGAGATGCCCTCCCACACGGCATGCAGAAACAGGTAAACAGACTCAGCTCGTCCATAAAGCCCTCTTCCCCCAACTCTCAAGTGCTGGAGAAGATTAAACAAAACACAACACAGTGGATGGGGACAAACATAAAAATTCTCACTGAACACTACGATGCTATTCTGGCCACTCAATTGGATAAACACACCTCGTTTGATGAGAAAAGTTTCAACA
Organism: Cephalopholis sonnerati; assembly: GCA_019142605.1. Taxonomy (NCBI): domain Eukaryota; kingdom Metazoa; phylum Chordata; class Actinopteri; order Perciformes; family Serranidae; genus Cephalopholis; species Cephalopholis sonnerati. Next base: position 184,416 of record JAGQAX010000016.1, read on the forward strand.
AAGCAGTACTGTGGGCTAAATATAGATATAAACGAAAATTAACACTGACATCCATTGATACCTGCAGAAACCTTACATACAAGCCTCCAAACGCACATGCCTTTAATGGTGTTGTGCCTGTTGACCCTCTCCAGTTTCCCCCTCTATCTGCAGCAGGTGCTCCCCCTGTTTCCAACTGGTCACGTTTACCGCACCGGGAACGAACAGAGCCGAGCGACGGGGCGGCCACTTTCTTGCCCACTGCCTCGTAAAACAGCGCACAGAGCCTACAGCCCACCCGCACACCAATCGCAAATAGCAGGACTGGACATTGAAAATTCACAAACTTAACATCATCATAGGTGACTCGAATTTGGCCCGAATCCCATCATTTTCAGATCCCGCATTACAACTAGACTCCTTTCCGGGAGCAACTTGCCATCACATTACACACCTCCTTAAAAAAATGAGCATCCAGCCCCAGGTGGAAAAAGTCATCTTGTCGGTCGGATTAAACAACTGCCTGAGAGAACAGACAACTTTGACCACCTGGAAGCAATGCAACAGATGGTTGCCATAGCAACATCAGTATTCCCCCTGACATCAATTCACATTCCCCTCATTAATTATTCAGATCGCCTAACGCCCATACAGCGATCCCTACTCACAGAATTAAACGACAAGATCTGGGCCAAATTCGAGTACCTCCCTGAGATCACTAAAAATGAATTTCGGACACAACGGAATGACCCAGTGCATTGGTCTGGGTCACTGCACAGTGCATTCTACAAAGCTGGCGCGTACAATTAAACTTGTGAGGGGGGAGAACAGCTCGCTTAGGCCACCCCCACATTCCAACATCATCAACCTGAGTACGACCCACAAATTAACCAACGCAGAACAGTCTATACTGGAGAAGGGGCTCACTTTCATTCCCACCCCCAAGCCTCCGTGCCACAGTGAGCTAAGACGCTACTTACACTTATACCACCGCCATCTAAAACTCCTCGACTACTTTGGTTATGAGAACCCGCGCTCACCAGTGCCCCTCACAAAGTCGACAGGTTGGGAAACAAATCTGGAGGCCATTTCAGAGCCCATTCAACAACTCATCGAGGCAGATGTGAAGGTTTTGAATAAATTTAAAATTAGACTACACACCAAATCCAACATCTCCCTCGATGAACGCAGGGCTCTTTCAAATTTAGCCAGGAACCCCCAGATTATTGTGAAGAGTGCTGACAAGGGTGGCCAAATATGCATTCAGTCCACCTATCTACAGGAGGCTTATTAGCAGTTAAACGATACAAGCTACTACATCCCCTTATCTCAACCGCTACAAAAAATCATAGTCCATGACAAAGTTGAACAATTATATAAATTGAAATTTATCAACAAAAAACAAAAAACTTACCTGATGGGCCCCGACTCTTTGTGTTACAGACTGTCCTACCTACTCTCTAAAATCCACAAACCTCCTGCGTCGTGGCCGGTCCCCTCCGTGGTCCCCAGCGGTCGCCCCATTGTCAGTAACTGCGGCTCAGAGTCCTACAACATTACTGAATATATTGACTATTTCCTTAATCCACTATCTACACAACATTCCAGTTACGTCAAAGACACATACGACTTTGTGGACAAACTTCCCACCGTGCGAGTCCCCAAGGCCGCATATGTTTTTTCTAGATGGATAGATGTTGACTCCTTGTATACCAACATCGACACGACTCTGGGCCTCAAGGCGGTCGCAAACATTTTCACCAACAATCCCAACCCCTTGTGACCCGACGACATCATCCTGGACCTCCTGAAATTGACTCTTACAAAAAATGACTTCCAATTCGACGAACAATATTACCTACAGGTATCAAGGTGTGCGATGGGCTGTAAATATTCGCCCGCATACGCCGATATTTACATGGCCGACTGGGAAGCTACAGCTTTTCAGAAATGCACAAAGGTTCCCTCGCTTTATGTATTAAGATATCTCGACGACATATTTGGAGTGTGGCAGCATTCCAAATCAGAATTTGAACAGTTTATTCATACCCTCAACAATCACCACCCCAAAATCTCCTTGAAGTACACCCTGCACCAGCAACAGGTTGAATTTCTGGACACCCAAACTTTTTTCACAGACTACAATACCGAATCAAAAGGATTAGCCTCCAAGGTGTACTTCAAAGAGACCGATAGGCACGCCCTCTTATTCAAATCAAGCTACCACCCCCGTGATACATACCGTGGCCTCATGAAATCCCAACCGATTTGCTACCACAGAATATGCACTTTCAGAGAGCATGTGGAGGAGGCAACTCAGACCCTCTTTGCAGCCCTGAGGCCATGAGGCTATTCTGCCTGCTTCCTCAGGCAGATTAAGAGCCAGGTCAATGGTCTATTTCAATCACCCGGGGGTGGTAGCCTGAACCGCAGTAAAGCGGGGGAACCTTTAATTCCCTTCATCGTCACCTACTTCCAATAACAACAGTTAAACCTGGCCTTTAAGAGCAATTTCCGGGGGGTCCAGGATGAGGTCCAGGGCCTGAGTTCCTACAAAACGATCACGGCGTACAGGAGAAATAAAAACCTGCGTGACATCCTGGTCCATACGGCCTTCAAACCCGACAATAAACCGTCCTCGACCACACCTCATTCATACATTCATTCATTCATTCATTCATTCATTCATTTTCATCCGCTTATCCGAGGCCGGGTCGCTGGGGCAGCAGGCCGAGCAAAGCACCCCAGACATCCTTCTCCCCAGCAACACTTTCCAGCTCCTCCTGGGGGACCCCAAGGCGTTCCCAGGCCAGATGAGATATGTAATCCCTCCAGCGTGTTCTGGGTCTGCCCCGGGGCCTCCTTCCAGTGGGACGTGCCTGGAACACCTCCCGTGGGAGGCGCCCAGGAGGCATCCTGATCAGATGCCCGAACCACCTCAACTGACCCCTTTCGATGCGAAGGAGCAGCGGCTCTACTCCGAGCTCCCTCCGGATGTCCGAGCTCCTCACCCTATCTCTAAGGCTGAGCCCAGCCACCCCACGGAGAAAACTCATTTCGGCCGATTGTATCCGCGATCTCATTCTTTCGGTCACTACCCAAAGCTCGTGACCATAGATGAGGGTTGGGACGTAGATGGACCAGCAAATCGAGAGCTTCGCCTTCCGGCTCAGCTCCTTCTTCACCACGATGGCCCGGCGCAGCGACCGCATCACTGCAGAAGCCGCCCCAAACCGCCGATCCATCTCACGCTCCATTCTACCCTCACTCGTGGACAAGACCCCGAGATACATGAACTCCCTTGCTTGGGGCAGTAACTCTCCCCCAACCCGGAGGGAGCAATCCACCTGTTTCCGGAAGACAACCATGGCCTCAGATTTGGAGGTGCTGACTCTCATCCCGACTGCTTCACACTCAGCTGCAAACCGCTCCAGTGCGTGCTGGAGGTCACAGTGTGATGAAGCCAACAGAACCACATCATCTGCGAAAAGCAGCGATGCAATTCTGAGGTCACCAAACCGGACCCCCCCGACTGCGCCTCGACATCCTGTCCATGAAAATCCGATGTGCTGACGTACTGCGGTAAGCGTGTTGTGTCATTCCCGGTGTTTCTGTGTTGGTGTCTCTCAGCTGCTGCAGCGATCTCTCACCAGCTACTTTTCTGCTTTTTCTCCTCACTTTAGCCGTTAAACATCCACTTCACTTCTTAAACCTCACTAGTTGTAGTGTTAATCACTCTGCTTCTTTAAACGACTGTCTTATTCATCTTTGCTTGCTCACACACTCTCAGCCTTGTTAGCTACCTTAGCTTAGCACCTAGCGATGGCTTCCTCTCCTGCACTCTCCTGCTCAGTGTGCCAGATGTTTAGTTACTCCTCTGCCTCCTTTAGCGATAATGGTACATGTGAGAAATGTAGTTTATTTTCTGCGTTGGAGGCGAGGCTTAGTCAATTAGAAGCTCGGCTCCGCACCATGGAGAGTCAAACTGTAGCTGCCGTAGTTAGCCAGTCCCCTGTAGCCGGCGCGGAGCCACTTAGCATAGCCTCTGTTAGCTGTCCTCCGGTAACTCCTGTGCAGCCAGGAGACTGGGTGACTGTCCGAGGGAAGCGTAGTACCAGGCCGAAGCCCACGGCTCACCACCAGCCCGTTCACGTTTCTAACCGTTTTTCCCCACTCAGCGACACACCCGCTGAGGAGAAAACTCTGGTAATTGGCAGCTCTATTTTGAGAAACGTGAAGTTAGCGACACCAGCGACCATAGTCAAATGTATCCCTGGGGCCAGAGCTGGCGACATTGAATCAAATTTAAAACTGCTGGCTAAGGCTAAACGTAGATTCAGTAAGATTGTTATTCACGTCGGCGTTAATGACACCCGGTTACGCCAATCGGAGGTCACTAAAATGAATGTTGCCTCGGTGTGTCAGTATGCTAAAACTATGTCGGACTCCGTAGTTTTCTCTGGACCCCTGCCAAATCTGACCTCTGATGATATGTTTAGCCGCATGTCATCATTCAATCGCTGGCTGTCTAGGTGGTGTCCAGCAAACGATGTGGGCTTTGTTAATAATTGGAAAACCTTTTGGGGAAAACCTGGTCTGATTAGGAGAGATGGCATTCATCCCACTTTGGATGGAGCCGCTCTCATATCTAGAAACCTGGACAAGTTTATTAGTGATCTAAAACCGTGACAACCCAGAGTTGAGACCAGGAATCAGAGTCGCAGTGTAAAACGCTTCTCTGAGCTTCTAGAGCAGTCACCCACCCATAGCGTCATACAAACGGTGTCTGTCCCCCGACCTCCTAAATTATTTAAATCTAAAGTCAAACAAAGAGGAGTTGTACATAACAACCTGATAAAAATTAAAACCTCTTCTGTGACAGAAAGACAAAACAGGAGAATTTAATGTGGACTGTTAAATGTCAGATCGTTATCTTCCAAAGCAGTGTTAGTAAACGAATTAATATCAGATAATCATATTGATTTATTCAGCCTCACCGAAACCTGGCTGTGTCAAGATGAATATGTTAGTCTAAATGAATCCACTCCTCCCAGTCATAATAATACCCATGTTCCTCGAGCCAGCGAGGGGAGGGGGAGTTGCAGCCATTTTTAACTCTAGTCTATTAATCAGCGCTAAACCTAAACTAGATTATGAATCCTTTGAAAGCCTTGTCCTTAGTCTTTTACATCCGACCTGGAAAACCTCGCAGCCTCTTCTATTTGTTATAGTGTACCGTGCTCCTGGCCCGTATTCAGAATTCTTATCTGAATTCTCAGAGTTTTTATCCAGTTTAGTCCTGAAATCAGATAAAGTTATTATTGTAGGCGATTTTAATATCCACGTGGACCTTGATAATGACTCCCTCGCTACTGCGTTTATCACATTATTAGCATCCATTGGCTTCACTCAAAGTGTACATAAGCCCACTCACCATTTTAACCACACCCTCGATCTAGTTCTGGCTTATGGAATTGAGATTGATAACTTAATGGTCTTTCCAGAGAATCCCTCTCTGTCAGATCATTACTTAATAACTTTTGATTTCTGTCTACTTGACTACGCGCCACTCAGTAACAGCTACTATACTAGGTGTTTATCAGATAGTGCGGTAGCAAAATTTAAGGAAGTGATTCCATCGGCATTAAATTCAATATCCTCTGTAACTGAGGTTTCCTGTACCAACTTTAAAGTCTCCCAAATTGATCATCTCGTCGATAGCGCTGCAGGCTCACTGCGAACAACTCTTGACTCCGTAGCACCTCTTAAAAAGAAGTTCGCAAAGCAAAGAAAGTTTGCTCCCTGGTATAATTCCCAAACCAGAAAATTAAAGCAAATGTCGCGAAAATTTGAAAGGAATTGGCGATTAACCAAACTGGAAGATTCTCGCTTAATCTGGTTAGATAGTCTAAAAACATATAGGAGAGCCCTCCGCAATGCCAGAGCAAACTATTACTCATCATTGATAGAAGAAAATAAGAACAACCCCACGTTTCTTTTCAGCACTGTAGCCAGGCTGACAAAGAGTCACAGCTCTATTGAGCCTTGTATTCCTTTAGCCCTTAGCAGTAATGATTTTATGAGCTTTTTTCATGACAAAATTCTAACTATTAGAGACAAAATTCATGACCTCCTGCCGTCTAACAGTATTAATCTGCCTTCAAACACAGCTATAAGTGCTGATACATATTTAGATTGCTTCTCCCTGATTTCTATTCAACAATTGACCTCAATGATTTCTTCATCCAAGTCATCAACATGTCTCTTAGACCCCATCCCAACTAGGCTGACTAGGTCTGTGAATTTGACCTTCAGGTCAATGATGGTGCAGTTCAGCTGGGGGTCCTGGACCTGCTCTGGGCTGGTGGGCTCCTTCTCTTCAGGGGGTTGCTCAGTAGTTAGGCAGCTGGGAGTGTCTGGCAGGGTTTGGAAACTGTCATTGGAGTTAGATCTCTCCTGCTGGGCTCATTCCTTTATAAGGAGGAAGTCTATCTCAAACAGTTCAAGGTTCCCCTGCACCATGATAGTCCCATTCTTATATAAATTGACTGTCATCATGAAAGTATCTGAATCCTCTGCTTCTTTTATTTTTATTTCCAAGCCGTTACAGATCCCCTCTTTCTTGACAGAGGGGTAGTGGGCACTGATGGCAGAGTACCATGTTAGCAGCTGTTCTGGGAAGAAGATCAGGTTGCTGACCTCCCCGGTCTTGTAACGATCAGACCACAGTGTTTCTGGTCTTTCTTTTAACAGTTTTTGTTTAAATGCCTTCCTGGCAGTCTCATTGGTTACATCAGGAGGATAGAGGAGAGGAACAGCCTTTGGTGGATCCCATCAGGCTCTGCTGCTGTTGAACTGCTGCTATTTAAATTCCTTGGCAACAATTGCTAAGGATCTTGTTTACAGCTAGCTGTATTATGCTAGCTTAAGTTTATTTGGTGTTCAGTAATTATTTGTTTCCTCTTTTTAAATATTATTTTTTCTTCCTGATGGTTTCACTTACTTGAGTCTTCAGCTGTTTTCCCCCTCTTTGCTTGACCTTTGTTTTTGTTGTTGGTTGGACAGTTAGGCTAATTGTCAGTTTGGCAGTTTGGCAGTTATTGTTTTCCAGTCTATCACTGTTTTCCAGTCTATCACTGTTTTCTGAGTTTTTTGCTGTTTTTTCCTTCTTGGGAGTTTTTTTTCGATAGACAGTGGTTTTCTCTTCTCTTTTCTTTTCTTCCAGTTCTTAGAAAATAGTAGTTTATCTCACTTTTAAACATCCAAAAAAGCAAAAATATTCAGGAGCTCATGTTCATGCCCATGTTCTCTCTCTCGCTGCTCTCTCTCTCTCTCTCTCTCCAGTTTATGACAACCTGTACCTTATACATGAAATGATGGACTTGGCAAAACTCTCAAGTGTAAACTTTGGACTCCTTAGTTTAGATCAGGAGAAGGCCTTGGATAGGATGGACCATAGGTATCTGTTTAAGGCCTTACATGATTTTGGGTTTGAGGAGTTTCATTGCTGGGGTGAAGATGCTGTATGCCTCATTTGTGGTTTAGAAAGCGAGGGTTAGTAGACCAGTGTCCAGTGGAGGAGCATTCTGCAAGGCTGTCCACTGTCAGGCCAGCTGTACAAGATTGCCATTGAGCATCTGCTAGCCTTGCCTTGCTAACCCTAGTGTAGGAGGGTTCAGGGTGAAGTGGGGTTAGTGTAAGGCAGTCTCAGCCTATGCAGATGTGTCAGTGCTGGCTAGGAGTGAGCAGGACCTTTAGGCTGTGGTTGGGACATTGCAGATCTATGAAAGAGCTTCATCAACAATGGTGAACTGGGTTGAGAGTGGGGCGCTCTTGTGTGGGGCTTGGAGGGAGTTCAATTTTCAATTCAATTTTTATTTATAAAGCCCAATATCACAAATCACAATTTGCCTCAGAGGGCTTTACAGCATACAACATCCCTCTGTCCTTAGGACCCTCACAGCAGATAAGGAAAAACTCCCCAAAAAAAACCCTTTAACGGGGAGAAAAAAATGGTAGAAACCTCAGGAAGAGCAACTGAAGGAGGGATCCCTCTTCCAGGACGGACAGACGAGCAATAGATGTTGTACAGAACAGATCAATATAATGAATTAACAGTAATCCGTATGACACAATGAGACATAAGGAGAAACAGATATATTAATAATATGATTATAGCCAATATGTATGTGACAATAATGATATGCGTATAATAGTACAGGTATGACTAATAGTAACAGCAGCAGTGGGAGGCATCAGGCAGGACAATGGCAGCAGCACAACCACGACACACCATCCAGGCACAGCTGCGGTACGAGTTAACAGTGATGTCAGAATGGGCACCTCCACATCCTCCACCATCGTCCTCAATACTGGTGTTCCTCAGGGCTGTGTGTTGAGTCCAGTCTTGTACACACTGTACAGTTATGACTGTGTCACTGCTCATGGCTCCAACACCCTCATCAAATTTGCGGATGATACAACCGTTGCGGGGCTCATCAACAACGGTTATGAGACACCATACAGGGAGGAGGTCCAAGCACTGGTGGCCTGGTGCAGTGACAACCACCTCAACCTCAACACCAAGAAGACAAAAGAAGTCATTATTGACTTCCGGAAGTCGAGGACCACACTGCACTCAGGCCTGAGCATCAATGGGGAGGAAGTGGAACGGGTCACCAGCTTTAAGTTTCTTGGCCTGCACATCTTGGAGGACCTGGGCTGGACTGTGAACACCACCCACATCATCAAAAAGGCCCAGCAGCGTCTCTTCTTTCTGAGAACACTGAGGAGGAACAAACTCCCTCCACCTCTGCTGAAAAACGTCTACCACTGCACAATAGAGAGTGTCCTCACCTATGGCTGTACGGTGTGGTATGCCAGCTGCACTTCATCTGAAAAGAAACAACTGCAGTGGGTCATCAAGACGGCTGAGTGGATCATCGGCTCCCCACTTCCACGCCTAGAGGAGATCTATTCCAGCCGTCTCCTCCGACGGGCCACAAAGATTCGGAATGACCCCGCCCACCCAGGACACTCTCTATTCACCAGCCTTCCCTCTGGCAGACTCAGAGTCATGAGAGCCCGCACCAACAGACTGAAACACAGCTTCTTCCCCATGGCTGTGAAGAGACTGCTGCAAGAACCATGACCCCCCCCCAGTATATTTATGACAAGGACATTGTAGCTGCTACAAGAGAGCACCGAACGAAATTTCACTGTATTTATTGCAGTGACAATAAAGCTTCTTCTTCTTCTACACCAGTATAGGTCAGTGTTATCATATAAATATTTTGAGACTGAAATGTAGATAGTTGTTGACCAGATTGTGAATTTTTTTTTGAGACAGAGCAGTGAGTATGATAGTTAAACATTCCTCATATAAATGACCTCTTGTGATGAGGTATTAGCGACCACCTAACGGTGCTCTGGCAACCACCCGAACACCCTAAAAAGGCAGCATATTGGCTCAGTGTGGTTAAAGCAGACTTGAGTGCTTGTGCTGGTCATTTTTTTCCCTCTCTCTCTCTCTCTCTCTCTCTCTCTCTCTCAAATTCAGACCAAACTCAGATCAAACAGAAAAACAGTGCAGTGCTGATCAAATATAAACCAAGGTTATGTTTCCGTATTGCCTATTTCTTGTCAAAAATGTCTTCCCAAACATATTTCACTGCACTTCAGTGTTAATTTTAGCAGCAGTTTTAGATTTAGTCTCTTACTCTTTAGACGAAAATGCTAATTAGTTTAAGTCACATTTTAGTCATTTTTATCTGTCATATTTTTAGGTTAGTTTTAATTCTCACTCATATTATCAACAACTTTTAGTCATTACATTTAGTCAAAATGTTTTTCTCTTTAAAGTTATGTTATGAGGCCTACTAAGCTACTCTGCTGAGAATAATAAAAATAATATAATAATACATTTTATTTAAAATGTGCCTTCCAAAACACCATACTAAGCAGACAATAACATACATAGCAAGAAACATATATTGGCAAACTCATATTGTTGCAGAGGGTATAGTCAATGTTAGAGTGCATAGGCCAGTTGTTGCTGCTGGTTGCTGTCCAATGTGTGGAAGTAGGGAGTTCCAGAGCCGGGGGGCAGTGCAGCTGAAAGCCCTGACACCCATGGTGCTGAGGCATGAGGTGGGGATGGTCAGGAGACCAGCAGAGGAAGAGCGCAGGGAGCGGGAGGGGGTGTACTCCTGGAGGAGGTCAGAGAGGCAGGTAGGCTAGGTTGTGGAGGGCTTTGAAAGTGAGCAGAAGGTTTTTGTAGTCAATGCAGTGCTGAACGGGGAGCCAGTGTAGTTGGATGAGAATGGGGGTGATGTGGTTGGGCGATTTGGTGAGGGTGATGATCCCGGCAAGGCTGTTGATGAGTTTGGTGGGAAGTACTGCATTACAATATTCAATACCAAATGTGACAGATATATGGACCAAGACCCCAGTGCTCAACTGGGACAGTGATGGGCGGAGTCTGGAAATGTTGCAGTGGTGGAAGAATGCGATCCCAGTAATATTTTTTATGTGTGGTTCGAATGAAAGAGTGCTGTTCAGAATGATACCAATGGTGATGGTATTGAACACAGCACTGAGATCAAGGAGGATAAGGATGGTGAGCAGTCCAGAGTCAGCTGCATGGAGGGGATCATTGGTGATTTTAACCAGGGCTGTCTCAGTACTTTGTTTTTGGCGGAAACCATATTAGAAGGGTTCATGGAGGTTGTTTGAGTCAAGGTGGGACTGAAGTTGAGCCACAGCCACGCTCTCCAGGATTTTGGATATGAAGGGGAGGTTAAGGTTAAAGTTAGTAGTTAGTAGTTAAGGTCAGCTGGGTCAGCACCGGGTTTTTTGAAACTACTACAGATGTATTATAAACCACTACAGATAGGCGAGGGAGGAGTTGATTATTGCAGTGATCATGGGGGACACAGATTGCAGGCAGGATTTGAGGAGAGTAGTGAGGACGTAATCAAGCTGACCGGTGGTTGGTTTTGCTTTGCGGATGAGCTCAGAGATGGCATCTTCTGTTACAGGGGTGAAGTTGGAGATAGGGTGGATTAGTGGTTGGCCTGTTGTAACTGACAGGTCAGTCCTTTAACCCTTTGGGCCCGAATGACACAAAGTGCGTCCAAATTCACACCTTTTATTCTCTATGGATTTTCTCCGCACCCATTCGTCATAGCGAGAAGCCACTTATCACATGAAACAGCAGAACCGCAGCTTCCCATCGAAACATTGGACTACCGACCTTGTTGGTAGTCCAATGTTTTCACAAGGAAAAACAATTCTAAAGTTACACTAAAATTATGTATAACAAAGCTTTCATAGAGCTGTGCACACACATTACTCTTGCATGGATTACTCGCGAATGATGATACCAAGCACATCATTGTGCTGTCATCCCATCACGCTATATTTACAGATCAATTGTCTACAAAATAAAAACCTGAGGAATTTCTTTGTATAACAAAGTATTTCTGCAATTTGCCTTTTGCTCCAATTATTGAAGCCAGTGGCGTAGTGTAGTTGTGCTGGGCCCTAAGTATTTTCCTTAGACCCCCCCACCTTTCTTGCAATAATGAAAAAATACTGGCAGTTATGTCCGCCTGGCACAAACCACATGTTTTGGACAACTGTGAAGTGCTAAAATGTCCCACCATCATGGTTCTTATATTGCCAGATTCCAGAGAGTCTCCCCTCTTCATATATGGCAGAATATGTCTACTTCCAACTTGCTGTAGTGAGATACATGTGAAAATGTAAGAATTTAGTAACACTGATTTTTTTTTGCATTGATATAAAAATTGATATAAAACACAGGCACACACATGTAATGATGGCAAATCTCGATAGCCCAGACTGTTCTGAAAAAAAAAAACAAGATATAGTATGTGTATGTAGCCTTTAAAATGACTGAGATATGAGCTTAAAAGTAAAGGCAGTAAAAATACCCCAAAAAAGGCCTAGGGCCCAAAGGGTTAAGGAGGTGAATGAGGACTGTAGCTGTGAGTGGTTGGTGTTGATTTTGTTAATGATGAAGTCCAGAAAGGCATAGCACTGATCAGTAGAAGTGTTTGGGGGGAGGGTTTTAGGAAATTGGAGTAGGTGGCTGACTGTTGTGAACAGGGCTCTGTTATCTTTGGCAGAACTAATGAGGTTGTAGTAATATAAGGATTTGGCAGTGGAAAAAGCAATCTTGTAGTGATGTAGATGTTCAGCGTACATTTGGGTTTGTACTGAAAATCCAGTCTTTTTGCATAGTCGATGACCAGCAGTTTTCAGCTGGCGGAGATTAGAGGTAAACCAGGGAGCAGTCTGGGTAAAGTAGACTGTCCGGGTTTTTAGGGGGGGCAGGACAGTGAGGGAAGAGGAGAGACAGTAATCGCAGTGATTCACCAAGTCAGCAGGGGTGGATGATGGGGGAGGGCTGGGGTTGGAGGTGATCAGGGTAGTGAGGTCTGTAGGGTTGATGTTTTAATATTTCTGAAGGTGATTGTCCAGTGCTCTTTAATTTTGGATAATGAGGCATGAACCTCAAACAGAACAACTTTGTGATCAGAGACAGGGAACTCGGTGGCAGAGAGATTACAGGGAATGACGCTAGTGCAACAGAAAAGTCACCCAGGAGGATGATGGTAGGGGACATGGCACATACAGATGTTAATAGTGAGGAGAATTTAGTGAGAAAAACAGAGGGCTTTAGTGGTCGGTATATGGCACACTTATCATGATACAGGTTGATGGTCTACCTGCTGGGGCATTGCTGCCTGATGCACCTCCACCAGTGCCTTTTATGTAAGTGTAACTAACACCTGTGGGCCTATGTGGGTCATCAGTTGGGGACCACCGGTCATTGAAGTTTTGCTCCTTTAACCCCAGTACATCTCCTGGTGGCGGAGCAATGGCAGGGATGTCTCCCTGCCACCCCCAGCTAATGCCCTAGGTGTTGTTCGGTCCCCAACTCCTATGCTTCCTCCTCAACCACAGCCAGAAACTGCCTTTCTCCACCTCCTCAGCCAGTTCTTTAATGGCTTTCTGATGCCCCACTCCCGTGCATCCCATTGTTAGGCGAGCAGTTGAGGAACCAACGAAGCCCCTACACCCCACTTCAATGGGGCACATGATGTCTTTCCAGCCCGCTTCCCTGCAGTCCGCCATCAGGTCTGCGTACTTGGATCTCTTCCGCTTGTGGGCAACCTCCAGAACCTCCTCCCACGGGACAGTGAGCTCAACCAGCAGGATCGTCTTGCCAGCTTCTGACCACAGAACCAGGTCTGACCGGAGCGATGTTTCTGCAGTCTCCCTTGGGAACTGGAGCTGTTTCCCAAGGTAGACCCTCACGGACCACTCACTGCCAGGTGAGAGGAGTCTTGCTCTGGCAGGGGAGATGAATTGGATGGGGTGTCTCACTGGAGCGGAAGGTATGCTGTTAGCCTCCTGTCGGCATGACTCGCCACCTCTGCCAGCTTCCTCAGTACAAGGTCGTGTCGCCACCTGTAGAGGCCTGGGGACAACGCTGTCTTGCAGCCTGACAGGATGTGCTGGAGGCTTGCATTGATGGTGTTGCAAAGGGGACAGATCTCTTCAGCACCAAACCATTGGTGGATGTAGGGTGTCATATATGGATCTGATCAGGAAACTGAGCCTAAGCTGGGGGATCTTCCACAGATAAGACCATGACATGGGCCTGTCTGTGACTCCTTCTTGACCGTCTGTTGTCCAACCTCCTCGCCAGCTCTGAGACACTGCCTTGATGTTAAGGCCTTCCTGTTAAGTCCTTGCCACTTCTGCCCCCACCATGGCTCTCTGCTCTTCTTTGGAGGCCTTCGACCAGAACAAGGGGGTCTCGCCCCTCCCAAGGCCTGCTCAACCCCCCTGGACTCTGCCAACTACCTCAAGGTGCTTCAACCTACTGATTACCATGTCGACCTCTTCCTAGGCTTTCCACTTCCTTCCCGTTCGTATTTGGGTGCCTTTTGCTCTCACCAGCTGGTCAGTGGATTCCAAGCCTTCTCTTGCTTGTATCCCAAGCTGACGTATCGCAGTGGCAGCTGTAGTGTGTTTCTACTGAAGAGGCCTACTTCTGAAAGGCATCTCGGAAGCCCCAGCCACGTCCTGATGTATGAGTTTGCCAGCCCATCCATCTTGTTTACCACTGAGGAGGGGATTTCGCTCATTTGGAGGGTTTGATCTTCATCCTTGCCCATCCCACAAGCTCGTCAATCCTCTTCAGCAGTCTTGTTGTACATGCTGCTGTCTGGAGAATGGTGGTGATGTCGTCCATATAGCCTCTCACTGGTGGTAGCCTTTGACGTGATGGCAGTTTCACTCCTCCGACCATCTTCTTGCCCCTATGAGGATGATCTTGAGGGCTGCGACACACAGAATGGGACAGATCGAGCATCCCATGGCAATGCCTACCTCCAGCTGTTGCCAGTCCGTGGTAAAGTCCTGATGGGTGCAACACATCTGGAGGTCTTTGAAGTACTTGGCTACAAGGACTCTAATGCAGACAGGGATGTAGAGGAAGTCCAAGGCAAACTCGATGATTTAGTGGGGGAAGGACCCATATACCAGCGTATAGGTCCAGCCACACAACATGCAGATCTTCTCTCTCTCTTTTCGCCCTCTGGATCTGCTCCCATATTACTGCCAAGTGTTCCACACACCCTAGGAAGCCTGGCACGCCTGCCCTCTGGCAGCTGGTGTTGATGTACCTGCTGCTTGAGAAGTAGGTGGTCAGCCTCCTGGCCAGAATGGAGAAGAAGATCTTCCCTTCAACATTCAGGAGAGCGATACTGCTAAACTGGCTGATGGTACTAGAGTTTGGGTCCTTCGGGATGAAGACTGTGACAGCTCTTTGCCAGTCTGAAGGGGTGACTTGGTTCTTCCAAGCCACTCTCAGGAGGTTCCACAGGTGTCTGAGGACCCCTGGGCAGTTCTTGTATGGTGTCCCGTTGGGGACTGGGGCTGAGGTTGCTTTCCGGACAACATCAACAAGCGCAGTGTTGAACAGGAAGGCTGGAGGAGCTGGGCGAGGAACATAACCTGGTGATCCCAGTGGAGTTGACTTCACTAGGTCACTGCACTACTCCCTGATGTGATTCTCAAGCTTAGGTTTTGTAATCTCCAGCTTCCCGCTTCTCTTGTCCTCCAGCAGTTGTCTTGCATGCTTGAAGGGATTTCTGAAGAAGTACTCCTCTCTCTTTCTTCTGCGCTTGCCCACCGCAGGTTGGCAAGGTTCTTCTTCACCTCCTCCCACAGTGGCTTCAGGCCCTCCAATAATGATGGGTTTGGGACCTGTGAGTTTTACAGCTAAGCATTCGAAAGAAGTGTGATAACAGTAGGACCGGGGATGCAGCAGTTTCGTTGCAGAGTATGTAGAGGCAGATAATGTATCATCACTCTGTATTTAGGTTACACAAGGCTCGGGATGCAGTTAGGCAAATATCAGATTTGACAGTAAAAGAATCCATGAGAGGTGTTTTGATAAATCTAAGTGGTTCACGTGTAAGCTGAGCCTTGGGGGTTAAATGAGGTGGAACATTCGGGAGTAGGGTGACCTGACCGTTAGGATGGTTGGGACAAGTTTCACAATAGAGACAGTTGTTTTTGCCAGGAAAAAGAGATAAGTAGAATGGGGTGACAAATGACCCACAGGTTTAGGAGTAAGCAGGAAAGAACTTTGCAATTCCCAGAAAATATGACACACACACACACACACACACACACATACACCCACCCAGGAGGATATAAGAATAGGAAGAGTGACTGTTCATGTGGGCTGTTTCTACTAATCTGGACGTGTAGACCAGTGTATTTGCTGTATGCTGACGTTCTGCGAATAAATTATTCCCGTTGGCTGTAACTTTTCTCCGTGGTTCTCTGAGTCTCTTCATTTCAGTGTTTGCTGAAGTTGAGCATTTTTCTTACATAATTGGCGTCACGAACAGTAGTCTCTGAAGGGAAAACAGCGGTCGGTGGTGACTTCGAGGGGCACCCTCCCTGCGTGAAGTGACAGGCGCCAGATTAAAGGTAAGGTCTGTTAAAATTCCTTACACTAATTCTGAATTGGCTAAGACAAAACACCCTAAAATCTAAGTCACTGAGCGCAGCTGGGTGCTCCGGGGGGTCACTGCATACCGATATCCCTCACAGACAGAGAACTTGGTGGGGACGGAGAGCAGTGGAGAAAAGAGAGCCAAACGTCTGTGCACAGGACAGCTGCTAAGAGAGGAGCTACACTTAAGAGTGGAGCAACCTTTAATTTGATTGCGATTGGCATTGTGTCTAAAACGAAACAGCCAGAAATTAAGAAAGCAGCTGGGGATATAGACGACTGGCCGAGTCGTGTGTGGGAAGTCTAGAGAGACTTCAGGTCTAGAGAGACCGTGGTATAGGGTCCATGAGGGGCCAGAGTTGAGTCTAGAAGAGACTCTTGAATAAATCCAAGAGGGATTTAGGGTCCAAGAGGGACCAGAGTTTGAGTCTAGAAGAGACTCTTGAGTAAATCCAAGAGGGATTTACGTGGTCTATGAGAGACCAGGATTTAAGTCCAATAGTTAGATTTAGGCAGGTCTAGAGAGACCGGAATCCCATGTCCAGAGGGATATAGCTTAGATAGGGATGTTGTGGCGAGTCTAGAGAAAGACTGCGCAAACGTTTGGTCAGGTTAGAGTGAAACCTGTGGCTTCTTGCTATTTCCGGCAATCGGAGAAATAGCTTTCCCCTACGTTTGGTCAGGTTTGAGTGAAACCTGTGGCTTCTTACTATTTCCGGCAATCGGAGAAATAGATTTCCCTTTTTGACAGTTTTGTGTGAAAACTGTGGCTGAGGTTCGGCAGTAACTGTTAGTGGCACTGATTGATGACTCTAAATTTAGTGAGAGTGCCAAGAGATAGGAGCGTTGGGTGTAGCGACCAAGCTCCTATGAACCAGGGATGGTCTGAAGTGAAGAGACCACAAGTTGGTATATATATGTAAATGTAATATGTATATGTAAAATATAATAATAAAAGGCCTATAAAACATAGAAAGTAATACAAAGGAAAAACTGGTGAAATACAATTGGCGAAGTAAAAAAAATAATAATAAAAAAAATAGAAAAAGGCTGCAGCCGGATACGGCAATCACCTCATGCATGAATCCAAATTGAATAACCCAAATTTTGGATAAGCCAAAGTATTTTTTTTTTGTGTGTGTGTGGAAAACTGTTCACTTGGACGTCATATGACATACTGTGTAATTGCTTGTACGGTGTGTTGAGCTCATGTGTGAATGTGTGAGTTGAAAATATAAAAAAGCGCTGTGTACATGTGAGGTATGACTGTGTGATAAATGAGTGTATGTGCTAATACATGTGTGTGCAAGAATCTGGGCTGAGGGCCAAGAGTGCCGAGCGGAAGAGAACTTTGACCCTTAAATGTGTTATCTGACAGAAAAGCAGAAATCTGTGTCCAGTGTGTGAATGTGCTTATGTTGAAGAAAGACAGAAAACTGGTGTGTTTGAGAGAAGTGCAAGAAATTTGTGTCCAGAGTGTGAATGTGTTTGTGTTGAAGAAAGACAGAAGACTGGTGTGGGGTGTCTGAGTTGAGGTTGAAAGAGAGAAAGTGTGTTTGAGAAAATAGTTGTATAGAGAGCTGGATTTGTGTGGAGATAACTGATCACATAGACAGCTGGGTACATACTGAGGCTGTAATCGGTTGGGAAACTAAGGGGGGAGGAGCCTGGAGACACAGACACAGGCTTTCTAAAAATAGTTTAGGTGCACTACTGCATAGGCCACTCCCAGCCCCTCCTTTTGGGAGCACTAGCAAAAAGAGAAAAATTTGAGTGTTTTTCTTTTTTCAACTCATAACACTGCATGAAAAGAGGGATTTCCGTCAGTATGCGGCACCGTAAACTGCCGTGGAATTTCAGGTTTACGGCTGCGCGCGGCAATTTACAGGCAACACAGAAAACTGCCGGAAACTGTCGTAAATTGTCGTGGGCCTTGCTTGGCAGTTGTCCCCCCTTCCCCTAATTCTAGTGGAGGCTTTAACATGTAAATGAACATGCTGTGAGCTATAGAAATGCAAACCAGGGGAGCAGGGGGAGTTTCACTCCCCACACAGAGGTGACATTTCTCTAAAATGTATTAACTTCATTAATCTCTGGTATAAATAGATGAGGCTTAGTATAGCTTAATTATAGACTCTTAAATTTTAGCTTGAATTGATTTATTTCATGGAAGTATGCTAGATTAATTACTGTGTATGGTCATTAGCAATGGTCAACGTTAAATAAAAAGATACATAAAACAATTTATTTCAACAATTAGTTTTAACCAGGCTTTGCCACAAAGGTCAAATGTGCACTCCATGCAAACAACATCACAGTCTGCTAGAGCTCAACCACTGTGCGTAGTGGCATGACTGCAGTGACCTCTTCCGTAAACAATGATCATGTGATTGGAGGAGCCCGACGAGCTGTCTGGCTCTTGTCCAATCACGTGCGAGCTCGGCATGATTCAAACGGAAGACCTCGCAAGACGAGCATATCAACAGTCCTGTTTTTACTCCTGTATATTCAGACAGTCTCCTCCATGTCGCGTTTTTTCGCTGCTTTGCTGTTTCGTGAACTACAATGTCTGAACGGCGTCTCTCCTTCAACACCCGGAAACTCCTCAGCATGGACGAAGACAGTGGGCTGTCTGCCAGCTTGCTGTGTTTGCTGCCGATATGACTCAGCAGGTCACCGCAGTAAACTCGTGTGGAGGAGACTAACTAACAAGAGGAGACGGTGCACAATCCCCAGACGGCGGTAAGAATATATTCAGTGACTGCTAGCTAAGCTAAAAGTAAAAGAACAAATGAAGAAGCAGAGCCAGTCTAAGTTTGGTTATTAAAGTGTATTTTTTGTCTTGTAATTTACAGGAAGCAGTGCGCCGTCTCCACAACTCGGAGACAAATTGTATGCACTACGAACCGGAGCGAGGGTAAGTTTAAAGAATATGCTTTCATTGTGCTGCATGAGGAAACGTTCAGACACGTTACTGACCGATCTTAACCGTCCATTTTGTTTTTCACAGACTGACCTCTCCTCATAACGAGGCCGTGACCCCCTATTTACTGAGAGCTCTGTCTGCAAGTCCAGATTCACTTGATGCGGATAATGACGCCATTGTGTGTAAGTGACTTTTACTGTTTCTTTTTTACTTTTTATTGTGACTTTTACATCAGACTCGTTGTTGGTCAGTGTGACTATTTTTCAGGTGCATTAATAGATGTGTCAATATGCAGTGCACTGCACAGTACTTATTGTCTTTACTGATTGTTTTTACAGCTGCTGGAAGCGAGACACAGTGTCCTGGCAGAAGACGAGGTGGACCTATGGAAGTGCGCCACCGGAGACATTACGTGGTGGATTGTGCGACCTCCGTGGTTCCGCAGCAGGAGCTGACTGAACTCTGTGCCACGCTGCAGTCAGACTGGAGGCGAACCCGAACTACAGGGCAGCACCACAGACGTCTGCAGGATGGAGCACATGCAGACAGATCACCGTCAGATGCCTACAGCTCCGAGGCGGCGAATAATAGACAGTTGATGGCACTGTGTGATTTTGATTTGTTGTTGAAATCTCCTATTTGTACTTGTACATAGTTGTGTGCTATAAATAAAGCTCTTTATTTGAATAAACATGTTCCTCGCAAATGTTCCTTTACTCAATAAATTCATCCATGTCCTTGATGGTAATAATAGTGTAGCCCATAGGATAACAATGACATGAATATACATAATAATAATAATAATAATTTTATTTTAATTTTTAATAATAATTATACATTATCATAATTATTATATTATAATAATATTTTTTTTTCCAAATTATTTTTATATTTTATTATTGTAGGGGAGGGGTTTACATTTATAATGACCCAGAGTGACCAATAGCGACAGATCTGCCGACCAATCGACTAACCCTATTTCTTGTTTCAAAGTAGTGGTTTCATCCAATCCTGGAGTGAGGAATTTCAGGCCAGACGCGGCTCCGCTGCTATTCATATGCTAATTAGAGCCATTAGCACCTCCCGGGAGGTCTCCACATACGTCATGGGTCCGTTTTCGACAATTTGTGGCACCCGTAAACGCCGCGTTCGCAGCCTGTAAATTGTCGGAAACTGCCGAAAATGAGTGAGATTTCCGGGCGTTTACGGGGACGAAAATCCCACTTTTCATCCAGTGTAAGAATACAAATTTGGATAAGACAATTACGCTGCAATCTAACACAATGTATCCGACACCAGTAGCTCTGGTGAGAAGCAAAAACCTTGACATTTCAAAAGACAAAGGCACGTTTGACATTATGGTTTGTGAGGGTACGGAAATCAGAGTAAGAGATTACAAGTCTAAAGACCGGTCAAAGAAACGTGTAGAAAAGACAGAATTGGAATTGAAAATTTTGATACTGTTCAAAGATGAAGGACAGCACTACAGGGCAAAGATGAGACAGGGACTATATCCAAATTTGGAGGGTTGGCTACATTTAAATGGTAATGTTAAAGAACCAAATACAGAAGAATTACTTAAAAGACCAGACTAATATAATAATGAACACTATATGGCTCCAATCGTAATAAAGGGAACCCAGGGACATTATATCCCATGGCAGACCCTCGATTTGACCGGCCTGGTCTCCAGATTCCCTGATATTCACGACGGGGCCTCAAAGTGGGTCAGAGCTTTTGAGGAAGCTACCATTGGCAAACTGTTGGCTTTGGGGTAGGTGAAGGCGGTGTGGACTCAGACTCTCGGAGCCTCGGCAATGGAGAGCAGGTTGAAGCATAATGAGTGTGAGTGGATGATAAGTCCCATGGCTGATGGGACTGAATTTGATGCCTATCGTGGGAAACTGTGGGCTGCATTGAGAAGAGAGTACCCTGCACGAGTTGACCCTAAAGCATTGCTGGGTGAACCGTTCACAGACACTGATAGTCCTGCAGCATACATAAACAACCCTGTTCAGAAAACTCAGTCACTGATGCACTCCCCACCCCAGTCCGGAGCAGGCTGAGAGACGTAGTGGGCTTAACAACAATGCCACACAGACAATTTTGTGACAATGTGATTCACGCAGTGGAGAGACACAGAAAAGATGAGCTGAGGTCGAGGACAAGGTCCACCTGGAGTATGCTGAGAATGCAGAGAGCCCGGCCATAGAGCAATAGCCTGTCCACGGGCGGGCCCCGGATGGATGGAGGGGAGGGGGAGACCCGGAGCTGCTCAGAGAGAGGGAATGGGCCCAGCCAATCTTTGGGCGGGGCCAAACCATGGTTATTAGGGGTGCCCAGAGAATCCTACGGGGGAGGGTTAAAAGCTAAAGTCTAGTGCACCCCACAAGAAGTGTACATAGATACCTCAGGCTTTGATTTTCAAATGCATGTAAAAACAGACTATGCAAAGGTCTATTGGCTGGGAGAAATCACAGAACCAGTGCAACAAACATTCAGTGAGTGGGAGAAATACATTCAAGCCCAAATTCCGAAAGCAACTAAACCTTTCTCCAGCTACCACTGCACAATGTTCTATGACGCATCGTGCAGAAACATATTTGAGAAAACTTGGGATGAGAAAACGAAGAACATGAAAATTAACCTAAGCTCTAATTACGTCATAATTGGATTAAAAGGGGCAGCCATGAATGTAGAGCCAAACCCATTTATTGCAGAATGGTACAATGTGCCAGAATCCAATCCACACATTACTTTAGTGGTAAACGAGAACTGTGAATCAAAAGATCTGGGACCCATGATGAGAGCTGCGGCACAGGTAAATTGGGAGAAAACAGATAATCCTCTCATATGTCAGAAGACAAAACTATGATCAAAGTGGAATGCACCACCAATATGACAGCTGTGCCACAGGTAGTACAACTCCAATATTGAATGTACCAGAGACATCTGAATCTGACTCTGACGACACAATGTTAGAAGATGTTACGTCAGGTCCCTGAGTAACTGTGGTCAAAGCATGACACAGATGTGGGGTTGGTGAAGGCAGCCAACCCAATAAGGATAGATGTGAACCCAATGTGCAACTGCCAAACAAACCACAATATCCTTTAAAACTAGAAGTAGTCAAAGGAATGGTTGAAGAAGTATTGCCGAGAACAATGTCCGAAAAGGGGTGAAAACCCCTGTGGGACACATTCCAGTCCCGGAAGGACCTTTAAACACTTGTGTATGGACTATACTGACATGACTATATTGACATGACAATGACATGATGACATGATAAAATCTGTACATGGCGAACTGTGCCAGCATGAAGCTTAACTGGGTGGATGCGCTACCACTCGTACTAAGGAGCTGCCGCATGCAAACTCACAGAAACACACACCTTTCGCCTCACTAAATGCTTATGGGACGATGCATGCCTGTCCCACCAGTAATAAGGCTGCCACATAAAGGGCCTAATGTGGAACAACTGCGAATGGAGATGTCTGAATACATGACACAACTAACTGCTATCTATAGATCTATATATTTGCAGGAAAAAGCGAAGGAGCCAAAAGCCGTCAAGGAGGCCAAAAAGACAGGTGGTGCCAGGTGATCAAGTGTACCTGAAGGTTATCAGGAGAAAGTGGCACGAGCCAAGAAGGGAAGGGCCGTACACCGTGGTGAGAGCGACTCCAACAGCAGTTCAAGTCGAAGGAAGCACGACATGATATCATTTGAGCCATTGCACCAAGGTCTCTGAGGACAAGGAGCACGGAACATCCGCTGGAGTCACAACCGCTCTAGGAAGCACCACACAACCATGATCAAGATAAGTATGATGCAACCACAAAATTCCCAATTCACACTGTGTGGAAACCCATGCCAGCATTCTCAGATCAGGTTCACTATGATATTAAGCTATTAAGTCAGGAGCAGGTTGACAAACAAGCTAAGAGAGGTCTTCACACTATGTGGAAATGGATTGGAGTAGTGATCATCCCTGATGAGATAAGAGGGGATGGGACAGAATGTGAAATAAATGTTGAACTAAATAAAACAACCTTATGTAGAATGAAGTTAACAATATTGGTCTTCCCACAGGAATCCCAGAGGAATTCAAAGCCCAAGACAAGGTCAGAGCGGGGCTGGAGTCCATACTCCCATGGATAGCAATTAATAAAAATGTGGCTTGGATTAACTATATTTATTACAATCAGCAGAGGTATGTCAATTACACCTATGAAGTTCTTAAGCAATTAGGTCAACAACTGCACGAGACCAGTGCCATGGCATGGCAAAATAGGCAAACTTTAAATTGGATTTTAGCGGAAAAAAGGGGGAGTTTGTAAGATGTTCGGAACGCTCTGTTGTATGTTTATCTCAAATAACACCTCACCAGATGGAACATTTTCTGTTGCTATGAGTAAGCTCTGAGCTTTAAAGTTTGAAATGACTGAAAATGCTGGTAAGGGTGGAAGCATTAAGTGGGATGGGCTAGAGGAAATTTTTGGAAAATGGGGAGCCGTTTTGGCTAAGACAGGGATAATTATACTGATAGTACTAATTCTGTTCTCCTTATTGACATGTTGCATCGTGCCTATCCTGAAGAAATGGTGTGTGAGAGCAATGGACAAGAGGCTGAACCTCGTAACGGACATGCAGGGAGCGCAAATGCTAAGTATGCTAACCCCTGAACAACTGGTGCGCAGAATTCTTCTGGCGCAGAGGGGGGAGGAAATACTGGATTTGTTCCCAAATCCCTGATTACATGGACGATTTAAAGGACGAGGAGGAACTGTGAGAATGATGAACAATGGCTGATACTCTCTCCTGAAAGAAGAGGAGGGGGAATATATACACCACAACCACACACGAACATATCACATAAATACCATCATGATGCCATCCATATTCTCTGTAACCATTTTTTTGATCATTATTTTTTAATCATTTTTTAAATTTTTCTATATTCATTGTTGTACTATTATGCATACTATCTAAAATAATGTTTGTGATTCCATTATAACCCAATAGATTAGTTGCATTTTATTGTGTAATGTATTTGGTCAGTCTGTTCAAGATTCATCTATTTAGGACCGCCTAACGGGAAGGGGCCGATGGGGGAATTTTCCTGGATTAAAACAGCCGCCAGGTTTTTCGCCTTCATCAGTTGAATGTTGACAGATGATGAAATATGTTCAATGTTTGATGTAATGCCATATACTCATGATAAGTTCATATATCACTGTGTCGTATGTTTTCTCATGCATCATCATAGTCAAGTTTAAGAGTTTCAGACGAGACCATATACTCATACACATATTTTAGTCATATTCCCACAAACATAGGCATTCATTTACCATACATTATCTCTGCGAGTAATTTATGATAAAATCATAAAGAGGAGGGACTATGTAGAGGCAGATAATGTATCATCACTCTGTATTTAGGTTACACAAGGCTCGGGATGCAGTTAGGCAAATATCAGATTTGACAGTAAAAGAATCCATGAGAGGTGTTTTGATAAATCTAAGTGGTTCACGTGTAAGCTGAGCCTTGGGGGTTAAATGAGGTGGAACATTCGGGAGTAGGGTGACCTGACCGTTAGGATGGTTGGGACAAGTTTCACAATAGAGACAGTTGTTTTTGCCAGGAAAAAGAGATAAGTAGAATGGGGTGACAAATGACCCACAGGTTTAGGAGTAAGCAGGAAAGAACTTTGCAATTCCCAGAAAATATGACACACACACACACACACACACATACACCCACCCAGGAGGATATAAGAATAGGAAGAGTGACTGTTCATGTGGGCTGTTTCTACTAATCTGGACGTGTAGACCAGTGTATTTGCTGTATGCTGACGTTCTGCGAATAAATTATTCCCGTTGGCTGTAACTTTTCTCCATGGTTCTCTGAGTCTCTTCATTTCAGTGTTTGCTGAAGTTGAGCATTTTTCTTACATAATTGGCGTCACGAACAGTAGTCTCTGAAGGGAAAACAGCGGTCGGTGGTGACTTCGAGGGGCACCCTCCCTGCGTGAAGTGACAGGCGCCAGATTAAAGGTAAGGTCTGTTAAAATTCCTTACACTAATTCTGAATTGGCTAAGACAAAACACCCTAAAATCTAAGTCACTGAGCGCAGCTGGGTGCTCCGGGGGGTCACTGCATACCGATATCCCTCACAGACAGAGAACTTGGTGGGGACGGAGAGCAGTGGAGAAAAGAGAGCCAAACGTCTGTGCACAGGACAGCTGCTAAGAGAGGAGCTACACTTAAGAGTGGAGCAACCTTTAATTTGATTGCGATTGGCATTGTGTCTAAAACGAAACAGCCAGAAATTAAGAAAGCAGCTGGGGATATAGACGACTGGCCGAGTCGTGTGTGGGAAGTCTAGAGAGACTTCAGGTCTAGAGAGACCGTGGTATAGGGTCCATGAGGGGCCAGAGTTGAGTCTAGAAGAGACTCTTGAATAAATCCAAGAGGGATTTAGGGTCCAAGAGGGACCAGAGTTTGAGTCTAGAAGAGACTCTTGAGTAAATCCAAGAGGGATTTACGTGGTCTATGAGAGACCAGGATTTAAGTCCAATAGTTAGATTTAGGCAGGTCTAGAGAGACCGGAATCCCATGTCCAGAGGGATATAGCTTAGATAGGGATGTTGTGGCGAGTCTAGAGAAAGACTGCGCAAACGTTTGGTCAGGTTAGAGTGAAACCTGTGGCTTCTTGCTATTTCCGGCAATCGGAGAAATAGCTTTCCCCTACGTTTGGTCAGGTTTGAGTGAAACCTGTGGCTTCTTACTATTTCCGGCAATCGGAGAAATAGATTTCCCTTTTTGACAGTTTTGTGTGAAAACTGTGGCTGAGGTTCGGCAGTAACTGTTAGTGGCACTGATTGATGACTCTAAATTTAGTGAGAGTGCCAAGAGATAGGAGCGTTGGGTGTAGCGACCAAGCTCCTATGAACCAGGGATGGTCTGAAGTGAAGAGACCACAAGTTGGTATATATATGTAAATGTAATATGTATATGTAAAATATAATAATAAAAGGCCTATAAAACATAGAAAGTAATACAAAGGAAAAACTGGTGAAATACAATTGGCGAAGTAAAAAAAATAATAATAAAAAAAATAGAAAAAGGCTGCAGCCGGATACGGCAATCACCTCATGCATGAATCCAAATTGAATAACCCAAATTTTGGATAAGCCAAAGTATTTTTTTTTTGTGTGTGTGTGGAAAACTGTTCACTTGGACGTCATATGACATACTGTGTAATTGCTTGTACGGTGTGTTGAGCTCATGTGTGAATGTGTGAGTTGAAAATATAAAAAAGCGCTGTGTACATGTGAGGTATGACTGTGTGATAAATGAGTGTATGTGCTAATACATGTGTGTGCAAGAATCTGGGCTGAGGGCCAAGAGTGCCGAGCGGAAGAGAACTTTGACCCTTAAATGTGTTATCTGACAGAAAAGTAGAAATCTGTGTCCAGTGTGTGAATGTGCTTATGTTGAAGAAAGACAGAAAACTGGTGTGTTTGAGAGAAGTGCAAGAAATTTGTGTCCAGAGTGTGAATGTGTTTGTGTTGAAGAAAGACAGAAGACTGGTGTGGGGTGTCTGAGTTGAGGTTGAAAGAGAGAAAGTGTGTTTGAGAAAATAGTTGTATAGAGAGCTGAATTTGTGTGGAGATAACTGATCACATAGACAGCTGGGTACATACTGAGGCTGTAATCGGTTGGGAAACTAAGGGGGGAGGAGCCTGGAGACACAGACACAGGCTTTCTAAAAATAGTTTAGGTGCACTACTGCATAGGCCACTCCCAGCCCCTCCTTTTGGGAGCACTAGCAAAAAGAGAAAAATTTGAGTGTTTTTCTTTTTTCAACTCATAAGAATACAAATTTGGATAAGACAATTACGCTGCAATCTAACACAATGTATCCGACACCAGTAGCTCTGGTGAGAAGCAAAAACCTTGACATTTCAAAAGACAAAGGCACGTTTGACATTATGGTTTGTGAGGGTACGGAAATCAGAGTAAGAGATTACAAGTCTAAAGACCGGTCAAAGAAACGTGTAGAAAAGACAGAATTGGAATTGAAAATTTTGATACTGTTCAAAGATGAAGGACAGCACTACAGGGCAAAGATGAGACAGGGACTATATCCAAATTTGGAGGGTTGGCTACATTTAAACGGTAATGTTAAAGAACCAAATACAGAAGAATTACTTAAAAGACCAGACTAATATAATAATGAACACTATATGGCTCCAATCGTAATAAAGGGAACCCAGGGACATTATATCCCATGGCAGACCCTCGATTTGACCGGCCTGGTCTCCAGATTCCCTGATATTCACGACGGGGCCTCAAAGTGGGTCAGAGCTTTTGAGGAAGCTACCATTGGCAAACTGTTGGCTTTGGGGTAGGTGAAGGCGGTGTGGACTCAGACTCTCGGAGCCTCGGCAATGGAGAGCAGGTTGAAGCATAATGAGTGTGAGTGGATGATAAGTCCCATGGCTGATGGGACTGAATTTGATGCCTATCGTGGGAAACTGTGGGCTGCATTGAGAAGAGAGTACCCTGCACGAGTTGACCCTAAAGCATTGCTGGGTGAACCGTTCACAGACACTGATAGTCCTGCAGCATACATAAACAACCCTGTTCAGAAAACTCAGTCACCGATGCACTCCCCACCCCAGTCCGGAGCAGGCTGAGAGACGTAGTGGGCTTAACAACAATGCCACACAGACAATTTTGTGACAATGTGATTCACGCAGTGGAGAGACACAGAAAAGATGAGCTGAGGTCGAGGACAAGGTCCACCTGGAGTATGCTGAGAATGCAGAGAGCCCGGCCATAGAGCAATAGCCTGTCCACGGGCGGGCCCCGGATGGATGGAGGGGAGGGGGAGACCCGGAGCTGCTCAGAGAGAGGGAATGGGCCCAGCCAATCTTTGGGCGGGGCCAAACCATGGTTATTAGGGGTGCCCAGAGAATCCTACGGGGGAGGGTTAAAAGCTAAAGTCTAGTGCACCCCACAAGAAGTGTACATAGATACCTCAGGCTTTGATTTTCAAATGCATGTAAAAACAGACTATGCAAAGGTCTATTGGCTGGGAGAAATCACAGAACCAGTGCAACAAACATTCAGTGAGTGGGAGAAATACATTCGAGCCCAAATTCCGAAAGCAACTAAACCTTTCTCCAGCTACCACTGCACAATGTTCTATGACGCATCGTGCAGAAACATATTTGAGAAAACTTGGGATGAGAAAACGAAGAACATGAAAATTAACCTAAGCTCTAATTACGTCATAATTGGATTAAAAGGGGCAGCCATGAATGTAGAGCCAAACCCATTTATTGCAGAATGGTACAATGTGCCAGAATCCAATCCACACATTACTTTAGTGGTAAACGAGAACTGTGAATCAAAAGATCTGGGACCCATGATGAGAGCTGCGGCACAGGTAAATTGGGAGAAAACAGATAATCCTCTCATATGTCAGAAGACAAAACTATGATCAAAGTGGAATGCACCACCAATATGACAGCTGTGCCACAGGTAGTACAACTCCAATATTGAATGTACCAGAGACATCTGAATCTGACTCTGACGACACAATGTTAGAAGATGTTACGTCAGGTCCCTGAGCAACTGTGGTCAAAGCATGACACAGATGTGGGGTTGGTGAAGGCAGCCAACCCAATAAGGATAGATGTGAACCCAATGTGCAACTGCCAAACAAACCACAATATCCTTTAAAACTAGAAGTAGTCAAAGGAATGGTTGAAGAAGTATTGCCGAGAACAATGTCCGAAAAGGGGTGAAAACCCCTGTGGGACACATTCCAGTCCCGGAAGGACCTTTAAACACTTGTGTATGGACTATACTGACATGACTATATTGACATGACAATGACATGATGACATGATAAAATCTGTACATGGCGAACTGTGCCAGCATGAAGCTTAACTGGGTGGATGCGCTACCACTCGTACTAAGGAGCTGCCGCATGCAAACTCACAGAAACACACACCTTTCGCCCCACTAAATGCTTATGGGACGATGCATGCCTGTCCCACCAGTAATAAGGCTGCCACATAAAGGGCCTAATGTGGAACAACTGCGAATGGAGATGTCTGAATACATGACACAACTAACTGCTATCTATAGATCTATATATTTGCAGGAAAAAGCGAAGGAGCCAAAAGCCGTCAAGGAGGCCAAAAAGACAGGTGGTGCCAGGTGATCAAGTGTACC
The DNA here is from genome assembly GCA_019142605.1 of Cephalopholis sonnerati. NCBI lineage: Eukaryota > Metazoa > Chordata > Actinopteri > Perciformes > Serranidae > Cephalopholis > Cephalopholis sonnerati. The sequence continues at coordinate 213,641 of JAGQAX010000016.1, forward strand.
TGAAGGTTATCAGGAGAATGTGGCACGAGCCAAGAAGGGAAGGGCCGTACACCGTGGTGAGAGCGACTCCAACAGCAGTTCAAGTCGAAGGAAGCACGACGTGATATCATTTGAGCCATTGCACCAAGGTCTCTGAGGACAAGGAGCACGGAACATCCGCTGGAGTCACAACCGCTCTAGGAAGCACCACACAACCATGATCAAGATAAGTATGATGCAACCACAAAATTCCCAATTCACACTGTGTGGAAACCCATGCCAGCATTCTCAGATCAGGTTCACTATGATATTAAGCTATTAAGTCAGGAGCAGGTTGACAAACAAGCTAAGAGAGGTCTTCACACTATGTGGAAATGGATTGGAGTAGTGATCATCCCTGATGAGATAAGAGGGGATGGGACAGAATGTGAAATAAATGTTGAACTAAATAAAACAACCTTATGTAGAATGAAGTTAACAATATTGGTCTTCCCACAGGAATCCCAGAGGAATTCAAAGCCCAAGACAAGGTCAGAGCGGGGCTGGAGTCCATACTCCCATGGATAGCAATTAATAAAAATGTGGCTTGGATTAACTATATTTATTACAATCAGCAGAGGTATGTCAATTACACCTATGAAGTTCTTAAGCAATTAGGTCAACAACTGCACGAGACCAGTGCCATGGCATGGCAAAATAGGCAAACTTTAAATTGGATTTTAGCGGAAAAAAGGGGGAGTTTGTAAGATGTTCGGAACGCTCTGTTGTATGTTTATCTCAAATAACACCTCACCAGATGGAACATTTTCTGTTGCTATGAGTAAGCTCTGAGCTTTAAAGTTTGAAATGACTGAAAATGCTGGTAAGGGTGGAAGCATTAAGTGGGATGGGCTAGAGGAAATTTTTGGAAAATGGGGAGCCGTTTTGGCTAAGACAGGGATAATTATACTGATAGTACTAATTCTGTTCTCCTTATTGACATGTTGCATCGTGCCTATCCTGAAGAAATGGTGTGTGAGAGCAATGGACAAGAGGCTGAACCTCGTAACGGACATGCAGGGAGCGCAAATGCTAAGTATGCTAACCCCTGAACAACTGGTGCGCAGAATTCTTCTGGCGCAGAGGGGGGAGGAAATACTGGATTTGTTCCCAAATCCCTGATTACATGGACGATTTAAAGGACGAGGAGGAACTGTGAGAATGATGAACAATGGCTGATACTCTCTCCTGAAAGAAGAGGAGGGGGAATATATACACCACAACCACACACGAACATATCACATAAATACCATCATGATGCCATCCATATTCTCTGTAACCATTTTTTTGATCATTATTTTTTAATCATTTTTTAAATTTTTCTATATTCATTGTTGTACTATTATGCATACTATCTAAAATAATGTTTGTGATTCCATTATAACCCAATAGATTAGTTGCATTTTATTGTGTAATGTATTTGGTCAGTCTGTTCAAGATTCATCTATTTAGGACCGCCTAACGGGAAGGGGCCGATGGGGGAATTTTCCTGGATTAAAACAGCCGCCAGGTTTTTCGCCTTCATCAGTTGAATGTTGACAGATGATGAAATATGTTCAATGTTTGATGTAATGCCATATACTCATGATAAGTTCATATATCACTGTGTCGTATGTTTTCTCATGCATCATCATAGTCAAGTTTAAGAGTTTCAGACGAGACCATATACTCATACACATATTTTAGTCATATTCCCACAAACATAGGCATTCATTTACCATACATTATCTCTGCGAGTAATTTATGATAAAATCATAAAGAGGAGGGACTATGTAGAGGCAGATAATGTATCATCACTCTGTATTTAGGTTACACAAGGCTCGGGATGCAGTTAGGCAAATATCAGATTTGACAGTAAAAGAATCCATGAGAGGTGTTTTGATAAATCTAAGTGGTTCACGTGTAAGCTGAGCCTTGGGGGTTAAATGAGGTGGAACATTCGGGAGTAGGGTGACCTGACCGTTAGGATGGTTGGGACAAGTTTCACAATAGAGACAGTTGTTTTTGCCAGGAAAAAGAGATAAGTAGAATGGGGTGACAAATGACCCACAGGTTTAGGAGTAAGCAGGAAAGAACTTTGCAATTCCCAGAAAATATGACACACACACACACACACACACACACATACACCCACCCAGGAGGATATAAGAATAGGAAGAGTGACTGTTCATGTGGGCTGTTTCTACTAATCTGGACGTGTAGACCAGTGTATTTGCTGTATGCTGACGTTCTGCGAATAAATTATTCCCGTTGGCTGTAACTTTTCTCCGTGGTTCTCTGAGTCTCTTCATTTCAGTGTTTGCTGAAGTTGAGCATTTTTCTTACAAGTACTACAGTGGGAGGGATGCACTCATGACAGTGAGGCACAGAGCAATCCATATGAAAAGGTTCATAATCCACATAGTGAGGACACGGTTTAGAAACAGTGTAATCCAGCAGATTGATGATGAGGAAGCTGAAAGATCAGCCTGGCATGAGCAGAGGAGCAGAGGGTCTGCTGGTAGCAGCCGTTGAGGGGTACACTACAGCGGTGAAAACCATACACATGCTGCCGGGTCTATGTGGCAGATTAGCTGGCCGGATAGTGGCCTGCTGTGGCAGCTTCACTCATTGGTGATAATCCACGATAGTGACTTGGTACCCAGGGAGAGGAGGCAGTGTAGCAGCAGATGATCACTGTGAATGGTTGGCAGATGGCTGCAGGAGAGAGAGAGGTGTGGGGGGATGGCTCAGGAGAGTAGTGGCAGGTGAGTTGATTGTAACAGCTGTTGCTAATTATCCTGACTGCTCTTTATCCCCATTTTATGTAGTAGTGTGCTGGTCCTGGGAGGTTGTCTGCTCTCTACAGAAAGAAAACCTCTGCTCGTGTGTTGTTTCAGTTAAACACAACGTACAGAAGAGCAAGTGCTGCAGGAGCCAGGTAGCTGCAAGCACATGTGTGTTATTATTTGTTGTAATGATTGTTGTTTGGAGCAGACAACTGGAATAAAAGACTGTAAACCTGACAGAGGATCTGTGTGTTTGTGCTGGGGGAAAACTCACGAATGTAGCGAGACGGCTACACTGGTGCCCAATGTGTCCAAGAACAGGCGATGACTGATCCACAGCAGCTTCAGCTGGTGACAGCATTGGCACGAATGCTGGGGGAAAATTGCAGCAATGCACTGGGAACAAGCAGCAGTGAATGCCTTCCCCTCTTTCTCCCCCACTCTCTTGGGTCATGCTGCACAAGATGATAACGGCGGACGACCTCCAGGCCTTCCTGGACATGTTCAAGGCAACGGCCGTGGCGTGTAGCTGGCTGGCCGGCTGCGCAGTGAGCCGTGCGCTTCTTCCCCTCGCTGTCCAGTGAGGCACAGACTGCGGTGCTCAGCCTGCCAGCCTCCTCGCGGGGAAGGTTCCAGGACGTGAGGAAAGCCGTCCTCGACCGGATGGGCTACACGTGCAAGGATCACTGTTGTCAGTTGAGGTCCACTAAGCCGGGACCGGCAGATCTCCCCTTCGTCTACACTCAGCAGCTGAGGGATGCAGCGTCCAGGTGGCTGCAGCAGGGGCAGTGTGTGGGCGAGGTGCGGATGCTGAAGCAGGTCGTGCTGGAGCAGTTCATGGAGGGGCTTCCGACAGGGACTTCAGAGTGGGTATGGTGTCACCCCTGGATCTGGCAGTCACCGTCATCCTCGTGGAGGATCATCTTACCATCCATCCTTGGGGCCAGGCGTTTGAGGGTCAGCCACCACCATCCACTCAGCCAATTCAGGCACCTTGCCGGAGATCCTCACCCCTGCCCACCCTGCAGCATTATACCCCTGTTCTGCCCTCTCCTCCTCCTCATGCTAATTCTCCCTCTGTTCTCTCTCCTCCTCAGGGTCCAGCCACTACAGCTGCTGATCTCAACTCACAGAGGGATCCTCAGGCGTTGGGGCAGGTGTGTTGGCGGTGTGGGGAACCTGGTCACTTCCGCAGCAAGTGCCCGTTCATGGAGGTCTGCCAAGTGGTCCGGGTTGCAGGCCCACCAACACCTTCCCCTGGTCCAGGAGGGACATACAGCATTGTGGTAACAGGTGATGGTGGATTTGGGCTGTATGCAGTCTATAGTCCATCAGAACCTGGTTCGTCCTTGGGCTTTGGTGGAGGCGTCGTGGGTGGACATTAGGTGTGTGCATGGGGATATCCACAGATACCCTGTAGTACCCAGGGAAATTTGACATAAGGGAAAAAAGCATAGTGTTAAGGCTGCAGTTACTTCCCCCTGACGCACCCCTTGATTTTTGGCACTGATTAGCCTGGGTTTAATAGGGTAGTGGGGCAATGTGTGGGGGTGCATTCACAATTGGTAGGGACATTGGATATGCGTGCAGTGCTCAGTGGTGATGTGAGGTTGTCCAACACTGCAGACAGGGAGGGGGAACCAGCAGTGCCTTTGCAGGAGGCTCCGCAGGTTCCTGTGCTACACTCCATGGAAGATTTTCCACTTGAGCAGTCCCGTGATGATACTCTGCGTTTTGCTTTGGAATAAAGGTGTGTTCACACTGGACCTTATACTTTTGTCGCTGGCGACGCGTTTACATATTAAGTCAATGCAAACGGGCGACTGAGCGATTATTCGCTCTGGCGAAAAATCGCTCGGGCTCCAAGCGACAGCGGCAGAGCGTCAGAGCAAAAAATCGCTCATCGCTCGAGTTGAGAAATCCCAAGTCAGGGTTCTTTCTCTTGTTGTCAGTCGCTTGTCTGCTGCAGGGCTCTGTGCTCTGTGTGCCTGTGTGTCTGTGTGTGTGGGCTCTGTGTACTGGTGAAAAGAGCGTCTCGCTTGAATGACGTCATCAAAGCGACAAGGCGAATTGTGCCAAATTGACGAGCGACTGCAGCTGAGCGACTGAGCAACAACAATGGAGCGATATGAGCGACAGTGACAAAAATAAAAGGTCCGGTGTGAACACGGCTTAAGTGATAAAAATTTATGGTCATTTGGCACACCTTGATGCAGTGCAAACTTATTCACACTTCTCATTGGTTATACAGATTATACAGAGTGAATCATGACACTCAGACAGGAGAAGAAATTTCCCAGTTGTTGGTGCCGAAAAGCCGCCGGGAAATGGTTTCCCAGGCAGCTCATTATAACCTGATAGCTGGGCACATGGGGTATGCCAAAACACTAGACCAGATAATGACCCGATCCTATTGGCCCAGCATTCGGGGAGATGTACGCCGTTGGTGTGCATCTTGCCCTGAATCCCAGTTGGTGAACCAACCCGCCATCCCAAGAGTGCCTTTACGTCCATTACCACACATTGAGGTTCCATTTGAGCATATTGGGATGGACCTCATCAGGCAGTGCCCCTGCACACTATCTCTGCAAAGAGTGTTGCTGTTTCAGGAGTGTCAGCAGCGCCTGTACAACAGAGGAACTAGATTAAACAATGTGCACTGGGAGATAAAGTGCTTGTATTACTCCCTTCTTCCAGCTCCAAATTACTCGCCAAGTGGCAAGGACGCTTTGTGGTCACACGACGAGTGGGTGATGTTGACAACACAGATTTAGCATCTCAATCTCCTCAAAGCATGGAGAGGGGCAGAGCCTGTTTCTCTAGTGACCACGGTAGAAGAAAGAGATGAGTTGGGACCTGAGGTTCCTGAATCCAATCATCCCACCTCGCTCCTTTGTGACAACCGTCGCATACCGTCCCAGAGAGCAGATGTTGCCATGTTCCACCTCCTCAGCACCTGCACCTCAGGGGGCTGCCCTGGAGTTGCAGGTGGGGAGCCCAGAGTGCAGTGCTGAAAATCCTGAGGGCTGCAACCCATTTATGATGCAATGTTTCATCCTGTTCGCCCTGCAACCCCACACCTCTTCCTTTCAAGGAGGCTCAGGAAATGTTGAACGGGAGGTTTTCAAGGGGGTTTCTATGGGCCCTAATGCCAATGCAGCATTAATGAACCTGATTCAAGGGAACAAGACTTTGCAATAGTGACTGGAACTGGTCAATTTGTTTGTTGATCCAGAACCATCATTATCATCTTCATCCTGCCTAATTTATTTAGGCTGATCCAGGAACATCATTGCTATGTTGACTCTGGAAAATTTGTTTATATTGATGCATCGTTGATGTTGATCGGGGACCATCACTGCTATGCTGATGTTGACATGAACAAATTATCCAGAATCAACGTGATGATGATGTTGGTCGTGGATAACCTAACCAAATCTATCCAGGATCAACATGGAAAAAAGGAGGCAAATGTGTTAATGGCACTACTTTGCAAGTGAAAAATGTTATTATCCTAACTGTTTGTTAGTGAACAATACTCTAGCTTATTGGCAAACTTACTTATTACGTAGCCTACCTACTTAGCAAGCTAGTTAGCTTAATACGTTTATTAACATGCTAGCCTATTGGAAAGCTTACTTGTTAGCAAAGCATACCTACTTAGCAAGCTAGCTCACTAATATTCTTGTCTATCAGCAAGTTTATTGACTGGCATAGCCAACCTAGTTAGCAGGCTAACTCGCTACCCTGCGAGTTCACAAGATTTTAATTCAGTGTTACTGAGGCTTTTGCTCAATTGTATTAACTTCGATTTGATAAACTAGCTCAGCTCTGAAGAAGCACAAAGGAATTTTCAAAGAAGCACAGGAGCAGCACACTGATGATGTCAGAGAACTGTGATTGGTGAAATGCAATGTTGGTCTTGGAATGCATTTGGTATGTTGATCCAGGAGCTAGTCCTATTTGGCCAAATAACGTCATGCCACGCAACACCTGATCCAGGAGGGTGACAAGTGGAAGGTGGCCTTCAACACCCCAACACAACATAAGTATTTGATGATGCCTTTCAGCCTACCAATGCCTCAGCTGTGATCAAGGCCTTGTCAATGATGTGCACGAGTTTGCCTACCTGGATGATATCCTGATCTTTTTCAAGACCAAGGAGGAGCATGTACATCAAACCCAGGTGGTCCTTTAGTGCTTCCTAAATACTCTTTGTTCATTAAAGCTGAGAAATGTAAATCCAACTACTCATCTGCCTCCCTCATGGGGTACATCATGGGACAGGGAAGAATGCAGGTGGACCCTGCGAAGGGGTCAGCTGTTACATCCTGGCCTGTCCCAAACTCATGTTAACGGCTGCAACAGTTCCTGGGACCCACAAACTTTTATCTGAGGTTCACCTGTGGCAACAGCATTGTGGTTGCCCCACTCACAGTCCTTACCTCTTTTAAGGGGCTGTTCCAATAGTCCTCCTTGGCTGAGGAGGCCTTCCAGAACCTCAAGGTACAATTCACATTGGCCCTGTCTTCCAAGTACCTGACTCTGAAAGACAATTTATTGTGGAGATGTTGGGGTGGAAGCCATCCTATTTCAGTGGTCTGCCAATGACCAGAGGCTCCATTCTTGCCCCTTCTTTTCTAGGCAACTCTACCCGACAGAGAGAAACTACGACATGGGGAACCGAGATCTGATGGCTGTTTAGCTGGCCCTGGTAAAGAGGTACAACTGGCTCTAGGTACCAAGTTGCCCTTTCTGGTTTAGATCAATCAAAAGATCCTCAAGTACATCCAGTCCGCCAAAAGGCTGAACTCTTAGCAAGCCAGATGGTCCCAATTATTTACTAGGTTAAAATGATTTCTCTCCTACTAAGCCGGCAGTTCCAGCGACGCCCTGTCCCACCAGTTTGTGGAGCCACCCCTGGCCCTCCTGCTTCTGGTTTAGTTGCCTCGCTCACCTGGGAGGCAGAAGCAAAAGCAAATGGATCTGCACTTGTATAGCACTTTTCTAGTCATCTGACCACTCAAAGCGCTTTTTACACTACGAGTCACATTCACCCATTCACACACATTCACACATTGGTGGCTGAGGCTACCATATAAGGTGCCACCTGCTACTCAGATTTTAATACACACACTGATGAAACAGCCATCTGCAGCAATTTGGGGTTCAGTATCTTGCTCAAGGATACTTTGACTGGAGGAGCTGGGCATCGAGCCGCCAATCTTCCGTTTAGTGGACAACACGCTCTACCTATGAGCCACGGCTGCCCCAAGTCCAGGCCATTCTGGAGAACCAGCCCGGCCGTAGCTCCTGCCCTCCTGACCCCCTGTTCATGTCTCAGACATTGAGGTCAAGCATCCTCTAATAGGCTTCTCTTTGCACTTTGTTACTGGTCTGACACCATCCAATGGGCACACCACCATTCTGATGATGGTAGACTGATTCAGTGAGATGGCCCACTTCATGTACCTGCCCAGCTCCCAGTGTGGTCTCCTGGGATCCTAGTTAACATCAGTATTATGGAGGAAGTTTTGCACTCTCACTGGTGCCACTGTCATCAGGGTTCCATCCTCAGTCCAATGCCCAGACATAACGCAAGAACCAAGAGATGGAGATGACTCTGCGGTGTACGGTGCACCTCTTGTGGTGGTCCCAGCAAGTCCGAGTACGCCAACAACACCCTGACCAGCTCTGCCACTGGACTGCCCCCCTTCTAGTGCACCTATGGGTTTCACTGTCCCTGCCCTGAAAAAGGAAATTCCCCGACCAGAACTTCATCCACCACTGCAGCTTGTCCTGGGCCCAAGCAGTAGCGGTTTTAGCCTTAATGGCTTTAGTGGCCTAGGCGACACCTCCCTAGGGCTCGGGTTTGGTCAGGAAAATGTGGCCAGCAAAATGTCTTCTTAGTGTACGTATATTTATCACAATATCATCCACTGTGCTCATAACAGCGGAATCTCGCCATGTCTCAACCCAAGCATGAAGTAGAACTTAAAACCATTGGTGTAAATGAGCAATGTTCCTCATTTTATCCATTCTCCGCACACTGTTTCCTCATTCAAACATAAGTCTCACATTATAACAATATAAGTCATCACATTATAAGGTGAAACGTTTCACCATATAACATGACAAATACTATATTGTTATGTTATTATATGAAGTGTCCGTCACGCAAAATAATATAACTTTAGTTTATGAAGAGATAAGACAGAGCCCTCTCCTCTCCTCTTAAATGCTTTACTCACAAGTGCGTGAATTGACACAGATATGAAGCGTCCGTAGCGCAAAATAATATAATGGTAAAGAGCTAAGACGAAAAAAAAAAAAAGCAGCAGCGGCAGTCAAATTTCAGTAGCGGAAATGCGCCGTGTGTGAGCTTATCATTATTATTATTATTATTATTATTATTATTATTATTATTGTTGTTTTTATTTCGATTTTTTTTCCTTCAGCAATATTTTTGCAAATTCATGTGAGATAGTAAATCACAGACACATTAAATTTTTAACAGTGATGAAAGTGGTGTACAAATGCTTCTTAACACATATTACACCAATCAGACAGATGGGGTTGCGGAAATTAGGACCCAAAATTTCCATTTTGGAAAGGCCACACCCCTCACATCATAAGTCTGATTGACTTGAAAAGCAAGACACAGGTTCAGCTTGATGTGCTCTTCGAAAAAACCTCAAGAACCATTAAAGTCCGCCTGAATAGATTTTCCCCAAAACACATTTTTTTCACATCTCCTCTGAAACCATAGTTTAGTTTAGTTTATTTCAGTCATATATAAATTCAAAGCAGCAAAAGAAAAAAAAAGAAAAAAAAAACATAGATCCGATTAAGAAAAAAAAGAGGGTTTACAATGGACCGAGCTTATCAAAAGTTATCAATGGGGTTATAGTTATCAAATTGATCACTAGGGGGCATCACAAATGCAATAAGTGCGCATGGCATAACACACATCAGACTATAAATCAGAAATTGATTGTCCAATTGTTACAAAACTTGCAGGATGTGATGAATAATAATGTTGAACTGGTTGTTAAGATCCTATCTAGCTTTCAAGTTTTAAAGGTCTATGCTTGAAACTCGTAATCACGGAATCACTTGTGGCTTTATTTAGCTCCTGTGAGTGGGTGAATCATAGACACATTGAAATTTTTTACCAATGTTTTGGAGGTTATGTTCTAATGCTGTTCAACAAATGTTCCAACAATGTTCCACCTGACTAGATTTGCCCCTATTTTCAATTTTTTGAAAAAAAAAAAAAAAAAAAAATACATCTCCTAAACCATAGGTCTAATTTGTACCAGGTCTGTAGATCATCATTACACAAAGTTATCAATAGCTCAATAATTTTTTTTTCCAACATCCTCAAAATTAATAATAATCTCCTTGCATTTTGAAGAAGAGGTGTGGCTTAGCATAAAAATAGATCTAACTCTATGACTATTGAGCCAATCATCACAAAACTTGCAGGAAATATCTACAAAAGTGATAGCAATCTACCTGGAAAGATTCATTTAAATTGACCACTTGCAGCAAATGCAAAAAATGGGCATGGTATAGCACAAATAGACTTTTGACTAATAGAAACAAAAAGACTATAAATCAAATGTTTTTGTTCAGTCATTACAAAACTTGCAGATATGTTCTACAGCAATGTGTACTGTGTGTGTAAAAATATTTAAAAATCAGTCAATAGGGGGCCACACATTACAATTTCATTCGTAAATTTGAAAAACACATTTTTCACATCTACTCCTAAACCATAGGTCTAATTTATACAAAATTTTGTTTATCAAAAGCATCAAAAACTTGTTGATATCTAAGTGTGTTTTGAAGATACTGACCAATGCACTTTAGAGGGGAGTGGCTCAGCACATAAATAGACCCAATGCCATAGCCACTGAGCGATTCATCACAAAACTTGCAGGAAATGTCTACATAGCAATAAACCTTAAAAAATCTTTATTCAAATACTCAACCAGGGGGCACCACAAATACAAAATATGCATCACACAAATTACACTATAAATTAAAAAAAAATGTTTGTCCAATCATATGTTCTATGGTAATGTTGGGCCAAATGTGTAAAATTATTTTAAAATCAGTCAACAGGGTGTGCTGCAACCCAATTTCGACAAACACAAACATACTGATTCACCAGGTTGCTGTTGGTGTTGGCAAGTACACAGTCAGGGCCACACAGTTGGCATGAATGGCCAGTAGGATTATGTTTTCAAAAGGTCTGAAATTGATTTATAGGAAGCCAACATGCCAACCATAGTAGGTCAGACAGACACACACACACACTATTATTGAAAAGAAATATTGTCTACTGTAGCAGCAATCACATAAAATGTTAACCTATGTTTGATTCAGCCATCCCTCTGCCCTATATGTCTCTTTACTACAGCAGGACACTTCCACTCCACAATACTGATGCATGCCTTGCGGAAGGGATTTCTCTTAAGAAGAAGAGAGAGCATGCAGGCCTTGGGTTGCCTCCTGTAGCCATCAGCGTGTTTAGCTTCTCTTTTTGTTTACTCTTCAGAGTTTCCTCATCCACGATGTAGGATGACAATGGGGTACTACTGCCATCTGCCACTGCAGAGTTTTTTTTATTCCAAGAGGGTCTGTCAAAGACTTTTTCAAAATGCAGTTATTGTATTGGTTACATCTGTGCACTCTTTCGTAACCCTTATGACTGGTTTGACTGAGCTCCCTCTCTTTCTCTGTCTCTATCTATGAAATGGCAGCTGCCCCCTCTTCTTGTAAGGGATTGGTTTACTGAGCAGCTGCTGGGTCAAGAGAATAAATATAGACAATGAGCATGGCTGTTGTAGTATGGAGTGACAAAAGAGGACATTTGCACAGATACAGTCAGAGCATATACATTTTTGAGAAATGAGTGTGCCGAAAATATAAAGGGGTAGAAGTACAAGAACAATTAAAAATGGGATAACATGGTATTGCAACACAATATGCCCTTTTATTGCATTTCCAGCACACACTTGATTTTATGAGGTGATGCTTTGTAACGACACAATTACATAACAATTACATTTCAACACTGAAATTGAAATTTGCAAATGTCTCAAAGGATGTTGAACATCTCCTTGAATTGTAGAGCAATCACAGTTATTATCTTTTTTATTGAAGAATGACTTCAATTCCAGAGAGGTTTACAAATTTTGAATGTGGGCAAGAAAAGATAAGTGAGTTTGGTTATTGGTATTGTGGGAGACAAGATTGGAATCACACATCCTTGGTCAGCAGAGATCTTAGGTTGCTGAGTACTATGTAGTATTTACTGATTCCCTGTGATGAATAATATTCTTACTAAAAGTTTTATGTCCCACTAAGACACTTCTGGTGGCAGGGGCCTAGTGGACACGGGGTACATGTTTACAATGCCTTTCTTGCCTTTACACATAGTGCAAAGAATTTAAAGTGCCACCCATACCCACACACACGCACTTAAGAAGCAACATATAAAAACATATAAAATCACAGATCTACTATAAAGTACTTAAAAAATATTTAGAGTTATAATAAATGTGTTGTTCGAGGGCACTGTGGTAAAATATTGCACCTATTAGCTTATGTGAGGCGGTTCAGCTTAGCAGCATTTACAATTCTAATAGCCCAGTGGAAGTAGCTGTTTTTGAGTCTATTAGTGCGGCCTATAAGACTTGCATAGCGTGTTCCAGAGGGCAGCAGTGCAAAGAATTTATTGTCAGGATGGAAACTGTCCTTGATGATCCTCCTGGCTCTACTGTGGCACAGAGAGATGGAGATGTCCTCCAGAGAGGGCAGGGGACCTCTGGAGGGCCTTTCTGTCTGCAGCAGTGCAGCCAGCACACCACACTGTGATGCAGTACGCATCACAGTCTCAATAGTGGAGCAGTAGAGGGTCACCAGCAGGTTGTCTTTAGTCCGCTTTTACTGAGCAGTCTCAAGAAGTGCAGTCTTTGTTGGGCCTTCTTGACCACTCTTGTGGTGGTCGCAGCCCAGGTAAGGTCCTGGGAGATGGAGATCCCCAGGACCTAGAACTTAAAAGTGGAGATCCTCTCCACTTTGTCTCCATATATGACGAGGGGTGCTGGATCTGCTCTGTGCCTCTGAAAGTCCAACATCTCTTCTGTTTTTCCAGTGTTGAGCGCCAGGTTCTTTGTGCACCAGTTTGTGGACCTTTAAACTGGCGATTTGTTTTGCTTGCCTTTTTCTTTGTTTTCATGAGGCTGTTTTCACAGTTTCTGAATATGCAAAGTGTCTCAGTGTTTAACATTTCACAAAAAATAAAGAGGATATGCACAGAAAAGACAAAAAAATGACCTTAGGTACTGAAAATGCATGTCCTTCCTGTGTATATTTTTAGTTTCTATTTTATAGTCCACTTCACATTCCCTGTTTGATTACTGCCATGACCTCTAGGCCTTTGTCTTGAGCACAATCCTCATATTTCTTATTGAAAGGCCAAAGTAGTAACCAAACCAGACCTGAATGAGTCTGAATGAATCAGCATTTTGGAATTTTACTAATCTTTGTAGGACCAATTCTCAAAAGAAGAGGTTGATGAACAGGAAGGAAATGAAGAGTAATGGTGCAGGGTGCATATTAGTGCATATGTGGCACCAAGCACACCACCAACCAGTGATCACTAATGATGACGCAGGAGGTGTCACCCCATAAAAGAGACCTCTGGTCCTGGAGGGGGGGCAAAGGGAGTCTCAGTCAGCGCTTGCATTCAGCACACAGGTAAGATAACAGCATCACATTTCATGTCCACTCATGTTCTGTTTGTTTATCCAGGAAGTATTTGGTTGATGATATGAGGTTGTGGTCACTGTAAGGTTCCCAAAATCCCAACAGCAGTGTTTGTGTGTTTCTGTGTGAAACTGAGAAAAAAATGTATTAACATTCTCATGCATGTGAAGTCTTGTTTCAGTCATCACCAAACAGCAACAGTAAGAGTTTAGGGGTTGGGAAGGGTTAACAGTCATAATGGAAAGTGCATCATTTGCAAGCTAATAGAACTAAGTCCAGCAGCATAGTATGGGTAGAGTCCAGGGGAACAAGGCAGGGAGTTGTCTTCACTCAATAAATGAAAGAAAAAAACAATGTGAAAGACAACTAAGACTCTACAGAAGCATCCCTGCATAATTGCAGTGTTCAAGGAAACCAGACTATTGAGTTGAGGTTCAAATTAGTTTTTGATCTGAAGTAATTCTGCTGCAGTAAAGGCAATTATTGGCCAGAGGGTGGAGTCTAAATAAAGGTCTTTTGCAACCTATGTCAGGTATGTCAGGCCTATGTTAGACCTAATTATATTGTGTGGTGTGTGATGAGTTAAAAAGATGTGAAAGTTGAGCTAGAGAGATGTATGAAGTACATATGTTTTCTGAACTTTAAGGCATTAGGCACTAGGCCTTTTTTCAAAGCATCATACCTGAAGAGTATCTTTGAAATGATTGTAGATGAACTAGTAACTAGTTAGGAGGCTGAGTGTCCTTGGAAGCTCAGGAGTAACCAAAAACTACATGTTGAATTCTATGCTGCTGATGAAAGTAGCAAGAGCACTGCAGGGCAGTAACTACAGGGACATTGATTTCATGTTCTCTTCATTTTTCTTGTATTTGTTCTTCAAATCAATCAATCAGTCAATCATCTTCAACAAATCCTAAATGAGAAAACGAACAATAATAGACAAGCCTCACAGGTAGACACACGCGCACACACACACAGCTGTACATTTCAAATCCGACCATGGCCGCAAACAACAGGCAAAGATGAATTATAGATCAAAATGCACGTTTTTCATCTCTGCAGGGTATGTTGGATGCTCAGGTCAGAGTAACTCGTTACCCAAGCAACCAGTGTCCAGCTACTCTCAGTCATTCTGTGTGTAAAGGACTCTAGTGGTCCATGTTACAGAAAAGGGACAGGCCTCTTTTAATTCCTAACTTTTTGATTATGACAAATAAAGGGCTGCTTTAAGTTTTATTAAACTGAAACTCTCATCCAAAGAAAAATTTAAGTTTGTTCAAAATATTTAAAACCAAATTTTGTTTGAATGTTTTCCTGACATGGACCCTTATGGTCCTGTAACTGGGAGACTCTTGACAGACAGCTATGACCTGCAAGGTAAGGACCATGTGACCAGTTGAGATAACCAAAGGCATCTACAGGCTAACTAGCCCTGCCAGCTTTTCTACTTGTGCAGTGTATCTGTTGTACTGCAGAAGATGGTAGACAGTGAAAAAATACATGACACAACTTAACAATTGTGGAACTCTACAGCACAGGGAAGTGCACACTTAAGTTAATCTAGTAAAGTTAATCAACTTGCTTACTCCTATGTATAAAGGCATGCTAAGTACCTATTGCGATGTTATCATGATGTCTTACATGAAACATTATAGAATAGAATAGAATAGAATAGAATAGAATAGAATAGAATAGAATAGAATAGAAAGAACTTTACCTATCCCCAAGGGGAAATTCAGCTGTCCAGCAGCTCATAAAAGACAAAAAAATTAAATAAAATACATTAAAATAAGTGCACAAATAGAGATTAGGTTAATTAGAATAAAATTGTCCATTTCACAGTCCAGCCAGTTGTGGTGGGTGTTAAACAATCTTATTGCCTCGGGGACGAAGGGTCGCCTGAAATGCTCTGTTCTGCAACACAGTGAAATAAGTCGACTGCTGCAGCTGCTCCACTGTCATCCCAGGAGGCTGTGGAGAGGGTGTCTGCTATTGTCCATTATAGCTTTCAGTTTGTTCAATGTGCCCCGCTCCACAGTTCTTAGTGTGTCCAGTCTCCTGCGGAGCGCTGAGCCAGCCTTTTTAACCAGCCTGTCCAAACGCTTGGTGTTTTTGTCTGTCAAGCTAAGCGGCTTGGGGGAAGGCCCAGAACAGGCGGCTCTGCCCCTTCCTGTAGAGGGCGTCAGTGTTAGAGGACCAGTCCAGCTTATCATCGAGGAGGAGATATTTGTAGGTGTGCACCACCTCAATGTCCTCCCCCTATATGGAAACTGGTTGATGGGGTGACCTCTTTCTTCTGAAATCCACCACCATCTCCTTGGTTTTGGCTGTGTTCAGGTGGAGACAGCACTTACTGCACCAGTCCCTGAAGGCATCCACAAGGTCCCTGTAATCCTGTTCCTGATCACTCCTGATACAAGTCACAATGTCTGTCTCATCAGAGTATTTTTGTTTGTGGCAGGACTGTGAGTTGTATTTAAAGACAACACTATTTAATGGCAAAGAAGTGTCATAATGTCTAATAGTAGGTGTTATCATGTGACAAGTGACACTGTCATTATGTTGTCAATGTATCAAATGGGCATATGATGTCAAAAGACAACCAGTAGTCTACAGCGGGAATCCTCAATAATTATAATGTCATACAAAATCATCATGCCACAGAATATGTCATGTCAGTTAAAAATATATTTAATGCAAAATAATCAATGTTTAATCATCAAAACTGTATTCAATTCAAATTGATTTTGTGTTACATGAAATCATAAATTTCAGTTAAATAACTCGTCAGTTTCTTCAATATATTGTAATAAATAATGTCAGTGTTAAGGATAAGGCAGGATCATTATTCAGTATCCTTGTTGCCTGAGGTTAGAAGCTCCTCTTGAGCCTCTCAGTGCTGCCTGCTACCTTCTCCCCAACCTCAGCAGGGTCAAAAGGCAGTTATCTAGGTTGTTAGGATCTTTTATAAGGCCCCAGTCACACAGAAAGTGTTTTAGCAGCTGGAGGTGGCTTTCTGTAATTGTTTTTAATAAGAATTAAACTTTTTGCTTCTTGATTTTGCATTGCTACGTGCCTCACGTTTCTGCACTCTAGGAATACACAGAATGCATCCCCATACAGATTAAATCTACCACAGATTTATGTCATCAGTTGATAGTGGTGTCCTGGAACTTGCTCCACACTGCATCATGTAGTGCAAACTGCAGAGCACCGTCTGATTGCCCTGACCATTTCCAGACCTCTTGCATTAATGGGGGGATGTGCCAAAGTTTGTTTACATACTTTTATCTCAACAGGATGGCTGTCGTATATATCATCAAATGATGCTGCATTACAATGTCATATGGTAAATGGTAAATGGACTACACTTATATTACATGTATAGTGCTATTCTACCTTAACGGACAAAGTACTTTACAATTAGCCTATTCACACACATTCACACATACCAATGATGACAAAGCTGCCTTACAAGAAGCTGGCCTGCCTATCTGGAGCAATTTAGGGTTCAGTGTCTTGACCAATGACACTTCAACATGTGGACAGGTGGAGTGGGGAAATTGCCAACCTTGTCATTAGTGGATGACTTACTCTAAAATCTGAGCCACAGTTGTCTCATATTGCATCCTCTTGTGATGTAACTGGAACCATAGATGGAATGCTTATGTCCTTATAAAATACCCTCATACATTTAATTATACTGTAGAAATACTTGCCAAAATTGATGTAACTGTCTTGTCACCAGTTCTTTCTCCTGTTGTTGTTGAAAAAAAAACGAAAAAGCAAAAAGTTGCGATTATGATTTCATAATCACCTTGTCATCCTCAGTTAGAATTATCTGTAATTCTTACCTTCACTAAAAATGTTTGGGTACTGCTTCAGTATCTGAAAAAAGGTTGTGGTGCTTTACTGTATTTTGGTTTATTATTATTTTTTTTTTGCTACACCCTCCAACCTAAGATCCACTGGGATTAATGACATTTTTTTGAGGGTCCTAAGGACAGAGGGATGTTGTGTGCTGTAAAGCCCTCTGAGGCAAATTGTGATTTGTGATATTGGGCTTTATAAATAAAATTGATTGATTGATTGATTGATTGATTTTAATCATTTCTGTCTCCTCACAGAGGAATTTCAGCTGCTTGAACATCCTGACTGTCATCATGCCACGACTCATTGTTGCTCTGATGATGGCTGCTTTGTCAACAGAGGTCTGCACCACAGGCAGTTTGAAATCCACCTACCACAGTGAAGGTACAGTCAGAGTTCCAGAGGCTTTAAAAGAAATCTGCCACTACAGATCACTGCATAGACTTGGACTTGGATTTCACTACATGTCAGCACAACAACAGCAGTTGCAGTCAGCTGTCAGTGTCTACACTGAACATCTTCAGCTACTGACAGTGCTGCAGCCAGTCCAGACGCTTGCTGCAGGTAAACTAAAAGTGTATCAATGCTTGATCAAAACCAGATGTGTTATCCGACGAGTTCAGAAATCTAAAGTGTTTTTGGTTAGTTCACACAGCTACACTCAAAGGCAAAGTGAATGCCAGTTGTCATGGAGAGAGAGGAAATGCAATATAGTTTAAAGGAGAAGTCCAGTATTTTGCACTTTGAGCCCCATTCCTGGGTTGTTTATGAAGAAATAGAGTGGTTAAGACCAAAATCTTGACGATTGCTTCTTCTCTGACAATTTGAGAGAATTTGGTTTTCCTCTGCCTGGCTTAACAATGCTGTCTATGACCATGTGTAAATCTGTCCTAAAACCACCTTTAACCATTTTCAAAGCCATGAAACTCACAGAGTGGTCAGTGGTGTTCGTCGATGTGCTGACATAAAAATCGTAGCAAACTGTGGTTTCCGTGATGATTTATTTGACATTTTGTCCATGCATTGATTTTCTATAGGAAGCCTCATTGTCCATTGGTAGTAATCCGCCACCAGAAACAGAAAGGGGGTTGTTTACGACAAGGTTGTAGTCATTGTAGTCTTTTAGCTCAGCAAAAATGCCAGCTCGATAGTGCTGTGTGCGCTCCTCCTCTTCGGAGGAATTCTCCTGCAGTCGCTGACCACACAAAACTTGCCCATTATTACTCACTTGTAAACAACCTTTGCAGTACGATGCCTTTGAACGCAACGCCAGCATTCTTCTTCGGCTTCTTTCTGTGTCCCATTACAATTGCAATGGTTTCCCGTCGGTTGGTGACACTCACGTAAAGGAGCATTATTGCCATCAAGCTGGCTGGAGTGTATAATGAACGAGGGTCAAATGAACTATCAAGCGGAAGTTTACACACGGATGTGAGGCAGCTAAAAAAATAGTTCCACAATCGAGATGAATAGCGAAAACACGGATGGAACCGGGCAAGGTTTAGACTCTGTGTGGGGGAACCGTCTCTCGCAGGCTCCTGGTGTACGGAGCCCCCAAGAGAACTTAAGATGGAAAGGTGCATGTGGGCATTTCTGACATCTTTCACGTCGTGGTAAGCTGGGGAGGACTAGTGACTGAGAATTTTGAGGATGTGGTCAGGGATCCCCTGCTTGGATGTGGTTGAGCATCCAAGCAGGTCTACCCCAACCAGAAGCCCTGGATGACCCGGGAGGTCCAGCGGCTGCTGAGAGAGAGGAACGCCGCCTTCAGGTCTGGTGACCAGGCCCTCTACTCTGCGGCCCGGGCTGACTTGAAGAGAGGCATCAAAGGGGCCAATTCGGACTACAGGAGGAGGATCAAGGAACACCTGGAAAGTAACAACAGCAGGCAGGTGTGGCAGGGAGTCCAACATCTTACCAACTACAGGTCCACCTTGGGAGCTGCTGAGGGTGAGGCCTCGCTGGCAGAGGAGCTGAACGTCTTCTTTGCCCGCTTCGAGGTGGACAATCACACCACACCCCACGGTACACAGCAGCTTCACCCTCACAGAACATGAGGTGAGGCGCACACTGCGGGCCGTGGACCCAAGGAAGGCTGCTGGACCCGATGGCGTCTCTGGACGTGTACTGAAGGACTGCGCGGATCAGCTGGCTGGAGTCTTCATGAGGATTTTCAACCAGTCCCTGGCCCAGTCCACTGTCCCACCATGCCTGAGGTCCTCCACCATCGTCCCCCTGCCCAAGAAACCTCACATCTCCAGCCTCAACGACTACCGGCCAGTGGCTGTCACCCCGGTGGTGATGAAATGCTTTGAAAAGCTAGTCCGGGGTCACATCACATCACTCCTGCCAAAAAGCCTGGACCCACACCAGTTTGCATACAGGGCTAACAGATCCACAGAGGACGCCGTGGCTACAGCCCTCCATGCTGCACTGTCCCACCTGGAGCAGCAGGGGAACTATGTATGGATGCTCTTTGTGGACTATAGCTCTGCATTCAATACTATCCTCCCTCACAAACTGGTGAACAAACTGGAGGATCTGGGCATTCCACACCCCACCTGCATGTGGAAGAACAGCTTCCTAACTGGTCGCAGCCAGAGGGTGAGAGTGGGCCATCACACATCTACAGCCCTCAGCCTCAGCACCGGCTCCCCACAGGGCTGCGTGTTGAGCCCCCTGCTGTACACTCTCTACACGCATGACTGCACCGCCACTCACCACAATAACATCATAGTGAAGTTTGCGGACGACACTACAGTGGTGGGGCTCATCTCTGGGGGGGATGAGTCTGCCTACAGAGATGAGGTTGAACATCTGGCAGTGTGGTGCAGTGAGAACAACCTGCTCCTCAACACATCAAAGACCAAGGAGTTGGTGATCGACTACAGGAGGAAAAAAACTGACATTCCACCACTCATCATCAGCGGGGACCGTGTGGAGAGGGTGTCGGACTTCCGTTTCCTGGGTGTCCACATCGAGGAGGGCCTGACCTGGAGCGTGAACAGCTCGGAGGTGCTGAAAAAGGCCCAGCAGAGACTACACTTCCTGAGGGTGCTCAGTAAGAATAACATCTCACAGAGACTGCTGGTGTCCTTCTACCGGTGCTCCATAGAGACCATACTAACATACTGTGTTTGCGTGTGGTTCACCAGCTGCACAGCAGCCCAGAGGATCGTCGGTTGCCCCTTCCCCTCACTGGACGACCTGCACAGTGCTCGCTGTGTCAAAAGAGCACAGAACATTGTAAAGGACACTTCCCACCCCGGTCACTCCATGTTTGAACTGCTGCCATCAGGCAGACGATACAGGACAATCAAATCAAGAACAAACAGACTCAAAAACAGTTTCTATCCCACAGCAATAACCACCCTCAATGCCAGAAAAAACAATCCCTAGCATAATACATATATACAGTGACGGGACCGTGCAATGACACTGACAGAATGAATATCTGAGTGTATTTTCATGTGTTTTTTATTACTGGAGGGTTTGTGTTGATTTATATATTTATTACTGTAGTGTTAGCGTTTTTAAGATATGATGCACCGACTGTCTGGCACTTTTTAATTTCGTTGTACATGTTTCGTGTTGCAATGACAATAAATGACTATTCTATTCTATTCTATTCTATTAATGCTCTTGCTACTATAAAAACCTGTTCTGTCTCTTTTACCAACTCTGCCCTTTGGTTTACATCAGAGTTATGTCAGCTTATGCTAAATGCTGTCACCTGGAACACCTATATGCTAAAACTGGCCTTGTGGTTCATAAAACAAAAACAAAAACAAAAAAACAAAGATGGCCACGCGTGTAGACGCAGCGACCCGGTGCTCTTCTTCAGTTAGCAGCTTCAGTTAGCACTGAGAAGGACTTACACCCGAACTGAACTTTTAAGCCTGAAACAACACTGGACCGGCTGGACCCCCCCAGAAGGGTTTGACTCGTTCCCGGAGAGGATACGCCGGCGAGAGCGGACAGAAAGGAGGCGACGGCGGCGCTGTGAAAGACGCTGGAAACGAGGCAATCGAGCCGGCATCAGAGCTAGGCTAACAGTGACTCCGCACAAACCGGCGGTTCCAAGCGTCTTTCTCGCCAATGTCCGCTCCCCTGTCCTGAACAAGATGGACAAGATGAAACTACGAGACGTTGACAACCGGATAGACAGCTGTATCATGGTGATAACAGAGACCTGGCTGCATGAAAACATCCCGGACCTAGCCGTGGAGCTAGCAGGACGTACAATCTTCCGGGCAGATTGCACATCGGACTCCGGTAAGAGGAGAGGAGGAGGTGTGTGCATCTATATTAACAACAGTCGGTGCACGGACACTGCCGTTATTGAGAAACACTGCTGTCCAGACCTGGAGTTTCTAATGTTGAAGTGCAGACCTTTTTATTTGCCCAGGGAAATAACCCAAGTGTTTGTAACTGCCGTGTATGTCCACCTGCGAGCTAATGCTAACGTAGCTATGAGCAGGCTGCATGACAGCATCACCAGGCAACAAAACAAACACCCACAGGGCTTCTTCATCGTGGCTGGAGACTTTAATCATACCAACTTAAAGACTGTGCTCTCCAGATTTTACAAGCATGTTGACATTCAAACAAGGAAGGGCAGAACACTAGACCAGGTCCACACCAACATCTCTGGAGCCTACAGAGCCCACCACTCCCCCCACCTCGGACACTCAGACCATCTTTCCCTGTTCCTGACACCAGCTTACAAGCCCCTCATCTGCAGGTCTAAGCCACAGTACAAGTCAGTGCAGTGCTGGACTGAGGAGGCCACACTATCCTTGCAGGACTGTTTTGAGGACACCATATGGGAGCTCTTTGAAGACCCAGACATTGAACTCCACACCTCCTCTGTACTATCATACATCAGTTTCTGCATGGATAATGAAACAACAAGGAAACAGGTGAAAACATTTCCCAACCAAAAACCCTGGTTTAACGCCAATATCAGAGGCCAGGCCAGGGATTCAGCACTGAGGTCAAGGGACAGGGAAGCCTACAGGCAGGCTAGAGCGGACCTGAACAGAGTCATCAAGGCTGCTAAAACAAAGTACAGAGAGCAGATAGAGGCCAACTTCAGGGAGAACAACCCCCGCTCCATGTGGAAAGGCATACAGAATATAACTGATTACAAACAATGCCACAACAACCCCCCCCCCCCCCCCCCCCCCCCCCCCCCACTGACACTTCTCTCCCAGACCATCTTAACACCTTTTTCTCCCGCTTTGAAGAGGACAACAGACAGGCAGAGGACATACAGCTGACATCATCAGAGCATGACCAGCCCCCCACCATCCAACAACATCAGGTACTGCGAGTCCTGCATGGCATCGACACCAGGAAAGCACCAGGACTGGATGGAGTACCAGGGAGGGTGCTGAAATCATGTGCTCACCAGCTTGCTGCAGTATTCACTAACATCTTCAACCGTTCACTGCAGCAAGCCACAGTCCCCACCTGCCTGAAAACTGTCACCATAATCCCTGTACCCAAATCCTCTGCCATCACAGGGTTGAATGATTACCGGCCTGTGGCCCTGACACCGGTGATCATGAAATGTATGGAGAGACTGGTGTTACAGCATGTCAAGGCCCACATCCCACCTGGCTTTGATCAACATCAGTTCGCCTACAGGTCCAACAGATCCACAGACGACGCCATCTCCATCGCCCTCCACACCGCTCTCAGCCACATTGAAAGCCCCAACACATATATCAGGATGCTGTTTGTTGACTTCAGCTCGGCATTTAACTCCATCAGCCCCAGCAGACTCATCAACAAACTGTAGACACTACAACTTGGAACCTCCCTCTGTCTGTGGATCAAGGACCTCCTGACTAACAGACCCCAGCATGTCAGAATGGGTACCTCCACATCCTCCACCATCGTCCTCAATACTGGTGTTCCTCAGGGCTGTGTGCTGAGTCCAGTCTTGTACACACTGTACACTTATGACTGTGTCACTACTCATGGCTCCAACACCCTTGCGGATGATACAACCGTTGTGGGGCTCATCAACAACGGTTATGAGACACCATACAGGGAGGAGGTCCAAGCACTGGCGGCCTGGTGCAGTGACAACCACCTCAACCTCAACACCAAGAAGACAAAAGAAGTCATTATTGACTTCCGGAAGTCGAGGACCACACTGCACTCAGGCCTGAGCATCAATGGGGAGGAAGTGGAACGGGTCACCAGCTTTAAGTTTCTTGGCCTGCACATCTTGGAGGACTTGGGCTGGACTGTGAACACCACCCACATCATCAAAAAGGCCCAGCAGCATCTCTTCTTTCTGAGAACACTGAGGAGGAACAAACTCCCTCCACCTCTGCTGAAAAACTTCTACCACCGCACAATAGAGAGTGTCCTCACCTATGGCTGTACGGTGTGGTACGCCAGCTGCACTGTATCTGAAAAGAAACAACTGCAGCGGGTCATCAAGACGGCTGAGTGGATCATAGGCTCCCCACTTCCACGCCTAGAGGAGATCTATTCCAGCCGTCTCCTCCGACGGGCCACAAAGATTCGGAATGACCCCGCCCACCCAGGACACTCTCTATTCACCAGCCTTCCCTCTGGCAGACTCAGAGTCATGAAAGCCTGCACCAACAGACTGATACACAGCTTCTTCCCCATGGCTGTGAAGAGACTGCTGCAAGAACCATGTTGTTACTGGAATATCTCGTCTTATTCTTAAATCCAAATCATCTACTTTCCTGTTAGACCCCCTTTCAGCTCACCTAGTTAAAGTCTGTCCTCCCTCCCTCTCCTCCTTAATAACAGAGATTATACATTCCTTTTTACCTAATATTTATAATTCTGATTTTTGTCTAGTCATTTTATTGTATATTACTGAATAGTTTATTTTATGATCTGTGGACACACTGCTGCTTGCTTTTTTGTTTATTTGTTTGTTTTTTAACTGTGTCTCGTAAGGTGTCCTTGAGTGATCTAAAAGGCACCTATAAATAAAATGCATAATAATAATAATAATAATAATAATAATAATAACAAAACAACAACAATAATAACAATAATAATTATTATTATCATTATTATTATTATTGTTACTATCATATAGAAGGCCTAAAAGGGTCACTGAACTACTGCCACAAAGAGGTCATAGACTTAAAAAAGCAGAATGTTGCTCTTAAAGACAAATGTGAGCAGCTTCAGAAAAAAAGTCTCAGAGATAGCTAAAAGTTAGTGAAGTGGATCATTACAGCAGATGACATCATTTTCATCTTTACTTCATTCCTGAGAAAGAAGATAACATTAAATCACCAGTCCAGGATGTTTGCGTCATATCTGTCTAAGTAGGTTGTTCCTGCATCCGATGTTGTCCACAGAATCAGCAAGTTTAAAGATGAAGGTTCCAACCAGTTAATGCAACCAGTATGCAACCATCATCAGGTTTGTGTCCACAACAACCAGAGATATGTTGTGGAGGGGATCCAAGAAAAACAACTACCTGAAAAACAACTGCCTCCACGTCAAAGAGCATCTAACTTTGGTTGACAGAGACGCCCATTGTCATGTAAGGTCAGCTGTGGAGACAGCAAGAGATAAATACCTTATTATGCCTTAAATAGGCTGGATTACTCTGGTTAAGCTTTGATTTTAAGGAGCACAAGATATCTTGACAAGGCGATCAATGTTCATTACTAGTAGTGTTCATATTCTTAATGTCAATATCTATTCTATTTGTTAATGCCAGGGTTATTATATCAGTTATTGAAATTATTTCTATATTGTCAAAACAAAGCCGCAGATTTTTATATATCCAGGAGACTGACATACTTCACAGTCATTATGGAGTCAGTGGGAAAAGATGTGTAGTTTTCCTTTAGTAGTATCAGGTGAGCAGAGGTCGCTGTACTTCAGGGGAAATGTAAAGGTCACATGATCAATCACCTAACAGATACCAATGGTCGATGAATAATTCTCTTGATTTTGATATTGACCACAATTTGTCATTGTAAAAATATATGGCTGCAATAATAAACAAAACAATGCAAAAAGACATAGACACCTAAACCAAAAATTATATCCTTGGGGTAATATGACAGAGTTCAACGATCCCTCATAGACTTCTGGTTGATGTCCTCATATACAGAAGATAAGGTGGATACAGTGATAATAGAACCCACCGTTTTTACTTACCATAACGGTGTTACAAGAAAAGTCAATATGGGACTAATTGGGCATAACTGTCATAGAGATAACTAGAAAGTAAACAAAACATAGTTACAAAATAATGAATTTAAAAATGAAACCTAAAAAAAATTGACAAACATTGGAAAAAAGCAAACTTACTAAATGATTTAGGAGAATATCAGGAATTACTGAAATCTAAACTATAACCTTATCATTTGGAGAACACATTGCTAAAGAAATCAAAAGAAGAGAATCTGAAATAATGAGAAAATAACAGCGATTTCAGAGAAATTAGAATTAGCAAAAATTATTTTCTGTCATAAGTTAGTGATGGGACGGCATGGTGGTGTGGTGGTTAGCACTGTCGCCTCCCTGTGTATTGTTCAGAGGAACCAAACATCTTAGTGAAAATATATAAATTACCTGGAAAATCCTGCTGATCTTTTTAGTTGTCATGTCATCTTCCTTCAGAGTTAGACGTTTGGTCCTTCTGAACAATACACAGCTGTCCATGGCTGATAGATTGATGGTGATGGACTGCGGTCCGGACAGATCATGGCGGCTGGCAGAGTATCTTTGCTTAACGCTCTTTACCAAACTTCCGGGTCACGTAAACCCGACCAATTAAATATTAAAATCGAATTGAGTCCTGTGGCCCGTTTTTCCATTTCGGATTTTTGATCTGAGCCTAAAATTGAATTATGAAAAACCAGGCTTTTTTCTTTTTTGTGTGTTAGATTCAAAAACAAATTACAATATAATCTGTCACCTTTTACATTTTTTGATTTTTGATTGCCAATTGAAAATGGAAAGAACAAATGATACACGGATTCTCTCCTCGTGTGTCATGTCTGGTTTAACTTCCTGTCTTTGTGTGTTTTCTTGCCTGTTTTCTGTCACCTGTCTCATTAGTTCTTCCTTGTTCCCAGAGTCTTCCATCACACCTGTGGTCATTCCTGCATTCTTGCCTGTGTTCCTCCTGTGTTTATCCTGCATTCATCCTGCATGTATCCCTGCATTATTCCTGTGCTCATCCCTGTGTTCCTGATGTGGCCCATGCTCTGTATTCTGCCTGATATCTTGTGTTTGGATTTTTGCCTGAGTTCATCGTGTTTTTCCCAGTTGGTTTTTGGTTTGGTTTTGTTCAGCCTTCATTTGGAGTTTTGGTTGCCTGCAGTATCTGGATGAACTGACATATGACAGTATGAACTGACCAAACATGGACCCAACAGTAAACCCATTCCTGCGTACCCACTTGGCCATGGGGGGGCCTCGGAGCCTCTGCCAGACTCCCAGGCCACGCTTAAAGACGTTTTGGTTCTGCCCTCCCACTTCCTACAAGCTCAAGT
The DNA here is from genome assembly GCA_019142605.1 of Cephalopholis sonnerati. Lineage (NCBI taxonomy): Eukaryota > Metazoa > Chordata > Actinopteri > Perciformes > Serranidae > Cephalopholis > Cephalopholis sonnerati. Next base: position 240,603 of record JAGQAX010000016.1, read on the forward strand.
TCCAGGTCATTGGCAACTAGCGCAAGTCCCAGGTCACTATAAACCAGCACAAGTTCCAGTCCCAGATCACCGGCGATCCAGAATCTCCGGTGTCAGGTGCCATTCCTTCTCCAGTATTGGTGGTCCCGGCAGACGTTACTCATTTTCCAGTGTTGGGGGTTCCGGCAGACAGCAGTACTGTTCCCACATCAGCAGCCTGGCCAACGACGGTCTGGCCGACACCTACTACCCGAGTCCTATCGGTGGTGCAGCCGACTCCTGCTCCTCAAGTCCATTGGGTGGTCTGGCCGACTCCTGTACCCAGAGCCCAGTTGGTAGCCCAGCCAGCACCTGCACCCAGAGCCCGTCGGCGGCCTGGCCGACATTTGCACCCAGAGTCCAGTCGGGGGTCTGACCAACACCTACATCCAGAGTTCCACAAATTCCTGAGCTGCTTCCACTCCCTGTTGACAATGCTGAGCTGCAGCAATCCCAAGTTTCGGAGTTGCAACTGCTTCCTGCTACCCCTGCTGGGCCGCAGTACTCCCAAGCTTCTCTCTGTGCTGGGCTACAGAATCCTCAAGTCCTTGCTCCTGCTGGGCCGAAGCAGCCTTAAGTCCCTGCCGTTGCTGGCACGAAGCAGCCTCACGTCCCTGCCATTGCTGAGCTGCAGCAGCCTCAAGTCTTTGTTTCTGCTGAGCAGCAGCACAATCCAGTTCCTGTTCCCACTGGGCCACAAAAGTTTCAAGTCCTGACTTATGTTCAAGTGAGGTTCCGTCTACATCACCGACCATCTGATCAGGCTCCTGGCTGGCCTCCAGATCTGCTCCACCTATCACACCGGCCTCCCAGCCGCCTCTCAGATCTGCCATGCCCGTCAAGTCGGCCTCCTGGCCGTCCTCCAGATCTGCCACGCCAGTCATGTTGGCCTCCCAGCCGACCTCCAGGTTTGCTCTGCCATTTGCCCTGCCCCCAGGCCGCCCACCCGAAACTTCCTACTCTGCCCCTATTCAGTTTTCTGGCCGACACTTGTCCCTGATTCCCCCCTTCGGACCCCCTCCACCCACCCAGCTTGATTTGAATCCTTGTGAGTTTGTAAATTTGTATGTGGATGTTTTTTGTGAAATGTATTTAAGCTCGCTTTTTGTTAAAACTTGAACCTGCCTGTTAGTCTGCATTTGGGTCTCTCTTGAACTGACATGTGACAACCTGGAAAGTTGGCAAATTTCATAAACAAGCTCTGTTGGCTTGGAAACTGATATACAAACATAATTTTTTCCAACTAATTCTGTATTTGGAACAAGAATATTCAATACAAAAATGAATCTCTTTATTTTGGCAAATGGGTTGACAATGGCATTACATTGGTTAGACAACGTGTTAATACTGAGGGGGAGATACTGACATTCCTCTCTAACTTCAGCTTGCCCATTTTGTCCAGACAATATGCAGTAATTTTTGATGCTGTGAGGGAAATTCTCCTCTCTGAAGAAGTGACGGGTTTGGTGTGTGGAATCAAGTCTCTTTAATACATGCAACATGGAGAGAAGACCCACAGCGTTCTCTGACAGTCTTTAAAATGTGCAGACCTTTATACTAAATCTCAGCTTTGATTCTGGGTCGCACCTACCCGCTACATCAGTAAAGGAAATTGCCCCCCTCCTGATGAAGGGTTAAGCACAAACAGGAAACTTTCACCCTACCAATGGTCATCACCTCAAGATACAGAGAACTGCCCCCCAACAAAGATTCCATAATTCCCACGATGCTTTGCTAAAGGGGGTGCTGTTGCTTCTGAGGGGTTCGGAATTAAGGATTCAATCACTGACACATCTAATAGAGGTATATACACCACAGTTCAATTTCATATTGGAAGAAAAACTGGGCAAACAATTCATTTGCAGGGTAAAAACCATTTTTTATATGTTTTGTAAGCCATGAAGTGGATTTTATATTATTTTATTTGTGTACAATTTATTTTACAACCCTAATTCCAAAAAAGTTGGGACATTGTGTAAAATGTAAATAAAAACAGAATGCAAAGATTTGTAAATCCTTTTTGACTTATATTCAAATGAACGGAGCCCAAAGACATGATATTTAATGTTTAAACTGATAAACTTCATCGTTTTTTATAAAATGTACACCCTTTCTGAATTTGATGCCTGCAACACATTTCAAAAAAGTTGGGCCAAAAAACCAATCAATCAATCAATCAATTTTATTTATAAAGCCCAATATCACAAATCACAATTTGCCTCAAAGGGCTTTATAGCATACAACATCCATCTGTCCTTTGGACCCTCACAGCGGATAAGGAAAAACTCCCCCCCAAAAAAAACCTTTAACGGGGAAAATAAATGGTAGAAACCTCAGGAAGAGCAACTGAGGAGGGATCCCTCTTCCAGGACGGACAGACGAGCAATAGATGTTGTACAGAACAGATCAACATAATAAATTAACAGTAATCCATATGACACAATGAGACATAAAGAGAGACAGATAATATATTAATAATATGATTATATATGTATGTGACAATAATGATATGTGTATAATAGTATGACTAATACGACTAGTATGACTAATAGTAACAGCAGCAGTGGGAGGCATCAGGCAGGACCACGGCAGCAGCACAACCACGACACATAATCCAGGCACAGCTGCGACACGAGTTAACCTGCAAGACAGTGGAGCACAAAGGCTGGGAAGAAGACTGGGAAAGTTGCTGAATGCTCAAAAAACACCTGTTGGAACATTCCACAGGTGAAAAAGTTTATTGGTAACAAATGATAGTATCATTAATAGGTATGAAAGTGACATCTTCAAAAGGCTCAGGTGTTCACAAGCAAGGATGCTCACTTTTTAAAAAACTGCTGGCAAACAGTCTTACAGTTAGAGAACAACTATTCTCAACGCACAATTACAAATAATTTAGGGATTTCAACATCAATAATCTATAATATCACGAGAGAGAATTCAGAGAATTCTCTCCATGTAAGGGGCAAGACTGAAAACTAACACTGACTGGCTGTGACCTTTGACCCCTCAGAGGGCACTGTATAAAAACTGACTTGCGTGTACAAAGGAAATTACATGGACTCAGAGACACCTTGAAAAACCATTGTCAGTGAAGACAGTTAGTTGCTTTATATACAAATGCAAGTTAAGACTCATGGAAAGTGAACGCCATATATCCACAATATCCAGAAGCACTGCAGACTTCTCTGGGTCTGACCGCATCTGACATGGACAGACACAAAGTGAAAAAATGTTTGGGGGTCTGATGAGTCCACATTTCAAATTGTTTTCGAAAATCATGGATGTTGTGCCATAACACAAGAGGATCATCCAGGACCATCCAGATTGTCACTAGCTCAAAGTTAAAAAGCCAGCATCTGTGATGGAATGGGGGTATGTTAGTGCCCATGGCATCATGGATAACTTGTTCATCTGTGAAGGCACTATAAATGCTGAAAGGTACATACAGATTTTGGAGCAACATACGCTGCCGTCCAGACAACATCTTTTTCAGGAACATCCTTGGTTATTTTAGCAAGACAATGTGACACACTCTTGCACGTCTGTGGCTATATAGAAAAAGAGTTCAGGCACTAGACTGGCCTGCTTGTAGTCAAGACTTGTCTCCCATTGAACATGTTGCGCATTATAAAGCAAATAATGCAGTAATGGAGGCTTAGGACTGTTAAACAACTGAAGCCGTGTATCAGGCAAAAATGAGAATTTAACTTTCAAAACTTCAACAATTAGTGTCCCAAGGTCCTATACATCTGAGCATTGTTAGAAGAAAAAGTGATGTAACACACTGATAAACATGCCTCTGTCCCAGCTGTTTTGGAACATTTGCAATAAAATCAGAATAAATGTATATTAACAAAAATAAATAATGTGTATGAGTTTGAACATTAAATATCTTGTCTTTGGACTGTATTCAATTGGATGGAGGTCAAATGGATTTGCACATCATTGCATTCTGTTTATATTTACATATCACACAGAGTCACATCTTTTTTGGAATTGGGGTTGTACTATTGAGACAGTTCCACGTGGGTGGACTCCAAACCAGATTTTGAACTTCTCTTTCAAGGCAAGGCAAGGCAAGGCAAGGCAACTTTATTTATGTAGCACATTTAAACACAAGGTATTTCAAAGTGCTTTACATTAAAATGCATAAAAAACACCAAGAAACAACTATAATATATAATGATAAAATAAAATAAATAAAAATACAACAACACAAAGGCAGTATAAAAGGATTGACAAGGGGGTTTAAAAAGCTGAAATGCAACAAAGTAGTAGACTAAAAACATACAGTAAACAAAAAGGTCTTCAGTCTTGATTTAAAAATATTGAGAGTTGGGGCAGATCTACAGTCTTCAGGTAATTTATTCCAGGTATGTGTAGCATAATAGCTGAATGCTGCTTCACCATGTTTAGTTCTGACTCTGGGGACAGAAAGTTGACCCAAGATGACCTGAGAGGTCTGGCTGGTTCATAACGTGGGGGCATATCAGATATATATTTTGGCCCTAGACCATTCAGAGCTTTGTAAAGTAGCATTAAAGTCAATTATCTGACTGACAGGAAGCCAGTGTAGAGATCTCAGTACCGGAGTGATATGATCTACCTTTTTAGTCTTAGTGAGGACAGCGGCGAGCAGCGGCACTCTGAATCAGCTGCAGTTGTCTGATCGATTTTTTGTGGAGATCTGTAAAGACACTGTTGCAGTAGTCAAGTTTACTGAAAATAAATGCATGAACAAGTTTTTCCAAGTCATGGTGAGACAGGAGTCCTTTAATCCTTGATATATTTTTGAGGTGATAGTAGGCTGACTTTGTGATTGACTTGATGTGACTGTTTAAAGTCAGGTCTGAGTCCACGATCACACCAAGGTTTCTGGCTTGGTTTGTGGTTTTTAGCATTACTAACTGAAGTTGAGTACTGCAGTCTTCAGGGCCTGTTGGAAGACACCTGAAAGGAGAGATGTGTTGACAATTTGAAGAAGATCTGGGGCCATACCGTTAAAGACACTTTTTAAAAAGCCAGTAAGCAGAATATCCAGACAGCAGGAGGAGGAATTCAAATGTTTAATAATGTCTTCCAGGTTTTTGTGGTTGATAGGATAAAATTGCACCATAGTATTTGAATTTGTTTTGGGATGATACAGGAATGGTAAACAACTTGTGACTGATACAGATGCACTGACTGCTTGTCTAATGTTCTGAATTTTGACGGTGAAGAAAGCGGCAAATTTGTTTTGTTAAATGCTCTGTGTCACACTCTGACCTAGAGTGAGGGTAGTAGGTCGAAAGGTTGACTGAAAAAGGTGTAGTTTAACCTCAAAATGTAAAAAAGGGTAGCAAGACAAAGTCCATTTGATGCAAAAAAAAATTAAGTGTTTTATTGCCCTTTAAAGACAGTCCAGGGAAATGTGAGCAAATAATAAAGCAAAAATGCAGCAGAAAAATATTTACAAACCACTGGCCAGAAACAGCCCGTAGGTGTGAATGTGAGCGTGAATGGTTGTCTGTCTCTATGTGTCAGCCCTGTGATAGTCTGGCGACCTGTCCAGGGTGTACCCGCCTCTCGCCCAATGTCAGCTGGGATAGGCTCCAGCCCCCCCGCGACCCTCAAGAGGATAAGCGGTTAGGAAATGGATGGATGGATGGCCAGAAACACCATTACCTCTGCACAGCACCACAGGCCTTCTCTGACTGACTAGGCATTGTAGATCCCCTCGATTTAAAGGCTAAGCCCCTCCCACTGGACCATACCATCTTTAATTGGAATCAATTTAGTAATCAATTCAACCACACAGGTTATTTTCCATAACAGGGAATCATCAAAGCATTCACATAATACCCAAGCTAGGAATGAATTTACAACCCCATTTAACACTCCCATCAATTGGTATGGTGCAGGAAGATGGACTGAGCATGCTCCCTACTTGTTACTCAGGCAATAGACAGCCTGAAACTATGCTCGGGTCCTATGTCACTGCCCAGCACCAGGAAGCACCGTGGTAAGAGAAGAGAAACATAATTAGATACAAGCAAACTCATGATATACAATCTTTAAATAATAAAGAGTTAACCCAAAACCATAACAATGTGTTTGTGTGTGTTTCTGTAAAACTTTATGGGGAAAAATAGCACAGGAAACTTACTAAGATGTTAAATGTAGCTCAGTGTGTGCACCCACCAAACTATCAGTAGCATGCTACTTGGCTAACATGTGGCATGTGGAATGAATGATGGTGTGGTGTGCTGGTGTGGTGTGGTGTGTTACCAGTGGCAGGGGAAACTGCCACACTCTGGTAGATAGATGCTCAGAGACTGTTGGAGCAGGGGGGTTTGTTAGTCTATCAACAGTTGTAAATAAGACACGTGCATTATTGATGTTTTTGGTGATGACGGCAGAAAAATAGGACTGCCTTGCCTTTTTCAGTTGTAGATTATTAAAGTGAAGTTTCTCTTTGTGGAGGTCATAATGAATTTGGAAGTTTGATTTATGCCATCTGCGTTCCGCTTTTAGACACTCTTTTTCCCATTTACACAGTTAAAATCAATATAGGCCATAGATAAAAGTTCAGTAAAATCATCGAAAAATTGTGAGTTATATTTTGGTGGTCTATACATATTTAAAAACACAACTTGGGAAGGGAAACTTAGCTGAAGAGCTACATACTTAAATGAGGTAAAGTCTCCATAAGAGATCCTCTTAAATTTGAGGAAATAATTAAATAAAATGGCAATGCCACCTTCTTTTTTGTATGCTCTGGTTTCAGATATAAAATTAAAATTAGGAGGGGCTGATTTGATTAGAGAAGCCACACTGTTGTCTGAGTTAAGCCAGGTTTCCGTTAAAAACAAAAAATTAAGATCATGTTTAATTATAAAATCACAGATTAAAAAATGTTTTACCTGGCAGGGATCTGATATTTAACAAGGCTAGATTTAGTGCACTCAAAGTATAATGTGTTTTGTGGTTTAATGGGGCAGGTTGTGATTGTGGTCCCTCCTCTACTCAGTCACCCCCCACCCCCCGCTGCAGCCTCTCCATAACAGCTGACCAGGTGAGAAGAGAGCTCACAAAGATCAAGGTGAGAAAGGCTACTGGTCCGGATGGCATCAGCTCCAGACTGCTGAGGGACTGTGCAGTTCAGCTCTGTGAGGTGGTTCTGCACATCTTCAACCTCAGCCTCAGTCTGGAGAAGGTTCCTGTCCTGTGGAAGACTTCCTGCGTGGTCCCTGTACCAAAGACTGCACACCCCAGGGAGCCCAACCACTTCAGACCTGTAGCCCTGACCTCCCACCTAATGAAGACCATGGAGAGGATCATACTCAACCACCTCCGACCCCTGGTGAGAACAGGACTGGACCCCCTGCAGTTTGCATATCAGGCAGGCATTGGGGTGGATGACGCTGTCATCTACCTGCTTCACCGGACACTGTCTCACCTGGAGAACACTGGAAGTGCTGTGAGAGTCATGTTTTTTAACTTCTCCAGCGCTTTCAATACAATACAGCCATCTCTGCTCAGGGGGAAGCTGGAAAGAGCTAGAGTCGACCGTCACCTGGCTGCTTGGACCATAGACTACCTCACCAGCAGACCACAGTATGTGAGGCTTGGTGACTGCGTGTCTGATGTGGTAGTCTGCAGCACGGGGGCTCCACAGGGGACAGTCCTCGCCCCATTCCTCTTCACCCTGTACACATCGGACTTCAGACACAACACAGACAGCTGCCACCTCCAGAAGTTCTCTGATGATACAGCCATTGTTGGATGTGTGTCAGAGGGGAATGATCTGGAGTACAGGGGGGTCATCACGGACTTTGTCAACTGGTGTGAGATAAACCACCTTCACATCAATGCCAGCAAGACAAAGGAGTTAGTGATTGACTTCTGTAGGAAAGCACCCCGGACAACACCAGTGAACATTCAGGGTTTGGACATTGAGGTTGTGGAGGAGTACAAATACCTGGGTGTTCACCTCAACAATAAACTGGACTGGTCCACAAACATCAACGTCCTGTACAAGAAGGGCCAAAGTCGTCTCCACCTGCTGCGGCGACTGAGGTCCTTCGGAGTGTGCAGGACACTGCTACGGACCTTTTATGACACTGTGGTAGCGTCTGCCATACTCTATGCAGTGGTCTGCTGGAGCAGTGGAAGCACGGAGAGGGACAGAAAAAGACTGAACAAGCTGGTCAGGAGGGCCAGCTTGGTCCTGGACTGTCCCCTGGAGACCATCGAGCAGGTGGGTGAGAGGAGGATGTTAGGAAAGCTGATATCTATAATGGACAACACCTCTCACCCCCTGCATGAGACTCTCTGTGCACTGAGCAGCTCATTCAGCAGTAGACTGCTGCACCCACAGTGCAAGAAGGAGCGCTACCGCAGGTCGTTCATCCCGTCAGCTGTCAGACTCTTTAACAGCAACATCTGACAACACCAAATGTAGCACTGTCATGTCTGCTGCATGACTGCTTAGACTCTGTGCATCAACACATTCTGTGCAATATTCCTCATATAAATATTTTTTGTATATATGTATATATATTGTGAATTCTGTTAATATTCATTCTCAAAAGTGCCTTACTTTTTAAAATATTTTTTGTACTTTTTTTAACATACATATTTTTCTATTTTAATCTTTATTTAATTTTTTTATAATACACTGTCCACTCTTGACTTTCTGTCTGTACTTTGAGCTGCTGTGACATGTGAATTTCCCCAGTGTGGGATCAATAAAGTTTATCTTATCTTATCTTATCTTATCTTATCTTATCTTAACAATGAAGTTGATGAAGTTATGAGTCAGTGTTTCCGTTCCTTTGCTGTTAAGATGCAGTCTGTCATCTAAACATGTTCCTCTTTGACCAGAAGGAATCAAAATTATTAATAAAACCAAGACCAGTGGCAGTGGTGAAGTTTTCCATCCAGGTGTGCCTGGACATGACATCATTCGTTGTGAGAGAATGAGTGAGAAATGACTGTATGGACAGAGGGATGGATGTCGAGGAGAGCTGGGATCAATTCTATTAGGTCAGCTGTTTTGGCTAAGGAGAGGCAGTATGTAATTGCCCCAGGAAGCCTAACAAATTGAACAATAGAGTCTCCTACAACCAAAACTTCAGGCCGCTCAGTTGTCAGTGTAGATTGCCAGCTTTGATCTGTAGCCGATTGTTAACAAGCTGGCTGAGCGCAGGTGAGCTGGCTGATTGACCACCTTGCCAGGTGAACGTGCTGCCGTAGAGGAATAGACACCGGTGCTGGCACAGAAGGCTCCAGCTGAGGGGACGACAGTCCGAGCTCCAGATAGGTGCCCACAGCAGTGAAAAGGCCTGTTTCCAACTCGGAGAAGGAAGGAGCAACTACCACACAGGGCGCAGGAAGGGCCCGCTGCAGATGAATCTGCTCTCAGATAGCCAGCCAGCAGCAACACCGGGAGGTAAGCCCGCTAGCCACTTTGTTAGCTCCGTTTAGCCGTTAGCCAGTGCTGACAGTGTCCACACTATCTCCACAGTATTTCCTCAGTAGCTCCGGAATAGTGCAAAAGATGGAGAGGGCAATGGTGATAGGTGAATAAAATCCAGAGGTAAAAGCACTTAAAATCCTTCTTACAGTGACAGGGCTTAGCCTAGCAACCAGGCCAAAAATAAACCTAGCTAAGCTAGGTTAGCAGGCAATGAGGAAGTCCAGTAGCCAACATTTTACCTGATCCACAGGTCAGATGGTTAAAATTGAAAACTCTAAAAATGTGTTGATAAAATGACCAGAATCTAAAAAGTGTAATGTAAAATGTGGCTTAAATACTGGATAAAATGTCAATTTTTGGCAGAGCCTCTATAAGACCGACGCAACGCCAACTCATGTGCATTCCAACGCAAGAACTTTAACAATAACAGGCCTGGTTATCATGTCACTATTGTATCATTGTTTTAAGTTTTGTTGTAATTAGCATATGAATCCTTGAGGTATAGCCACAAACACATTTTGTAACATCACACTGACCTTGACCGTTGACCTTTAACCACAAAATTCTAATCAGTTTATTCTTCTATCCAAGTGGATGTTTGTGTCAAATTGAAGGAAATTCCCTTAAGGTGTTCTTCAGATATTATCTTCACAAGAATGATACAAATGCAAGGTCACACTGACCTTGACTTTTGACCACCAAAATCCAATCAGTTCCAACTAAACATTTTTGCCAAATTTGAAGAAATGCCCCCATAGTATTCTTGAAATATCACATTTACAAAAATTAGACTGACAAGGTCACAGTGACCTTGATCTTTGATCACCAAAATCTAATCAGTGTATTATTGAGTCCAAGTGAATGGTTGTGTCAAATTTGAAGAAATTCCCTCAAGGTATTTTTGAGATATGATGTTCACAAGAATGACTAAACCTTTGACCTATGTCTACCAAAATCCAATCATTTCATTGTTTAGTCCAAGTGAATGTTTGTGCAAAATTTGAAGAAATTACCTCAAGGAGTTCTTAAGACATTATGTTTACAAGAATGAAATGGTGGTAACTAACTAGGTTAACATTAAGTTGCTGTTCACTATGGTTTATTGATAAATTATATTTAATAAGTTTTGAGGGCAATGCTAACCATGTAGCTTAGGAGTTAGTGCACTCAAAACAACAACAAAAAAATCTAAAAACAACTCCTACATACAAATATACAATACTTTACTTTTTGATTGTTTTTTGTTTTGTTTTGTTTTGTTTTACATATGACTGCAATGATCCATGTTGGAGGTGACTTAGTTAAATTACTGTCACCTCCAACATGGGACCAAAATGGAACATTTCAAACATTGTGTGAAAAGCCTCTTATCTTTAAAAATCTAACCTTGGATAATATGTCAGAATTGTGCAAGAAAAAGAAAATTGTCACAATGCTGCCAACAAAAGAACCAAGGCTCTTCTATGTGAAGTCTGTGTGGAGTTTTTTTTGCTATCTGTTGGTAAATACATTGGTTTGTATGTTTTAACTCACAGGCCATACACTGTCGAAGGTCTCTGCAAATAAAAATGATAATAATAATAATAATAAAAATAATTAAAGCTGCAAGCAGCGTTGAACGGGCCCTCACACCTTCACGCAACTCGAGGGAGCTGGCAGGACGCCGGCCGACGCGGCTGTTCATCCCTGTCGAAGGCAGACCCCTCACGCAGGAGTTAAACATCATATCCCTCAAATCATGCAAAGACATGTCATTTTGCCAGTAGGTGGCGCCATACTAACAACCAAGTATTGGCATATAGATGTGTTCAGGGCAGGACTGTCATCAATCCTGTGAAGTTTGGGGAAGTTCGTATGGTGTATGGTGAAGTTGTGAAGCAGTAACAAGCAAATTCAAAAGGGCAGACTTCCTGTTGGTTTTGGCACATGGCTGCAAGAGGCTTTTTTGTAGGTCTTTCAGTGATGCGTGTGTTTCATAGATGTAGGGGCGTAGGGGGCTGCTTTGTAGAAAAATTTGTAGGGGGCGCTGTTGAGCCATGTTGGCACATCAAAGCACAAAAATCACATCAGACAACACAAATCAGTTCCTATCATGTGTGCCAACTTTCATGACTTTACAAGCATCCCTTACCCCTCAAAAACTTTTGATCATAAACTAGTCTAGATGGTACACAGCAAGTTTAAAGTGATTCTGATTAATCCTGTAGGAGGAAAATACAACACATGGAAAACACCAAAAATGGCCGCTAAATTCAAAATGGCCAACTTCCTGTTGGGTTTGGCCTATGGCTCCAAGAGACTTGCGTCTGGGTGTGATGCATATGTATACCGATTTTTGTGTATGTCGGTGAAACCTGCAGTCGGGGCCCCTGTTTAAGGGCCGTGGCCCCGCCATTTTATCCTGCCCATCGCCGCAAACCATAATACACGGAAATTTTCACTGCGACTGATGCGACCACCAAATTTGGTGAGTTTTTGAATATGATAAAGCCCTCAAAAAGCCAATTCATTTGGAGGAAAAATAATAATTCCTTCAGTTTCAATAGGGTCCTTGCACCAGACGGTGCTTGGGCCCTAACTATAATCTTTATCAAAAAGGAAAGTCTTAAGTCTAGTCTTAAATGTGGAGATGGTGTCTGCCTCCCGGACCATTTTCATTCTGTCAGGACTTAAATACCAGAATGATTGAGACAGGACCCACAATGCAGATCAGTGAAGAAGTGCTTTATTTGCAAAAAGTGCATGTTCTAAAATATACAGTGAAGTGACAAAAACAAAGACAACAACGGGCATCCAGGGCAGATGAAGGTGTCCAGGTGAGGGAAGACAACACGATGGGGCTGGGCGAGGCACGGCTGGGGGCAGGCAGGTGGCAGAACTAGGAAGTAACAAATACATACAAAGTTAGTTCAAGGTGTCAGTATCCAACTCACAATCCAAAGACGAGCATAAGTCAGAAATCAATCAAAGATTCAAAAACCATAACAGCACAGAGCAAAGATTAATGAGGCCAAGAGCGTTATCTCTACAGTTGAAACAACTAATTGGTGAAGAGTGGAACATGAAGCCGGTTTTTTATTCTGCATGAAGTGGAGATGAGAAGTAATCAGGCTGATGCTTTGCAGGTGTGCAGGAGAGTGACAGCAGGAGACCGGTGGCCCCGCCCAGCCTTGGGGATGACAGGCAGGGAGAATAAGACAACAAAAACACATAACACAAGGGAAGGGAAAAACACAGGGAAAAAACAAAGGCTCTGCCAATGGCCAAACAATTAATTAATTTAATTAATAAACTTAACTTTGATCATACTTTTTTTCCCTTGAAGGCATTAATAGAATAACACTTGAGTGTACACTGAACAAAAGATGTGCTTAAAACATACAGTACAGGCCAAAAGTTTGCACACACCTTTTCATTCAATGCGTTTTCTTTATTTTCATGACTATTTACATTGTAGATTCTCGCTGAAGGCATCAAAACTATGAATGAACACATGTGGAGTTATGTACTTAACAAAAAAAGGTGAAATAACTGAAAACATGTTTTAAATTCTAGTTTCTTCAAAATAGCCACCCTTTGCTCTGATTACTGCTTTGCACACTCTTGGCATTCTCTCGATGAGCTTCAAGAGGTAGTCACCTGAAATGGTTTTCCAACAGTCTTGAAGGAGTTCCCAGAGGTGTTTAGCACTTGTTGGCCCCTTTGCCTTCACTCTGTGGTCCAGCTCACCCCAAACCATCTCGATTAGGTTCAGGTCCGGTGACTGTGGAGGCCAGGTCATCTGCCGCAGCACTCCATCACTCTCCTTCTTGGTCAAATAGCCCTTACACAGCCTGGAGGTGTGTTTGGGGTCATTGTCCTGTTGAAAAATAAATGATCGTCCAACTAAACGCAAACCGGATGGGATGGCATGTCGCTGCAGGATGCAGTGGTAGCCATGCTGGTTCAGTGTGCCTTCAATTTTGAATAATCCCCAACAGTGTCACCAGCAAAACACCCCCACACCATCACACTTCCTCCTCCATGCTTCACAGTGGGAACCAGGCATGTGGAATCCATCCGTTCACCTTTTCTGCGTCTCACAAAGACACAGCGGTTGGAACCAAAGATCTCAAATTTGGACTCATCAGACCAAAGCACAGATATCCACTGGTCTAATGTCCATTCCTTGTGTTTCTTGGCCCAAACAAATCTCTTCTGCTTGTTGCCTCTCCGTAGCAGTGGTTTCCTAGCAGCTATTTGACCATGAAGGCCTGATTCGCACAGTCTCCTCTTAACAGTTGTTCTAGAGATGGGTCTGCTGCTAGAACTCTGTGTGGCATTCATCTGGTCTCTGATCTGACTTGCGATTTCTGAGACTGGTGACTTGGATGAACTTATCCTCAGAAGCAGAGGTGACTCTTGGTCTTCCTTTCCTGGGTCAGTCCTCATGTGTGCCAGTTTCGTTGTAGCGCTTGATGGTTTTTGCGACTCCACTTGGGGACACATTTAAAGTTTTTGCAATTTTCTGGACTGACTGACCTTCATTTCTTAAAGTAATGATGGCCACTGGTTTTTCTTTAGTTAGCTGATTGGTTCTTGCCATAATATGAATTTTAACAGTTGTCCAATAGGGCTGTCGGCTGTGTATTAACCTGACTTCTGCACAACACAACGGATGGTCCCAACCCCATTGATAAAGCAAGAAATTCCACTAATTAACCCTGATAAGGCACACCTGTGAAGTGAAATCCATTTCAGGTGACTACCTCTTGAAGCTCATCGAGAGAATGCCAAGAGTGTGCAAAGCAGTAATCAGAGCAAAGGGTGGCTATTTTGAAGAAACTAGAATATAAAACATGTTTTCAGTTATTTAACCTTTTTTTGTTAAGTACATAACCCCACGTGTGTTCATTCATAGTTTTGATGCCTTCAGTGAAAATCTACAATGTAAATAGTCATGAAAATAAAGAAAACGCATTGAATGAGAAGGTGTGTCCAAACTTTTGGCCTGTACTGTATATAGTTTAGCTATAAAGATATATTTTTCTCAGACTTCAGTTTCAGATTTTTTAATATGTGTTAGAACACTCCTCCTTTTCCATGCATATGGCATATCATATGCTGATTGAACAACATCATCACTACACAGCTTTGGAATGGTCACAATAAAAGGCCACTCTAAATGCAGTTTGATCCAGCAAAAAGACTTGTATTAGGATTTCACATGACTAGTGATACAGAAAAAAAAAAAATCAGTCAGCATCTGTTGTGATCACCATTTTCCTCATGCAGTGCAACACATCTCCTTCACACAGAGTTCATTAGGCTGTTGATTGTGGCCTGTAGAACGTTGGCCCACTTCTCTTCAGTGGCTGTGTAAAGTTGCTGGATATTGACAGGAATTATAACATGCTGTCACACAAGCCAATTCAGAGTGTCCCAAACATGCTCAGTGGGTGACATGTCTGGTAGGAATAAGGCCATGCAAGAACTGGGACATTTTCAGCTTCCAGGAACTGTGTTCAGATCCTTACACCACAGGGCCATACATTATCATGCTGCAACTTAAGGTATAGGCGGCAGATAAATGGCATGACAATGGGCCTAAGACCATGTTTGCTCTGTGTATTCAAATGGCCATCAATGAAATGCACCTGTGTTCATTGTCGTTAGCTTATGCGAGCCTATACCATAACCCCACTGCCATCATGGGGACTCTGTTTACAAAGCTGGCATTAGAAAACCACTCGTCCATACACCACACACGCCATCTGTCATCTAGTCAATACAGTGTAAACCAAAATGTATCTGTGAAGAGAAACCTCTCCAAAGTGCCAGACGCCATCAAATGTGAGCAGATGCCCACTGAAGTTGGTAAAGACAATGAACTGGAGGTCCTGAGCTTGTGTGGTTGCACATCATCCTTGGTTGTGTGACTGCTTGGATGTACTGAAATCCACAGAAACCACATTGGATATGGCTTATGGTAGTGAAAGAAATATTCAGTTCATTCAGAATAATAGCTCTGGTGGATATTCCTGCAGTGAGCATGCCAATGGCACACTCCCTCAAAATCAGTGACATCTGTGGCATTGTGTTGTGTGATCAAACTGCACATTTTAGTGTGCCCTTTTATTTTGACCATCCCAAGGAACACCTGTGTAGTAATCATTATGCATGATGCAATCGGTGCACAGGTAACTGAACAGCCAGATAGCTTTGTTGTGATTGCCGGGGATTTCAATCACATCTCCTTAAAGACCGTTTTCCTCAAGTTTAAAAAGTTTGTGGGTTTTAAAACAAGAGGTGAAAATACACTGAACATGATCTACCCAAGGCCTATAAAGCGACACCCCTCCCCTGGTTAGGAGGGCCCTAAAAAGGGTCAGCTCCAGAAAAGCGGCATGTCCTGATAACATCCTAGTACGCGTGCTTAAAGCATGTGCTGGTGAGCTAGCAGATGCACTCTTTCATGTCTCCCTCAGCCAAGCCACTGTCCCAAGATGCTTCAAAACCTCCACCATTATCCCTGTGGCCAAAAAGTCTGAGGTATCCTGGCTGCATAACTACTGCCCTGAATGGCTGGTCAAACCACACATCGCAACCAGCCTGCCCACTGCACTGGACTCCCTTCAGTTTTCCTATGCCAGGATCCTGCAAATGGACTTTAGTTCAGCATTTAACACCATCACTCCCCAGAGACTAACAAATAAACTGCTTCAACTCGGCCTCAACACCACCACCTGTCTCTGGATCCTGGACTTTCTGACTGAGAGACTTCAGCACAGGATTTCCTCAAGGCTGTGTACTCATTCCTTTGCTGTTTACACTGCTTACACATGACTGTGTAGCGAGTCACCAGGGAGACCTGATTTTCAAGATTGTGGATGACACTACAGTTGTGGGGCTCACCCACATGGACAATGAAGACATGTACGGGGAAGAGGTCAAACATCTGAAGGGCTGTTGCAGAGACAACAACCTGGCGCTTAATGCAGAGAAAACGAAGGAGATAATTGTTGACTTAAGAGGTTCGCAGCTTGAGCACGCACCTCTCTGCATCAGCAGTTCCACAGTAAAGAATGTGGACAACATCAGGTTCCTGGGCGTGCAGATCTCTCAGGGTCTCTCCTGGTCCCAGAATACCATCAGGGTCATAAAGCGTGCCCAGCAGAGACTGCATTTCTTCAGGAAATTAAAACAAGCATCCCTCCCCACCAGCATCCTCACCACATTCTACAGAAGTGTGGTTGAGAGCGTTGTGACATAGTGCATTTCCACCTGGTATACCAGCTGCAATGTGTCAGACAAAAACCCCCTGCAGAGGATAGTGAGAGCAGTGGAGAGGATCATTGGAGTGCCACTACCCTCTGTCCAGGAACTTTTTCAGAACCAAAGCAGGGCTCTGAGCATCATCAGGGATCCTTCACACCCTCTCCACAAGCACTTTGAACTGCTGCCATCAGGTAAACGCTACCGCAGCATCAAATCTAGAACCAGTAGACTGCTTAACAGCTTCGTCCCACAGGCTGTTAGGATGCTAAACAGTAAAACTGGACTTCCCCTTTCATGTACCTTATACATACTGCAAAGCATCGCACATGGTTAGTTTAAATGCCAAATGCCAATTGCCACTTTTTCTGAAAATGGTCACTGCTGATGTGTGATGTCTTAATGTCATACTGGACTTTTGGTTTGTGATTTATTGCTATAAGTGAGTATAAAATTGTTTAACTTAAACCTGTGAAAAATGGGAGCAAAAACACGACTGTTGCATTTACATTTTTGTTTAATGTACATGTGAAAAGTGACATAGTTAAATGATTATAGCTGCATGCAGCCATCTTGAGTTGAAGCCCTTTCTCAGCCAACACAAAGAAATAGCTTAGTTGCCAATTCTGAAATAGCAAGCAGCAGCGGGCAAGTTTTGGGCCTCATTAAGCTAAGGAAAGTGACTTTAGCTGGTTTAAGTTTGTCTTAAGAAGGGGGGAGACAGATAACACACTTGCTTCATCATTACAATGTTTGCAGAGTAAAATTTTTCCTTTTGCTCCAGGGAAACTTGAGTATGGCCAATTTCCTGATAAGCCCCGACCTTTTGTTTTGATTGATGGCGGCCATGTTTTTGACTGATCTTGCTCATTTATAGATGGATTGTATATCTCAGTCAATCCTTCTACAAATGAACAGCCTTCACAGAAATCTTTTATTGGCCGACACCCCCTCATATTGGATTGATTGGATGCTGCAGCAGATTGAACTGATCTGATACAACTCATCATACTGGAGTTTCAAACTGATGACAGATAACAGATTAAACTTGAGTGCATCACTTGAGTTTTACATTGTGTTTCCTGATTCACCATCTAGTAAAAACAAAACAGCTGTGTAAATTGTAGGACTGAACAAAAAAAGGACTTTTCTCTTTCACAATGTGCTGTTTCTACCATCAACATTTATTATGGAGACAATTTAAGTCAGACAGAGTGTGTCTGTGAGCAGGGGCGGTGCCAGACATTGTAGACATCTGGGGCTTAACCTTGGTGTAACTAGGGGGGTCCGGGGGCATGCTCCACAGGGATAAAAATTTGGAAAACAACCCCTTAAATGGTGGCTTCAGGCAACTTTTAAGGGAATTGTAATGGCAAAATTTAGACTTAAAATATGAGACTGACCTACAATAGATTCAAGTTACTGTATAATCAATTTAAGGCTCATGCCTAATTAAGGTTAATAGCAGGTGTCTGACTGAAATTAGAAACACTCCAGAAGAGCATTTCAGTTTTTTTGCATTTCGTTAGTGGCATTTGTGAATCTGGTTGACCATAGTTCTATTCCATGTACCTTTTTCATGCAGATGCATTTGTTGTCCACTAGGTGGTAATGTCCACTTAGTGATAAAATGCATTTTAGTGAATGTAGAATAGCTCTTATATACAGTGTACAAGTAAAATGCCTTCAAGATTACTTTCCAACATCCCAGTTCAGTTTAAATGTAGGCTACACATCTTCATTCACTAAATGATCTATTGTGACTGCTGTCAGGTTAATCAATTAACATTAAATAGAGGGATTGAGAGTCTGTTAGTACAATGCAATATTATTTAATGAAAAGAGAAAAAAAAATGTAGCTCCCAGGACTTCTTCTGGCTTCAGCTCAAGCTTGTAATGGTGGGAAATGCTTCGGGGGGACTCTTCAGAGAGAAAGGTGTCAGAGGTTGGGTTGCAGGCTTGGATGCCCAACATGATCTCCTCTCCCACACTGGAAAAGCGACATGAGAGCTCCTCAACCATCCTGTCCAGGCACAGATAAAAAATGTGATGTCTAAAGTCATCTGGGCTGGTCATGTCAATCTCTTGACCACAAGCTGACTCCACCACAAAATGATCAAAGCGTTTTTGCTTTTGCCTGGGTGCAAACTGGTGGCTGAATATCATTGTCCTCACACAAGGCTAGGTTTTTTTTGAAGATGCCAGCATTGGTGCGAAGTTCCCTCAGACTTTGAAGGACAGGACTCTGCAGCTTTACCCAAGTCCACACTCTCACCTTGGAGATAGCGGTGTGGGCACTCATTCCAAGCAGTTGGGAAAACATCAGTGGCATGTACAGTGCCTTCAGCATGCGAAGCCTTGCTTGAATCCCTACAGCCATGGGTGTACTAATTGTGCTGAGGCATGTCAGGATGGCGGGAAGATTTTTCGACACAGACCTGACCGACCTCAAGTAGCATGCCCATCTGGTTGGGGACAGCTACACAAGTTCAGAAATTTCTATTCCCAGTTGTTGTCCCACTTGTATGAACTTATTGTGGTTCACCTCTGAATTACTGACACAGGTGTATATATGTTCCAAAAGTTTGAAGAACTTAGAGGCTGCTGGCACTGCTTTGCATGTGTAGCACAAAACGAGGTTGAGCTTATGTGCATAGCAGTGTACATACACAGCTTCAGGGTGTCACTCTCTGATGCAGGCCTGCACCCCCCCTACTGCTCCACTCATGACAGACGTGCCATCGTAAGCATGGGCAACAGCTAGCAGGTCATCCAGTGTGTTTGTCTGCAACACATGGCATCTCAATGGCATCTGTTATGGACTTTGCATTGAGCTCTTGGAGCTTATGTAGCCCGAGAAAACTTTTCTTCACTCATCCCTCCTGGGTCACAAAGCGCACACAGAAGGCAAGCTGTTCTGTGCGTCTGTCTCTGGAGTCATCTGCCATCACTGAGTACATCTTGGCCTGTTTCAATTCCTTCACAATGTGCCCTGTGATTTCTTGTGAGACCTTACTTATCATTTCATTTTGGGAAGAATGAGAGAGATATGTGGTAGTTGACTTGGGAGTATAATTTTGCAAAAATGGGTCAAATTCTTTAAGGAGGTTCAAACATTCAAGTAAGTTTCCTTGAGTCTCGCTTGAATCCTGTTCATCATGCCCTCAAAATAGGATGCCTTGTTTTCCCAAAAAGGTGGTTATGGCTGCAATTCGCCTAAGGTACTGACGTCTTTCTGAAAACTCAGCTGCATTTGCTGAATTAAGTTGCTCCATAACATCTCCTTGAGTTTAAGTGCTTCGAAAGCTTTGCCAACAGGTCATGGTGGATGCAGAGTCTCTGGCTACAGAGGACTCCAGCCATTTAAATTGTCACAACCACCCCCTGACTCATCTGTGTGTCAAAATAAATGTAGTGCATTGTTTATAATATAATATAATATAATATCTAACATCTAATACCAAATATCAGTTTCAATATATAGGTGGAAAACATTCTGCCCTCATTCAACCTGTACTTGTGCACAATGAACCAGGTTGAATTATGGAAAATAATAATGTTGAAAAAAGCCTATCAAATCAACACAGTGTAAACATATTGCTAACCAATGCATTGTTAATACTTTGTTTGCATCTTTATGTTGAATGTGGTTGAGTGACAGAAAGAAAGGGGTCAAAGTTCAATCAGCTGTGGAACAGGGGCTTACAGAATGTGACGCAAGCCATTTGCTACGTCGCTAATGCTAACCTTCAGACGGTAGAGGATGGAAGCAGACAAACTTGTAATGAGAATGTAGAAAATGTAACTTTTCTTTTCCACTTCAATAAAATCAACTCGTGGTTAACACAGCATGTCAACCACGGGTATTTTATTTTCTTAAGTTACTCTTGGTTTTCTAAAATCTTTTGTGGACATAACATCAGGTAATGTCATGCTTTTGTAGACTATTTGCAACATCAATACTGTAAGACAGACATGTCTATGCCAGAAAATGGATCATAATGGTGACTTCTCTGACATTATAACCAAGATTGGTATAATAAGTATCTAATGTTGGTAGATGAGGTTTCAATTTCACGTCAAGAGATATTTTATAAGTTCTTATGACAACTTGTGCTAGCCTATAGCCTTGTTGGCAGCTTGTTTGCAGTTTGTTAGCCTATGCGAGGGCAATGGTTTTGAGTCAGCATGGTTAGCCAGGGCAGGCCAGGCCAAAAAAGTCAGCTTTTAAATCAATCACCAACCTGAAAAACCTGAAATGTTTGGCAGATCACTGGATGCATCGGCTGCTAATGACACGACAGATGGTGTTTTCTTGAAAAACTTTCTGATGTCCATGATGTGCAATCACTAGATGAAAAGAATTGGATGGTGACTGACTTATGACAGCAGGCTGAAGTGAGGTGGCTCCCACTAGGCTATATTGTGTTCAATGTCAGGCTACCTGTTGGCGGTTAGATTTTGCTCAGATTTCATTGATTTATTTGGTTTTATTATAATATGGGGTATGCACAGATTGATGAAAAAACATCTGTGGCTTTTGATGAAAGATCCAAAGCTCAAGTCCTAAGAACCCAGCCCTCCCACCACCTATGTCTGTGAGCAGGAAACACTTTTTACATAATTTATCATAATTCAGTCACACGTGACACTGATAATTCCTGAGCGTCAAGTTAACGAATGGCATAATTTCAATATTCCCAGAAACATTTAACCTAAAAATTGTTTCCATTGTTTAAAAGACAGCATAATCATATTCTGAGTTATTAAATAATGAATTCACAATCAAAAAAAATATTAAATACAGATGCACATAGTCAGTGAACAATATAAATGCATTCTGTGACTCTGAGCGACCCAGTATAAACAGTACAGAACACAGGTTTTTTTATGTGCAGGTGTTTGTTAAACATAAAGAAAACACTGCTGCTCTGCCACTGATAACTGTGTGTAAATTAGGCTACACACATGTATAATATTTTATTTTGATAAACTCCATCAAAAGTCTCTACATACAGCTGGTCCAGTCGTGATCAGCTGCCTCTGACATTGCGTCATGTTGCAACCATAGGGCTTGAATTCCTAATGAGTTGACAGCCATTTCTCAGTCAGAATAGAGGATCCAAAAACACTGGTTGCCGCACTTCCCATCATGCACCTTTATACAGTCTTTCATGAGACTAACCAAGTCCCGTGAAGTCACATCAAATCATTAAATTCATTTTTCAGAGTCTACATCTCCAGTTTGAAACAGATTTTCTGTGGTTCATTGATAGTCTAAATGCCTAAGGTGTGAAAACTCTGATTACATCACTTTGTAATCATCGGGTTTATTTTGGCACATTTGATTAAGCTCTTTCAGAGTCACAGAAGACATCCTTCAGATGTTTTACAGATTGTGTTGTACTCAAGTACACTAATATTCATGTGTAAAAATTGGCAGAGTGCCCTTTGAAAGAAGTTAAGTGCCACAACTGAAAGAGTAGCAAGGTCGAGGAGCTCAAACCATGGAAGACCTGATAAATGAAAGCAAAGTTTTATTCTCCCTTTGTTAAAATTACATCTCCAATTTACTCTAATCATTAACTAGTCAGTTGGTTTCAATTTCAATTATCTTGCTGGGTTATTTGTTTTCTGCCTTTAGTTTACATTTTGACTTATTAACTTTAAAATCTTAGTCATATAAAAATTTATGAATAAGCTAAGTCAAAAAGGTTGAAGTCAGAAATCTGTCTTGTTTTTTCTTCAGATCAGAGGGTACTCAAAGCTCTCAGAGAATTAAGCCATGCATCAATACTACCATCAGCAAAGAGTTTGGGGAATTTACCCGCTGACAGGGTCCATTCAGCTGATGGAAAATTTCCCAGGTCAGGATGGTGGATCTCAAAGGTGGTCCCCCCTCAGTCCATTAAGAAACGTCAAGATGTGTCTTCATACAACCTCAACTCCTTTGGGCTACGTTATGGAAAATGACAGAAATGACAGGGAACATGATGTCTGTTGTTATTCTGTGCTAGATCTGGTATTTTCGTTGATTGTAGTTCACATAATTTTTACATTCAGACAGGGAAAAGAAACTGTAACTGTTCAGACCCAATTTTAAAAAAGATAATAAAAAAATCTGTGAAAGATTATTACAGGATGTGTTTCCTTTTTGCAACACTATACATAAGAAAGGGGGAACACAAGAAGACAGAAAGTGTGCACTCCAGAACTATATACAAGCACAGGTATTTCACCATATCCACGATGTTTCAAAGTTTAGAATCTTGTTTTAATATTCAAATGAATAAATACCAATTAGAATGTGAGTAAAGCAGATCTTTTCTTTTCAAAATCTACTCATTGAAATTTTTAGCAAAAAATACCAGGATTTTCTTGGTTCAGATTAAATAAATTATCTTTGAATATAAGAAAATCTAACTTCATTATTTTCAGTGGCAAAAAAAACCTACTCTAAAACTATCTAAAATTATTATGGAGTCTATTGAGATGCCTCAAGTGTCCAGTATAACATTTTTGGGCATTTTTGTTGATGAGAGTTTGAATTGGAGAGAACAAACTGACTGGGTTAGCAAAAAAATCCATAAATCTCTTGGTATAATAACGAGGGTCAGTAATCTTGTTAAGTAAGAGACTATTCACTTGATGCTCAAAGGAACTGAAATTACCTATAAAAATATTTTGACCCCCCCCCCAAGCCAAGTTTCTGTCAAAAACATACAATCGAGATTATGTTCGGTTCACAGGCAACAGGAATTATATTACGTAGATTACATCCTTTGTAGGATGATTGTAGATGCGCTAAGAGGGAGATGGCTTGATAAATGGGAATGACCGGTGTCGTGCTTTCTTGACTGTATGGTGGCCGAAACGCGCTGCAAATAAGAAAACACATGCAGAAAGAAAACGCTGCATAGCCACTTCTACAACGAAAGTGCTCCAGGTCTCGAGGGGCAGTGCTGAGTTTCCACCCGAGAGACAGACAACGGACGTATCAACATATGAAGCAGAAGAGAGAGTGAGAAAAAGAAAGTTATAGTTGGAAGAAAGCTGGAGTCAGGAGAGGCCACATAAAAAGGTATGTATTCTTCTTTCTTTGTCTTTCTTTCTCTCTTTTACAGGTTGCCCTCATCTGTTACTGTATTATCAAAGTGCGATTGATTTACATAGCTGATGTTAGTGGGCTAGAGACTTTGAGTTCTACAAGAGTGGTGTATTTGCAGTGGTAATGTTAGCTAGCGTTACTGTAACTAACGTTACTTTTTTAAATCTTTTTATTTTTTTTAAATAAAACTGCTTGCCTTGGTTTTTATTTACCATTACTCTTTTTTTCCTTTGTTTTTTTTAAACATGTAGCCCTTTGAGATCCTGTGATGAAAAGGGCACTATAAATAAAATCTATTATTATTATTATTATTATTACTTTCCGGGACACCCCAGGGATTTGACTGCATTCAACGTTAGTTTATTTTTGACCTCGTCTTCACATATAATTGGATACTTTATTGATCAATGACGAGATTTTGAATAAGAGGAGGCTGGAGAGATGTGAAAGGGAGAGAACAGAGTAAAACAAAAGACAGGGTAAATATCCATACACAAGAGTAGCATAAATTAAACACACACACACAATGTCATATTCCTCTAATGTAACCTTTCTCTTCATTTAGTGATGATCGCTATTTATGTGATTTTTGATTGAGTTCACTAAATATCAATGTCTGTCTTTCCAGGCTGCCATGTTTTGCCCTTTCTGTGGCCAATATCTAGGCACTGTTCGGGTGCTCTGTGGTTCATGTGGCAAAAATGTACAGTTTTTGGCAGAAGTGGAAGGCAACAGTAGTCAACTTAATTGTATGTGTTCGTAGATTGTAGAATAAAGAGTTCAAAACACCACAGTTTGGAATACTTATTACTGGCTAGATACAATAGTTTTCAGTACGGAGGCCTACTATTCTTAACATTTTTTACTGTGTAATACAGATCAGGTCATGGTTATATTGTAGACTTATTCATTACAGACTTTTAACAGCTCATATCATAAATAATTTGATATTAGTTCTTGGTTCATAGAATTAAATAATAAATCAGAATCAGATTTTGAGAGAGTGGGGGGCAGGGAGAGTGTTTGTAAGTCCAGCTGTTTTTATGATGTGATGATGTGTTTTGGTCTTGATAGTCCTCAACCTGTTAACAGAGGTGAGGGGCTCTCACAGGTGGCGTCCAAGATGGGAGAGGTCTGTCTTCCTACACTCTTCTTAGTCCTCAATGGGCCTCATTTACTAACATTTGCATAGAAATGCCCGTACTGTGCGCACAAAATAAGTTCCCACGCAAAGTCACCGTCTGATTCATGAAACATGCGTGCCGGCCCAGTTTGATCGTACTACAGTGTGTATGTTAGATAGTCAGAATCATTCTAAACTGACAGGCTCGTACCCGCTGCCTGCAATCTGCATGCCCCCTTTTCTCTACATGAGGAAATATGTTTGCATAGGAAAGTATCATGTAGGAAGCGGTGAAGTCGGTGTACCCTCACAATCGTAAATAATGTTTTATTTCTCTGATTTACCTGCTGTCTATCAGCGCTGAGCACCACCTCCTCCCATTCAGTCTGTACTGCGGACACACCGCTGCACTGCCCGAGTCCGAGGAGGAGGACAGAAAAGACACTTTTGCTACTCATAATACAAGCTCCATTCTGCTGCAATAATCTAAGATCAGAGGCTCACCACAATTATAGGAAATATGCACGAGTGGTATAAAAAAAAAAATGAAGGTGAAAGTGATGACATCCAGCAAGGACTTTCACCCAATGACGATGATTATGATGATAATAATAAATAATAACAATGATAATAATAAATAATCTAACACAATACATTCATAAAAATGTCACAAAAGTACCTAACATAGGAAACAGGTTATCATGACATTTATGCTAAAATCCAGAATACAAGGAAAATAAAATCCAATAAATCAACCATAAAAACACTTCCAAGACTTCTATTAATTTTTTTTTTGAATGAATGTGGTTTTGATATGCTTTACATTTAGTTAAAAGGTGAGTTTCAATATTTTCTAAGACAGCCAGGCTGTCATAATTTGTGAATATGTACGGTCTGATTAAGTTCTAAATTTGTTTGCAGAATACAGACAAATTCACGTAAGAAAATACTGATGAATCCCAGATTTGTGTGTAAAACATTCATACGCATGGTATAAGCACAAATCTGTGCGTACACACTGTTCATGAATGAGGCCCAATGTGTACAGGTCGTCAAGATTAGCTAAAGCTAAATTGCAGCTAAAGGTCTTCTCTGCAGACTGGATAATGTGCTGCAGTCTGTCTTTGTTGAAAAATGTTGTCTCTTTATCTTTTTCTCCCTTTGTTTGTCAGGGTCAGCATCGGACAGCCCCACAGAGGAGAATCTGATTCGGAAGTACTTCCATGATGGCTACAGCTGCGCTGAAATTTTACTGCAGTCAAGCCAGCCTCCATATCGGTGGCGATGGTTTGTGCCAGGCTGAAGATGCCTCTAGGCTTCTGGTATTCTATAAAACACGCATCCATATAAATATGTAGTTAAAGAAGTAGGGATGAAAAGTTTGCCTCAAAAAAATTTGGATATTAGATAAGTTTCAGCAGAGCTTTGCGTGGACAGACACAACATCAGCCTACTCCTGATTCAGCGCCAGACTCTTTTATCTTTTACTGTTTTTTCACTAACGCTATTACTACTATTATTTTGAAATATTACATAAAGACACAACAGAATAACTGCATAGCAAAGCCTACTAAATAATAGAGAGGCCTTTTTTTCTGGGTTCCTGCTGCTACCTGCCCCCCCTCCCCAGCTCCTTACACTTGACGTGCTCTCTGGGGGAGGTGGGCGAGTTATCCAATGTTACATGAACCCTGAAACGTGCTAAATCATATCATGTCAAAATGACAAAAGCTCTCTGATGCCCAATCAAATACCACTATACTACTGAGAGGAGTGGATGTGAAGAGAAAGAAAGTTATCTTTACCTATAAACAGCCGATGGCTGCAACAAACAGCTCACAGAGGCACTGATTTACATTGTAAAGCATTCAAGCTCTATTCAGCAAAAATGAGTATTAGGCGAAGGTAAATTCTTACATTTTCATGATGTATTCAATGAAAATTTGTAAAATCTAGCTTTTGGCCAGAAACTTGAATAAATACAGCTGTTAAAGGAAGAAATGTTTGATGTTTTCACAGCACTGTAAAGATGGATGTTAGATGTTAGCTGCTGATAGATGTTAGAGAGGGAATTATGATGTATCATAGTAACAATAGAAACAATGTCTTATTGCAAAATGACTTGGCCACGACCTTTACAGGGCAGCCCCCACGGCATGTTTCATCAACATGCACGAAAATTGGGAGACACTTGTATCATTCAAAAAAATCTCTTGGGTCCAATGCCTAAACGCAACAGGCAGTCAGCTATTTTGAATTCCATGGTCATTTTCGGTGTTTCTCATGTATTATATTTTAATGATCTTCTCCTACAGAATTAATCAGATTGACTTCAAAATTGGTTTGTGAAAGCTTGACTACACCATAATCAAAAGTTATTACAAGATCTATCTTGTGTTGAAGGGCATGCTGGCTAGAGCTTAGATTCTGTGCCCAAGCCCAAACCCGACCTGGACCTGCCGTAATTTCCCGCCACTATCCTTGGGCTCAGATAGGTCGGGCTTCTCATAATAGACCTACACTGTGTTTTTATTAATGTTTTTAAATTTATTAATTACATAAACCTATGGTGTGATAATCAGAATATTATGTAGGCCTATTATAGCAAAGTAAAAAAAAAAATTGTGAAATTGAATCAATCAACACATGCTACCCAGAAATAGCAGCCTCAACATGTTGATCAGTTTCTGACCTCCGACCTCACAAAAGCTGTTCAGTATTGACAACACTTGATGTGTAATGTTAAGCAGCCAGGTTGTGCTAGGAAGGAAAGCTTGTCCTCTTTGGAAAGAATGGAATCCAAGCTTTCATTTTCATTTTCAACATGTGTGATTTGAAGCTGGTTTTTAAAAAATACAGGAGGTAAGGTTAGATTGTAAAACGGGACAGTTGCAGGCCCATGAAAACAGCTGAATGTGACCATAACTCAACCAGGGGCTGCTAGCCTCCTGAAGGTTTAAAATTAACAAGGTGGGGCTCCCTGAAAGGGTCTGAATCTAGGTTTTAAATTGTGGTATCACTCATTAAAATCAGTTCATGCTACTGAGAAATACCATCCTCAACCGTTGATCAGTTTCAATTCAATCAATCAATCAATCAATTTTTATTTATAAAGCCCAATATCACAAATCACAATTTGACTCAAAGGGCTTTACAGCATACAACATCCCTCTTTGGACCCTCACAGCGGATAAGGAAAAACTCCCCCAAAAAAAACCTTTAACGGGGGAAAAAAATGGTAGAAACCTCAGGAAGAGCAACTGAGGAGGGATCCCTCTTCCAGGATGGACAGACGAGCAAAAGATGTTGTACAGAACAGATCAACATAATAATAATAATACATTTTATTTGAAAGCGCCTTTCAGGACACCCAAGGTCGCTGTACAGAAAATATACAAACAATTATATAAAATACAAGATAAAAAACAAGATACAATAAATAGGGAGGGGACCATGTGAAGCAGTTTATAGAGAGTAGGCAAGTCTGAATAGATGAGTTTTGAGTGTGGATTTGAAGATGGGCAGGGTGGCAGAGTTACGGAGGTCAGGTGGCAGTGAGTTCCAGAGTTGGGGAGCAGAGCGGCTGAAAGCTCTGCTCCCCATGGAGCTAAGACGGGCAGCGGGTACAGTGAGATGGAGGGAAGAGGAAGATCTGAGGGCACGGGATGGAGTGACAACGTGCAGGAGGTCGGAGAGGTAAGGAGGGGCGAGGTTGTGGATAGCCTTGTAGGTGTACAGAAGGATTTTGTAAGTGATTCTTTGATTTACTGGGAGCCAGTGAAGTTGCTGAAGGATAGGGGTGATGTGGTGTGATGAGGGGGTTTTGGTGATGATCCGGGCAGCAGAGTTCTGAACCAGCTGAAGTTTATGAAGGGACTTTTGAGGTAGGCCGAAGAGGAGAGAATTACAATAGTCAAGACGGGAGGTGACAAGGCTATGGACAAGGATGGCGGTGGTGTGGGGGGTGAGGGAGGGGTGGAGACGATTGATGGAGCGAAGGTGAAAGTAAGCAGACCGGGTGATGTTATTAATGTGAGATTGAAAGGAGAGTGTACTATCGAGGATGACACCCAGACTCTTAACCTGAGGGGAGGGGAAGACTAAGGAGCTGTCGATGGAGAGAGAGAAGGTGTCAACTTTAGATAGGGTGGATTTGGTGCCAATGAGTAGGAATTCAGTTTTATTGCTATTTAATTTTAGAAAGTTAGAGGTGAACCATGATTTTATTTCAGAAAGGCAGGAGGTAAGGGCGGGGGGTGGGAGTGTGGAGTTAGGTTTGCAGGAGAGGTAGAGCTGGGTGTCATCCGCGAAGCAGTGGAAATAAATGTTAAATTTACGGAAGATATGGCCGAGGGGGAAGAGGTAGGTTATGAAAAGGAGGGGCCCCAGGACAGAGCCCTGGGGCACACCTGTGGTGACTGGGGAGGGGTCGGAGGAGAAAGACTTGAGTTGTATGAACTGAGTGCGGTCTGTGAGGTAGGAATGGAACCACTGAAGGGGGGTGTGGGTGATGCCAATTGAGGAGAGTCTACTGAGGAGGATGGGGTGTGAGATGGTGTCAAAGGCTGCACTCAGGTCAAGGAGGATGAGGATGGAGGGTGAACCGGTGTCAGCTGCAGTGAGGAGATCATTGGTAATTTTGATAAGTGCAGTTTCTGTGCTGTGACGTGGACGGAAACCAGACTGGAAGGGTTCATACAAACTGTTCAGAGTGAGATGTGCGTGGAGTTGGGAGGAGACTATTTTTTCAAGAATTTTGGAGATGAAAGGTAAGTTGGAGATAGGGCGGAGATTATTGATGTCGTTGGGATCTGAACCAGGTTTTTTCAGAATTGGCGTGACAGCAGCAGTTTTGAAGGCAGAGGGGACAATACCGGTGGACAGTGAAGAGTGGATAATGGCAGAGATGAGGGGAAGCAGAGAGGAGAGGCAGGATTTGACCAGGGTAGTGGGGATAGGGTCCAGCAGGCATGTGGAGGGCTTAGATTTGCGGATGAGGTCGGATATTTCAGAGGCACTGGGGAGTTGAAAGAAGGTAAAGGGTTGACTGTAGAGGAAGGGTTCAGGTGTGGAGAGAGAAGGAGGGTGGGAACAGAGGTGCTGGTGAATGGAGTTGATTTTATCATTAAAGAATAGCATCAAGGAGTTACAGGTGTCAATAGAGTAAAGGTGGGGGGGTAAGGAGTGGGGAGGCTGGAGGATCTTGTTGAGTAGTGAAAAAAGTGATTTGGTGTTTCCTTCGTTGGATGTGATGAGACCAGAGTAATAAGCAGATTTACTGTGTGCAATGGAGTCTTTGTAATGAAGAATGTGGGTTTTGTACATGTTTATGTGTATTGTGAGTCCAGTTTTTGTATTGTGAGCCGTTCCAGTTGGCGTCCTTTGGTTTTCATTGTCCGGAGTTCAGGAGTGTACCAGGGAGCAGATGATGAAAAGGAAACAGTCCGAGTTTTCAGTGGGGCAAGAGAGTTGAGGATGTTGTTTAAACCATTATTGTAGAGCGCTGTGAGATCATCAGGGTTGGAGAGAAAGTCCGGAATTGAGATACTGTCAATTCTGGAGCAGAGCGTGTCAACATTAATGTCCTTTAAATTCCTGAATGAGATGAGACGTGGAGGTTTGATTGCAGAGAGGCAGAGTGCAGTACTGAATGTGAGGAGGAAATGGTCCGTTATGGGAAGTTCGTCGGAGGAACAGTTGGAGGGGGTGAGGCCAGAGCAACAGAGTAAATCCAGTGTGTGTCCTTTTGTATGTGTAGGAAAGTCAATGTATTGATGGAGTCCAAAACTGTCGAGGCATGATAAAAAGTCTCTGGTGAGGAGCAGATTTTTATTGTCAATGTGTATGTTGAAATCGCCCAGCAGTATTATGTTAGGTGACAGAGTGGAAAGTTGTGTAAGAAGAGTGGCAAGGTCAGTTAAAAAGTCAGTGTGGGGCTTAGGGGGTCGGTAAATGGTGGCAATGACAGTGGGAGAGGATCCAGGCAGCATAAACACAGTGCATTCAAATGAACTGAATGCAGAGACTGACACAGGCAGGACTTTCCACTTCTCGTGGTGAATTACCGCGAGACCACCGCCGCGACCGTTGCCACGGGGATGACAGATGTAAACAAATCCAGCAGGAGTGGATTCATTAAGCTGGGAAAAGTCATTAGGCTGTTGCCACGTTTCAGTTAGACAAAGAAAATCAAGCTTACGGTCAGTGAGGAGATCCTGGAGGAGATGACCCTTGCTCGTAAGAGAGCGGATGTTGAGCAGACCGAAGCGAACAGTGGTGTTGTCGTGTTTGATAGTAGCGTTAGCATTAGCCGACCTAGCCAGGCTAGCTAATGCACTGCTATCCGCAACCCTGCCGGAGTTTCTGAGCAGACGACGAGTGGTGGACCAGAAGGATTTGATTGCTGTGGAGGAGTTGTCGTGATTCAAGATCCTACGAGACCCACGATGGATGTACCTCCGGCGGGGGAGGAGAGCGATGTCCGGGTGGTGGTGCAGTACCAGCGGCGGAGGCACGGGCAGATGCCAGCGGATCCAGAGAAGCTCTGCAGCCGTATACTGGAGCGGTTCTGCCATCGGGTGGTGGCAAAACGACAGTAAAGTCCAGATAAGAGCCGACCAGATGAGAGGCTTGCTGGCCCACATCGTGTCTGTGGCCAGGTGCTAACTTCCAGCAGGTAGGCTAGTGCTGGCTAGCGAGCACATAAAAACACAGGAGCAGTAGCTGGATCGGTAAGTAAACGCAGGTAGACGCTTCAGCTCCCACAAAGTGCTAACACAATAGTCCACTCAGGCCACATGGAGACCATAAAACCATAAAAACACTTAAAAGTAACCGGAGAGTAGCGGCAGCCAGTCGCGCCAGCGTTCACTCAATGGTCACAGCGTTCACTCAATGGTCACAGCGCCACAGAGAGTAACCGCTCATCCTGTTGGGGGTTATTATTATTATTATTATTATTATCAACATAATAAATTAACAGTAATCCATATGACACAATGAGACATAAAGAGAGACAGATATTATATTAATAATATGATTATATATATATATATATATGTGGCAATAATGATATGTGTATAATAGTACAAGTATGACTAATAGTAACAGCAGCAGTGGGAGGCATCAGGCAGGACCACGGCAGCAGCACAACCACGACACACCATCCAGGCACAGCTGCAACACGAGTTAACCTGTGAGACAGTGGAACACAAAGGCTCCGAAGAACAAGCCAAACTAGTGACATGCAGTAGAGCCGAGTTAGGGAGATGCAGCAACAGGACATGAATGTTAGCAAAGGAGAGAGAGAGAGAGGAGGAGAGAAGGGGCTCGGTGTATTATAGGAGGTCCCCCGGCAGACTCGGCCTATGTCAGTCTAACTAGGGGCTGGTCCAAGACAAGCCTGGGCCAGCCCTAACTATAAGCTTCATCAAAAACGAAAGTCTTAAGTCTAGTCTTAAAAGCGGAGACGGTGTCTGCCTCCCGGACCAAAACAGGAAGGTGATTCCACAAAAGAGGAGCCTGATAGCTGAAGGCTCTGGCTCCTGTTCTACTTTTGGAGACTTTAGGGACCACAAGTAATCCTGCATTCTCAGAGCGCAGTGTTCTGGTGGGATAATAGGGCACTATGAGCCCTATTAGCTATGAGCCCTCCATGATATGATGGAGCCTGATCATTTAGAGCTTTGTAAGTTAGGAGAAGGATTTAAATTAAATTCTGGATTTTACAGGGAGCCAGTGCAGAGAAGCTAAAACAGTCAACTGTACAACTGTCAGTACACATCCCGCCGCGTTGTGGATTAGCTGGAGAGTTTTTTGGCACTTATTAGAGCTACCTGATAATAGAGAATTACAGTAATCCAGCCTCAAGGTAACAAACGTGTGGACCAATTTTTCTGCATCTTTTAGTGACAGGATAGGCCTAATTTTCGTAATATTACGCAGATGAAAAAAACGCAGTTCAAGAGGTTTGTTTTAAATGGGAATAAAAAGACAAATCTTGATCAAATATTACGCCAAGGTTTCTTACGGTGGTGCTAGAGGCCAGAGCAATGCCATCGAGAGAAACTATATCATCAGATAAAGTGTTTCTGAGGTGTTTGGGGCCAAGAACAATAACTTCAGTTTTGTCTGAATTTAACATTAGGAAATTGGAGCTCATCCAGGTTTTTATATCTTTAAGGCATTTCTGAAGTTTAGTCAATTGTTCTGTTTCTTCCGGCTTTATCGATAAATTGTGACTGTGTATCATCCGCGTAACAATGGAAATTTATAGAGTGATTTCTAATGATGTTACCTAAGGGAAGCATATATAGAGTGAATAGAATTGGTCCGAGCACTGAACCTTGAGGTACTCCAGAACAAACTTTAGTACGTGAAGATGATTCGTTATGAACGTGAACAAACTGAAAACGATCGGATAAGTAAGATTTAAACCAGCTTAGTGCAGAACCTTTAAGGCCAATTGAATGTTCCAGTCTCTGTAGGAGAATTTGATGGTCAATTGTGTCAAATGCGGCACTAAGATCTAGTAAAAGAAGTACAGAGATGAGTCCTTGGTCTGAAGCAATCAGAAGATCATTTGTAATTTTAACTAGTGCTGTCTCGGTGCTATGATGGACCCTAAATCCTGACTGAAATTCCTCAAATAAATTATTATCATGGAGAAAGTCACACAGCTGGTCTGCGACTACTTTCTCAAGGATCTTTGAGAGGGAATATTTGAT
The DNA here is from genome assembly GCA_019142605.1 of Cephalopholis sonnerati. Lineage (NCBI taxonomy): Eukaryota > Metazoa > Chordata > Actinopteri > Perciformes > Serranidae > Cephalopholis > Cephalopholis sonnerati. The sequence continues at coordinate 274,295 of JAGQAX010000016.1, forward strand.
ATTGGTCTATATTTGGCTAACACCTCTAGATCCAGGGTGGGCTTTTTTAACAGAGGTTTAATTACAGCTACCATAAAAGACTGTGGTACATAGCCTATTAATAAAGATATATTGATCATGTCTAGTATGTAAATGTTAACTAAAGGTAAGACTTCCTTAAGTAGGCTAGTTGGAATGGGGTCCAAGAGACACGTTGATGACTTGGATGAAGAAATCATTGAGGTCAATTTTTGAATAGAAATCAGTGAGAAGCAATCTAAATATGTGTCAGCATTTGTAGCTGTGCTTGAAGACAGATTAGTACTGTTAGAGGGCAGGAGATCATGAATTTTGCCTCTAATAGTTAGAATTTTGTCATGAAAAAAGCTCATAAAATCATTACTGCTAAGGGCTAAAGGAATACAAGGCTCAATAGAGCTGTGGCTCTCTGTCAGCTTGGCTACAGTGCTGAAAAGAAACCTGGGGTTGTTCTTATTTTCTTCTATTGTAAAATGGGACAGTTGCAGGCCCATGAAAACAGCCTAATGTGATCATAACTCAACCAAGGGCTGCTAACCTCCACAAGGTTTAAAATTACCAAGGTGGGGCTCATTGAAGGGGCCTCAATCTGGGTTGTAAATTGGGGTATCACTCATTAAAATCAGTTCATGATACCCAGAATTACCATCCTCAATCAGTCTCTGACCTCCGACCTCACAAAAGCTGTCCAGTATTGACCACACTAGATGTGTGATGTTAAAGCAGCTGGGTTGTGCTAGGATGGAAAAACTTATCCTCTTTGGGTAGAATGGAATCTAAGGTTTCATTTGATGTACAACAGGTGTGATTTGAAGGAGGTTTTAAAAAAATACAGTAGGAAAGGTTAGATTGTAAAAGGAGAGAGGTGCAGGTCCTTGAGCTGAATGAGATCATAACTCAACCAGGAGCTGCTAGCCTCCAGAAAGTTTGAAATTAAGAAGGTGGGGCTCCCTGAAACGATCTGAATCTGAGCTTTAAATTGGGGTACCACTCATTAAAATCAGTTAATGCTACCCAGAAATACCAGCGTCAACATGTTGAACAGTTTATGACCTCCGACCTCATTAAAGCTGTCCAGTATTGAGCACATTAGATGTTTAATGTCAAGCAGCCAGGTTGTGCTAGGATAGACAGCCTATCTTTTTTGGAAAGAATGGAATCAAAGCTTTCATTTGATGTACAACATGTGTGATGTGAAGCAGGTTTTTAAAAAACTACAGGAGGAAATGTTAGATTGCACAACTGGGCGGGTGCAGACCCTTGAAAACAGCTGAATGTGACCATAACTGCTAGCCTAAAGAAGGTTTAAAATTATCAATGTGGGGCTCCCTGAACAGGTCTGAATCTGAGCTACAAAGTTGGGTATGACTCATTAAAATAAGTTCATGCCACACAGAAATACCAGCCTCAACATGTTGATCAGCTTCTGACCTCCGACCTCACAAAAAATGTCCAGTATTGACCACACTAGATGTGTGATGGTAAGCAGCCAGGTTATGCTAGGATGGACAGCTTGTCCTTTTTGGAAAGAATGGGATCCCAGCCTTCATTTAATGTACAATATGTGTGATTTGAGGCAGGTTTTTCCAGTACAGCAGGAAAGGTAAGGGTGTAAAACAGGACAGTTGCAGGCCCGTGAAGACAGCTGAATATGACCATAACTCAAACAGGGGCTGCTAGCCTCCAGTAGATTTAAAATTCACAATGTGGGGCTCCTTGAAAAGATCTGAATCTGGGTTTTTAATTGGGGTATGACACATTAAAATCAGTTCATGTTACCCAGATACCAGCCTCACCATGTTGAACTATTTTTGACCTTAGACCTCACAAAAGCTGTCCAGTATTGACCACACTAGATGTGTGATGTTAAAGCAGCTGGGTTGTGCTAGGATGGAAAAACTTATCCTCTTTGGGTAGAATGGAATCTAAGGTTTCATTTGATGTACAACGTGTGATTTGAAGCAGGTTTTTAAAAAATACAGGAGGAAAGGTTAGATTGCACAACTAGACAGGTGCAGGCCCAGGAAAACAGCTGAATGTGACCATAACTCAACCACAGGCTGATAGCCTCCAGAACATTTAAAATTAACAAGGTGGGGCTCCTTGGAAAAGCCTGAATCTGGGTTTTAAATTGGGGTATGACTCATTAGTGAGTTCTTGACATTGCAGAGGTTGACTATTCATTTACTCTTGTACAACATTAAACAGACAGCATGTATGATTCCAAAATTATATTTATTCATAAAGCAAAGCAAAGCAAAGCAAAGCAAACCAAACTAGATGTGTATTGTTAGGCAGCCAGGTCGTGCTAGGATGGACAGCCTATCCTCTTTGGATGTCCAACATGTGTGATTTGAAGCAGGTTTTAAAAAAATACAGGAGGAAAGTTTAGATTGCACGACTGGGCAAGTGCAGGCCCTTGAAAACAGCTGAATGTGACCATAACCAGGGGCTTCAAGCATCCAGAAGGTTAAAATTAACAAGGTGGGGCTCCTTGAAATTGACTGAATCTGAGCTTTAAATTGGGGCATCACTCATTAAAATCAGTTCATGATACCCAGAAATACCAGCCTCAATATGTTGAACAGTTTATGACCTCTGACCTGAAAAAAGCTGTCCAGAACTGACCACACTAGATGTGTGATGTTAAGCAGCCAGGGTGTGCTAGGATGGAAATCCTTGCCAATATACACAAGAAAACATCCGTAATGCAGAGAACAGCCAGAGTGAGTATTTGGAGATACAGATGCAGCCACTTCAAATTTCAGTATGACCCGTGGTAGAGTCGAGAACAATCCGTGACAGGTCCTTGTGGTCACCTGGCCGGGTTCGTCGATCCCCTGAGATGACGTAGAGAATACGAGGCCAGCTGGTAACGCCCCTTAGTTTAATTTGTAGAAACCAGTTGCAATGGTCTGTCTATTCACCAGGAGGAGCAGTGAGTGTGGAAGTCGAAGCAGTTTACTTCTTACACAGAGCATATTTAATGATTATCAGGCTACCATATCACAGGTCATAAATAATATGCTTCAGCGTTTTGTTATTCAAAACAATTGCATGAAAATTCAAGTGATATGGCTGGGACCCGAGCGATAGTACAGTGAGAACAAAACTGAGTTTATCTGCAGTGGTAATGATAATAATGTCATATAGTAATATATATATATATATATATATATTTATTTATTACTATATATATATATAAAAACAGTAATATATATATATATAGATATATATATAGATATATATATATATAGATATATAGATATATATATAGATATATATATATAGATATATATATATATAGATATATATATAGATATATATATATATACAGTACAGGCCAAAAGTTTGGACACACCTTCTCATTCAATGCGTTTTCTTTATTTTCATGACTATTTACATTGTAGATTCTCACTGAAGGCATCAAAACTATGCATGAACACATGTGGAGTTATGCACTTAACAAAAAAAGGTGAAATAACTGAAAACATGTTTTATATTCTAGTTTCTTGAAAATAGCCACCCTTTGCTCTGATTACTGCTTTGCACACTCTTGGCATTCTCTCGATGAGCTTCAAGAGGTAGTCATCTGAAAAGTTTTGATGCCTTCAGTGAGAATCTACAATGTAAATAGTCATGAAAATAAAGAAAACGCATTGAATGAGAAGGTGTGTCCAAACTTTTGGCCTGTATTGTATATATATATATATTACTGTGCTTTTCTTCAAAGACGTCAACAAATATGGACTGAAACAGAATCTTTCGTTAGATAAAAACAGCTTGTGAATATTGGAAATGATTACATAGATCTTTTCTTTTTTAATTATTATTTTAATGTACTGATGGACTGTACAACGCTCTGCACACGGCACACAGCATGGCTTCACCTCATCGATCTGCCGCTGACTGTCTAAACAGATTCATTGAAGTGAAATTTCACAATTCTTTATATTATAATCTAACGGAATTCATTAAAGCAAGTCATTTGGTGCTTGCAAAGTCATGATATCAAGCTGAGACAGATTCACTCTTTTCAGTTCACAGGCCGCTGCTGTGACTTCACCAGAAGGCTGACACAGTGTGCACCGTGGTGTTTCTCAATACTCAATAAAGTCAGCGATCACTCAAAGATAAACTGAACAAGATGTCTTGTGTAAACAATGGCCGTTTCTAAGCAATCTCCATTTATGTAGAGCGTCGCCCATTCAACTGTTTTACATAGTGTGAAAATGACTCCTCAACTCAAACACATAATTAGCAATACGATGAACCTTTCTGTTCCCTCTGAATGGGCAGTGTACTATCTGAATAGGATTCCCAGCCCCCACTTTTGTTGCAAACATTCAACAACACATCATCATTGTCGATGTTTGAACTACTTCACAATAGTGACATTTTACAGTTCTTCATTTATGTATATTGATACAGGTTGTGCAATTCTGAGTGTTGTAATTTTCTCATCTTTCTTTATTTTATTTGTAGCCTCTTGTAATCAACGTGAATGGAGATACTCACGTTAAAGACCCTACAAACATAAATATTCAGATTGAAACCCATTCAAATCACTATTTTTGATTCTGCTTGAATACAAAGTATAAAACATGCATCCTCTCATTTCTCCGCTTCATTTGAAGCCCGTGGCTTGTAAGGGTGTGCCCGAGGGATTTTCTTCCCGATTACGTCATGTTTACCACAGGCAGCTTTCACAGAGTTGATAAAGTTTCCCATAACTCACTAACTCAAAGGGAGCGCACATGAAATAAAGTGGTGCTGTTCATTTCTGGAGTTGAGGTAGCCTCCACACATCATTAGCATTACCATGAACCTTTTCTTTCTCACTGAATGTGTGAATGTGCGATCTGAACAGCTTTCCACCCCCTCACTGTCACACACATCATCATACTGAGTGAGTCTCTTACTGAGCAACTTTTTCAAAATGATTTAAGTAATTATTTTCAGGCACCAAGTTATTTTTTTTTTTTTTAACATTTTTAACATTTCTCATTATTCTGAGTGACTACCTAAGTATTTGTAGATAGGGGAGACCAGGGCCAATTGTAACAAAATTTTAGGTTTTCCTTAATAACTAATGTGTTTATAACAGCAATGCTGCAGCAGATAAAGGCGGTCATTTTAGTAACTTAAATACTGCTGGCTTATTGTAACCTATAACAATATAACCTAGTAACAAATTTATATTACTGTACAAAATTACTGTAACTTATAGGCCAAACTAAATCTTTAAAATAAAAATAGTGCAATAAAAGTGTAATATTTGCATCTGAGAGAGTGGAGTAGATGTGCATAGTGATGTAGCATAGAAGGGAATATACTACCAGGGAAAGTACTAGCACCTCTTAATCTTTAGTTTTTGTGTTTCTGTGAGGGAAGCGCCATCTAATGGTGAGACCTTGTAATTGAATAAATGGGCATGTTACAGTGGAATCCAGGCACACCCCCAGAAAGGTGGGGGGAATGAAACTGGCTAGCTTCCGGCTGGCTTTCAGATGGCCTGGGAAATTTGAAGTGGCTGCATCTGTAGGTTTGTGTCAGTAAATAGGTTTGCAAAAGCTGACACTTCATTTTCACATTGTGAAATGTGGGGAAATTTCACCACCGCTGTTATAATATCCTGAAAAATCAATGTTGGCTGAGAAATATCACAGTGAAAAATGTCAACATATTTGATGTATGGATTATGTTGTATAGTTTAAGTGTGTGTCGTTTTATCTTGTCTGTGATTATTAGATATATAAGGATTCATTTAAGATGAGAATTGAAAAGGAACCCTCTGTGAAACCAAATTTTGGGCACACACACACACACAAAATGTAATATAGAGATAAGTAGCAGTGAGTGTTTGTAGATAAAGTTTGTGTCAGTTAATAGGTTTGCAAAAGCCGATTCTTCATTTTCACAAATTGTGAAAGACACTTTGATGACTTGGATGAAGAAATCATTGAGGTCAGTTGTTGAAGAGAACTTGGAGAAAAGCAACCTAAATATGTATCTGGTCTCATAGCTGTGTTTGAAGGCAGATTAGTACTGTTAGAGGGAAGGAGGTCATGAATTTTGCCTCTAATAAAATGTTATTACAAAAAAATGTTTTCTAGATCAAAGTTTTCAAAGTTCCACATTAAAAATGCCTTTAACATTTTAAACCAAACTACAGATAAATCTTGGTAGTAAAATGATAGGGTTAGGTTTAGGTGTCTTCACAGGGTGAGATGTCTTCACAGGGTGAGGTCAGGGGTCAGGGGGAGTTTGCCGCCTCTACACCGCCCTGGGTGCAAGTGCTTACAGTGGAATAACTTTTCAGAGGAAGGGTGTATGGGAAAAGTGTTTGGATGCACCCCCCCATTTCGATGAATGGGCTTTCCCGGGGTGTCACCCGTTTGCCTGTAGGGGGTTCCACCCCGGAGATAGGTCACTTCCTCTTCCCTGAGATGGCTGTATCTCAGGAAGGGAAGGTGGCAGAGAGGCGGGAGCAAGACAGGAGCACGGAACGCCCCAGAAGTAGGGAGGGTCCGTGCAGGTCCCGCGCCCCTAGGACATGCCCCCCCGGAGGTACGGGTTTTCACAATGGCCTGTCTCACATATGCGTGAGTGCATAGCGGTTTTTCACAGCCAAACTCTAAGTGCCAATGCGACGCGTTCATATCTGGGGGAGGGGAGGTCCCAGAGAGACGGGACCGGGGCCGGCGCGTTCCGTGGGCCCGGCGCAGGTGGGGTGCGACCGGCTGCCGTTTTGCTCTTACCCTCCTTGAAAGGGGATATGGGGTGGCATACTGTGGAAACTATGAGTGTTCTGAGCAAGATCTGTTCCCCCTGAATGTTTTCAGGAGCTCCCCGGCAGGCTCCTCTCAGTCGGTGAGGCTCGACTTTTTCGGAGCACTTTTGCCATCCCTGCGCAGGGTGTAGAGCAGGTAGGCCCACAAGGTAAGTAATACGGTGAGCTTTTGGCATGGCCTCAGCGATCCCAGGGACCCTCCAGCTTGGCTGTGGCCAGCAGAGTTGACCTTCGTTGGGTAAGGCAGGAGCATTGTCCGCAGATTGAAAAGACGATTAAATGATGCTTAAAAAGAAGCGATTTATCCATGTTTCAATTGAAATCTGTGTTTTAAAGAAGTGACTGGAATGAATAAATGACCCAAATAAATGAATGAAGGGGGTGTCTATGAATGAATGTCTTTTTTTTTTTTCTGGGAAGACGACGGTGACGATGATGGTGATGATAGTGATGATGATGATGGCGATGACGATGATGATGATGATGGTGACAGTGGCGATGGTGATTTAAGAGACATTTTATTGACAGTTGCAATAAATGATCCGTCTGTGTTCAAACAAATGCTTCAAATGTAAAAATTTCAGTTTGACGTATCCGTGCTCACAAAGTAAAAATTATTCCAGCAATATAGGTATTGAAATGAAATCAAACCCCCTCCAGGTCGCACAGCGTGACCTCTGCCATCCCCCCAAAGTGAGTGTGAGTCCCTGTGTGGCACTGGCTCAGGATGCTTTTCCAATAGGTGGTCTCGGACCGCCATCTGCTGGGAAAAAAAACAGTCACTTACGCACTCACAGCTCCCAGGCCTCCCTAGTGTGATTCCAAATAGTAATGAGGTGAGCCCATGTTTATAAAAGGTGTTCACTGTTGATTCCATTTAGATTTTGTCAGAATCCAGGTTTTACAGTTTACAGTGCAGAGAGGGAAGTGCACTAAGACTGAGTGCACCCCCTCAACGTTTTGTCCCCAAAGGTTCATGTTCGGGACAATGTGAATACTGCTATTATATTTGGGGGTTATAAACATGTGTCTTCATTGAAGTCCCTGAGGCATTGGTTTAGGTGATCCTGAGTGTTGTTGTCATGATTTTCGGGACTCCTGCAGGCTGCCTTTAAGGTCCTTTTTTTGTGGGGAGGAAAAAAAATCTGTTTACATCTGATCAGATATGCACACAGTTTTTAGTGCACACTTACCTGTCTTTATGTAGGAAAAACAGTCATTTTCCTCTGGAGTTACATAGTGGTTTTAGTTTATATCTTACCAGGACATCTTGTTAATGGCTCATTTTCAAGTCTGAAGTCATTGCAATGAACAAAGTTTATGAAAATACAAACACAGTAAATCAGATTGAAGTGAAGATTAGGCGTGGAGGCCAAATTGGGTTAGGGTCAGAGCCAAAGATCAGATCAGGATTAGTGTTTGGAGATGTGTGAACAGACTAAAGGTCAAAGGCCAGCTTCAGGCCTGCGATTGGGATTAGGGATGGGATCGCAGATTAATTACATGAACAACAAACATGGTCACTACATATTCAACACAGTCATTTTTTCACTTTTCATTTAGACCCTGTGGCTGGAGGGTGTCCTGGAGGAAGATCATTTCCATTTCCAGATCATTTCCTCTCTACTCCTTCAGAGCTGTCCATCCATATTGTATGAAATGCTGTACTACTGGAATGTGTGTGTTGTGTTGTTTACAGATATTGTGTTTGTACTGATAAAACCTAGATCAAATCATGTTCGCCATTGTGGTGTCATGGGAGATGCAATTTCGGGCAGAGATCACAGGTCACAAGCACAGGCAAGCCAAACAACCCCCCCCCCCCCAGATATGGCAAGGAGAGGGTAAAAGACTTGTCTGTGTAACTACACTAACAACTAACAACTAAGGGAAAAAACCTCAGGTACACTGAGGGCAAAAATCCCTTTAGACTACATTCGAAAAGGATAAGATGAAATGTGTAAAACATGCAAGTGATCAAGTGATTATATGAAGCTAAAACTTAAAATGTAATGAATGTGTAAATGATTAAATGATTAAATGACAGTGAATATAGTAAAAAGATTAAAAAGAAAAAATGGTTTTCACGCTGGAAGTAACTCATAACACCAGTAAAAACAACAGAACAGGAGCAAACATGTGCATCAATGTTGCTTTCCATCCAGTCAAAGAAAACCAAGGCCACAAGTTAAACCCTGGTGACACTTCTGTGTCACGACTTTTCTCCAGATGTAGAAGATCATCGAGATGAGCAACCACATGTGTCATGTTATCAAAAACATCAGGTATGTAAGTACAACAATCAGTACCCACAATGTGACAAACCCCCCCCCTGGCTGGCGAGGAGTAAGTCCAGTGCCATCCTGTTTTGTAGAGCTACATTTTTGAGGCCCTGCACTGCTGGTGTGAGAGAGTCAAACCCCTCAGCCACAGTAGCTGTAAGGTTTTCCAAGTCCAGAGCTACAGCATCAATTTTGTGTGCATTGTTTACAGTTCCCCATCATGGCAGTAAACCCCCAAAGCCTTTCTCCACTGGAGGCACTCTGACCATGGTGCGTTTTGCTCTCGCTCTGTGAGGTGGATAGTAATGATCATAATCTGAGTGAAAATGTGTGAGGTCATGTACGATAGTCACAGCTGAAAGTAGTTTAGCTAAATAACAAGTCCCACACCATTCAGGTCGAAGAGCCTGATAGATGTGTCTACCACATACCTACACATGATGTCTGAGTGATCCATAACCATCCGTTGATGGCATGAAGACAACAGGATTATCAATTCCTGATCGGTTAAGACTAACAGTGTTTGTGAGGTTCAGAGTTGCAATATATGGCATTGTACCCTTACAGTTGTTCATGTTTGTGTCCCACACCACCCCACATGTAGCCATAACTGTTTGTTCACATGCAGCTTCCCCTAGGAAATGGTCAGTCTTTGCTGCACATTGTCTGGAAAAACAAACAACTCCTCTCTGACTCGTGGGATTAGTGCTCATGACAGGTTTGTATATACCTTGTTGATACACCTTAGTTACATTTTTAAATCTCACAAGCGCACCCTCGTAGTTTACCACGCTGACATTGATTTTCTTCAGCCCTTCCGCCAGATGTGCAACAGTCCTGTTGCTGGGGGAGTGTGTCCCATGAGTAAAAGCAATCATTACCCCCAGAGTCTCTGAAACATTTAAAGGATAGGGTTTCAGTGGCAGTGAGTTACCTAGTTTCTGTGGAAGTTCAGCACAAACATAGCAGCTTTGGTTTGTCAACATTCTTGCAGATGTCATCACAGCCTTGTACCAGACGTTGTTCTCCAGTACAGATGTGGTGTTACCAACAGATCTCTTTATTTGCCTACTCATCACTGTCCTCACCAAACGGTGATGTACATGTGTTGTGTGGTTGTAGTCAGTCACATTGCTGCTGCTCGCATGTTCACTGAAGATTTTCTCCAGCAGCAACAATGACAGTCCCACCCCGATGATAGAGATGATTATCAGAAAGCCAGTTGCCACCCTTAGGCCGCATCCGAGCCGCCTAAGAGGATGCCACGGCCTTGGCTCAATCATCATGATGTATGTCTGGAGCCGGTACCCGTCTGCAGTGGCTAGCATGTATCCATGTTGCTCTCTCTGCGACTTTAACAGCCGTCTCCATCACCAACAGCACTTGGAACGGTCCGTTCCACCTGTGAGCTTTCCAACTCTTTCGCCTTAAGTCTCTCACCACGATGTAGTCGCCAGGATTCAGATCATGCAGTTTTCCTTCTGCTGGTTTTGGCAGTGCCGCTTTCACCTGTTTATGGATTGCAGACAAAACAGAGGACAGGGTTGCACAATAATGTAGCATTTCATCTTCACACATGCCAGTGTCTGGCAGTTGTCTTTTTGTGGGCCCAATCCCAGTGTTTAGAGGTCTGCCAAATAGAATCTCAAAAGGACTCAACCCGTTTTTACTTCTCACTCTTGCTCCCATGTGCATCAACACAATAGGAAGGGCTTTTGTCCAAGACAACTTAGTTTCCTCACACACTTTGGCCAATTTGTTCTTTAAAGTGTCATTTTCCCTTTCACATGCTCCACCAGAAGCAGGATGGTTTGCACAGTGTGTTTTCAAATCAATTCCCATGAACTCACCAACGGTTTTTAAAGCTGCATTTATGAAAGGTGCACCATTGTCTGAGCTGATTTTTGCTGGAATTCCCCATCTGGGAATGATGAGAGTCATTAAAGCTTTTGCCACTGCAGCAGCGTCCTGCTTAGCAGTAGGAAAAGCTTCAACCCACTTTGAAAACATGCACACAATGACCAAAACAAACTTTTTTCCCTCACTTGGTGTCAGTTCAATGAAATCCATTTGCAGGTGATCAAATGGTTTTTCTGGGGGTGGATGAGCAGCTTGTGGTGTTTTTATAGCCCTTCCCACATTGTTTGTAGCACAGATCGCACATTTGTGACAAAAATTTGTGGCATAGCTGGAAAAACCCCTGGTAAACCAGTGTTGTCTAATTTCCTCTACCATACCCCCTTTTGACACATGATCCAATCCATGTGTCAATTTAGCATAATGAGGAAATAGATAATGAGGAAGACAAGGGAGGCCATCAGGGCCAGTCCACACTTTGTCAACAACCTTACACCCTGCTTTTCTCCAAACGGCCTTCTCCGCCGGAGACGCTCTTATCTGCAGGTGTGCTATCTCAACAGTAGCCACAGCAGTGGGAGACAATGTTGATTCAGAGGACTGAGAGAAACCTTGAAAGTCTGGAGACAATGGCAGCCTTGAAGCAGCTTTTGCAGCTGCATCAGCTTTAGCATTCCCCAGGGAAACGTCAGTGGTTTTTGTGTGTGCTTCACATTTGCAAACAGCAATTTGCTTAGGTAACAACACAGCATCTAGGAGAGCAGAAACCAGCAAATGATGTGAAATAGGTTTCCCTGTTGAAGTGAGAAAATCTCTGTTCTTCCAAATGTGTCCAAAATCATGAACCACACCCCATGCATATCTGCTGTCTGTGTAGATATTAACAATTTTGTCTTTAGCCAATTTGCAGGCCTCTGTCAAAGCCACCAGTTCAGCAGCTTGCGCTGAATGTGACGATGACAGAGGTTGTGCAATAACTGTGTCATGCAATGTTGTTACAGCAAATCCAGCCAAATTTTTCCCAGTTGTTGGATCACGGGAAGCTGAGCCATCCACAAACAACTCAAAATCAGCATTGTCAATCGGAGTATCTCTCAAGTCAGGTCTGGGAGAGCACACAGAGGTTATAACAGTCACACAATCGTGCGGCTCTCCGTCCTCAGCAGTAGGAAGAAGAGTCGCAGGATTTATGACAGTGCACCTTTTGACCTTTACATTAGGCAGTTCAAGCAAAACAGCACTGTAACGCAACCACCTTGCAGCAGAGAGATGTGAGGTTTTCTGCTCAAGGAGAATGACAGAAACTGCATGTGGAACCAATAGAGTTAAATCAGCATAACCCACAATGTCACATGACGCTATCACAGCTCTCTCAGCAGCAGCCACGGCTCTGAGACAGTAAGGCAGGCCTGCAGCAACACTGTCAAGTTTAGATGAAAAATACGCTACGGGCCGCAGTTTACCCCCATGTTCCTGCAGTAGTACTGAAGTCATGTATCCACCCTTTTCGTCAACAGTCTGGGTGAAAGGTCGTGTACAGTCAGGTAGGCCTAATGTAGGTGGCGTTTGCAACACAAGTTTCAAGTCAACAAAGGCTTTTTCCGCCTCTAGAGTCCATTTGACTTTGATGCTTTCAGGCCTTGTCCATGAGCAATTGCTGCTAATGGTGCCTCAATTTCAGCATAATTTGCAACCCATTGTCGACAATAACCTGTCATCCCCAAAAATGACATCACTTGTTTCTTTGTGACAGGTTTAGGAATCTTTTGAATGGCGTCAATGCGTTTTGGTGAGAGTTTTTCCCTCTGCAGAAATCACGTAACCCAAAAATGTGACCTCTTTAGCAACAAATTGCAGTTTTGACAGGTTAGCCTTATGACTCTGATTAGCCAAATGAGTTAGCAGGGCCAATGTGTCTTTAACACAGTTTTCTCTGGTGTTGCTAGCTATCAAAATGTCATCAACATACTGCAACAAAGCACTTTGTTCAGATAATTCCAGACTTTCCAGAGTGTCTCTTAAAGCAGAGTTGTATATGGTAGGGGACTCGGTGAAACCTTGACAGATTCAAGTCCACATCCAGGTTCGGTTATCAAAGTTGAAGGCAAACCAAAACTGACTGTCTGGATGAACTGGAACACTGAGGAAAGCATTTGACAGATCAGCAACTGAAAACCCTTTGCTATCAGCTGGAAGCTGAGACAGAATAGTGTGTGGGTTTGGGACTGTAGGCGCTCTGGCCTGCACAACAGCATTCACTGCTTGCAAATCCTGCACAAATCTCCACTCAGGAGGTTCACCAGCCGGTCATATTTTACACACCGGAAAAATTGGTGTCCTCACAGGAGAGTTTTCACAAGGAACAATCACACCAGCTTTTACCAAGGCATCAAACACTGGTCTAATGCCTTCAACTGCTTCACGTTTGAGAGGATACTGAGGTAGATAAAGTCTGTGGTCAGATTTAGGTGTTATTCTAACAGGCTCACAGTTCTTTATCAATCCAACATCATATTTGCCTGTTGCCCAGAGATGAGCAGGGACCTGCCTCAACTCAGGAATCTCTTCAACTGACTTGACCATACACATATTAGCATCATCAGCAACAAACATGAGTGACGAAGAGGCTTCAACATCACAATTTAGTCTCTTTCTGTGCACCCCCAGTACTTCATTAAAGTCAACATGAGGATCTGAGGTAGGCTTCCAGTGTGGAGAAACATTCAACTCCGACACCCACGGACCCAAGTCTGTGTGTGGGACTCACCAGTGAGATGTGTGGAGCAGCATTTTGTAACAAAATGACATCATGCCAAAGGTCAGGCAGTTTCACAGAAGCAACACAGTTAACATTATCCCAATACATCCATTCTAACTGTAATCTGTCCTCAGCTTGTACTATTTCAGGCACTGTATGTACAGTACAGGCCAAAAGTTTGGACACACCTTCTCATTCAATGCGTTTTCTTTATTTTCATGACTATTTACATTGTAGATTCTCACTGAAGGCATCAAAACTATGAATGAACACGTGGAGTTATGTACTTAACAAAAAAAGGTGAAATAACTGAAAACATGTTTTATATTCTAGTTTCTTGAAAATAGCCACCCTTTGTTCTGATTACTGCTTTGCACACTCTTGGCATTCTCTCGATGAGCTGAAGTGTCAAAGTACTTCAAAAAATCTTGTCCTCAGGTTCAGTGAATTTCAGTCAATCAGCAGCACAAAAACAGTCACTGGAGACGCTTGGATCAGATGCAAAAGAGTTTTATTGTGCCATAGGTCATAACACAACAGAACTCAATGAGCCATGCCCCGGAGCAAGACTGAATACACTCTCCGTTGTTCACCTTATATACCTATCCAACATCAAATATATTGGTACCATGTTTGGGCATGCAGCTGTGCTTCCATGATATTCGGGCTGGTCACAGCTGATTCTGCACACTTACAGCAAACATCATGGGAGTCAAACAGTGAGTTTGCACATCTACAGTAGACATTGGAGTCAAACAGTAAGTCTGCCAATTCTGCACACCACCTGCAATAGCTGTAAGACAGGCGTGTGGGAGTGTGTGTATGTGCGTGTGCGTGTGCGTGTGCGTGTGCGTGCGTATGGGGTCAACCTCTGGGCATGTGTATGCGTACTCTACTGGGGAGTGTGTGTGTGTCTATGTGTGAGAGCTTGTCACAGTTTCTGCTGCATTCTACTGGGGTGTGTGTCTATATGTGTGTGTGTGTGTGTGTGTGTGTGTGTGTGTGTGTGTGTGTGTGTATGTGTGTATATGTGTGCGTGTGTGTAAAATACAATAAGACTACAATTCCTCACAGCAAACTTCTCTATTACTTTTAAGATATAAGGTAAGTTAGTCAATCAAAGTATAAGATAACTGCAAATCAACTGTTAATAAGTATTGATTGGATAATAGGTATTGATTAGATACAGCAGCGTTATATTCTGCTCTTCCAGTTATGAGTGAAAACAGTAAGCCAGCAAATCCTTAGTACGTATAACTGGCTTCAAACAATGACTCAGCCAATTCTGTGCAAGCCACAGTGAATATAACTGGACACCACCTGCAACTGATATAAGACATACCATGGGTTAGAAATCCCCAAACATCCCTCGCACAACACATCTAAGCTCAACCACACACTCTTAGCCAAATAGACGTTAGATGCAGGTGTTCGACCAAGGCCGCTGTCACAGCGGCCACACCAACACACTCTCTGTGGCATGAGTGCGCGCGTACTCCTCTGATGTGTGTGTGTCTATGCGTGTGAGTGTCTATGTGTGTGTGTGTGTATGTATGGGTGCTGTGTATGTGTGTGTGTGTGATGTGTGTGTGTGTGTATGTATGTGTGTCTCCTGCCACAGCCGCTACAACTACGACTCCTACCAATGAATAAGTACATGAATAAATGGAATGAATACATGAATTGAATGAACAATTGGGGTAGTATTAGCACTTTGGTAGTATTTAGCACTTTTCAACATACCCATTAACAATTTTACACTACAGAGCTTCAAGAGGTAGTCACCTGAAATGGTTTTCACTTCACAGGTGTGCCTTATCAGGGTTAATTAGTGGAATTTCTTGCTTTATCAATGGGGTTGGGACCATCAGTTGTGTTGTGCAGAAGTCGGGTTAATAAACAGCCGACAGCCCTATTGGACAACTGTTAAAATTCATATTATGGCAAGAACCAATCAGCTAACTAAAGAAAAACGAGTGGCCATCATTACTTTAAGAAATGAAGGTCAGTCAGTCCAGAAAATTGCAAAAACTTTAAATGTGTCCCCAAGTGGAGTCGCAAAAACCATCAAGCGCTACAACGAAACTGGCACACATGAGGACCGACCCAGGAAAGGAAGACCAAGAGTCACCTCTGCTTCTGAGGGTAAGTTCATCCGAGTCACCAGCCTCAGAAATCGCAAGTTAACAGCAGCTCAGATCAGAGACCAGATGAATGCCACACAGAGTTCTAGCAGCAGACCCATCTCTAGAACAACTGTTAAGAGGAGACTGCGCGAATCAGGCCTTCATGGTCAAATAGCTGCTAGGAAACCACTGCTAAGGAGAGGCAACAAGCAGAAGAGATTTGTTTGGGCCAAGAAACACAAGGAATGGACATTAGACCAGTGGAAATCTGTGCTTTGGTCTGATGAGTCCAAATTTGAGATCTTTGGTTCCAACCGCCGTGTCTTTGTGAGACGCATAAAAGGTGAACGGATGGATTCCACATGCCTGGTTCCCACTGTGAAGCATGGAGGAGGAGGTGTGATGGTGTGGGGGTGTTTTGCTGGTGACACTGTTGGGGATTTATTCAAAATTGAAGGCACACTGAACCAGCATGGCTGCCACAGCATCCTGCAGCGACATGCCATCCCATCCGGTTTGCGTTTAGTTGGACGATCATTTATTTTTCAACAGGACAATGACCCCAAACACACCTCCAGGCTGTGTAAGGGCTATTTGACCAAGAAGGAGAGTGATGGAGTGCTGCGGCAGATGACCTGGCCTCCACAGTCACCGGACCTGAACCCAATCGAGATGGTTTGGGGTGAGCTGGACCACAGAGTGAAGGCAAAGGGGCCAACAAGTGCTAAACACCTCTGGGAACTCCTTCAAGGCTGTTGGAAAACCATTTCAGGTGACTACCTCTTGAAGCTCATCGAGAGAATGCCAAGAGTGTGCAAAGCAGTAATCAGAGCAAAGGGTGGCTATTTTCAAGAAACTAGAATATAAAACATGTTTTCAGTTATTTCACCTTTTATTGTTAAGTACATAACTCCACATGTGTTCATTCATGGTTTTGATGCCTTCAGTGAGAATCTACAATGTAAATAGTCATGAAAATAAAGAAAACGCATTGAATGAGAAGGTGTGTCCAAACTTTTGCCCTGTACTGTATGTGTGCTTGAGCTCTGCAGTGTAAGCCTGTGACGTCAGCATGTGTGTGTGTGTCAGGGAGCTGTTTCTGGACAGCACATGAGCCGTGCCTCAATGTGCTGTCCAGAAACATTAAAATCAGTCATCCTACCTACTTTAAGTCCATCAGGTGTGGGAAACAAAACAATGCCCAACAAACACATGATATCGCGGCCCATCAAATTGACCGGACATCTGTCTGAAAGCAGAAATGAGTGTTTAAAAGTTTTGTCAATTTCAGAATCAATGCATTTCAACAGGGCTGTATATCTTTCAATAATTGCCATCCCTGCAACACCAACTGTTTTCTGATATCTTCCACTCATCTTAGGTCTCGCAGAAAACTCACAACTTCTGATTACAGAGTCCGTAGCCCCAGAATCAACCAGAAAAGAAAGTTTCACACTGTTCACAGTCAGTGTGTATCGAGGCATCTTTTTGTACGCCTCTGCTGAAAGGTCAGCCAACATATTGTTAAGCATGTTGTTATGCACACTTTCTTTCTGTTTTCAGAAATGAGTTCAGCTTCACTCATAGCGTGTTTGTTGTGTATTGTTGTGTTTGTGTGAGTGTTGGTGCTGTCACGTGTCTGCAGCGCAGGTAGATTTTCCAGGCCAGTGTCAGCATCAGATTCGTCCGTCCTCCTACTCTCACCCCCAGTCAGTCCGACTCTTCAGCCCCATCTCCTTTCTTTTTCTTGTCCTTCTTGTCAGCATTGCGACAGTTTTTAGCCCAATGTCCTTTTTTGCCACAGGCAAAACAGCGATTGTCATTGTTGCCTTTTCCTTTTCCCTTTTTCTTCTGTTTCCCCTCTGCCTGTTGGAATTTCACCAGATGTTGTTTCTCAGTCTTTTTTAATGTTCGTTCCCCCCGAGTCGTAGAGTGAGACTTGGGGTCTGGATGTGAACCCACATCCCTGCTGCTTCTCTGCGGCTTCTCTGCTTGGCCTTTTTCACTTTCATTGTCCGTGACCCGGTCGCAACACGTGCCTTTCCCCGTGCAGTTGATGCAGATGGTGCGTCACTTTGACCAGGTTCAGCAGGAATAGGATATGCTGGTAAATGTTCCTCCTCTCGGGCAGGCGGGGCCGTTAGGATCGTGGATGAGGCTCCATGTGGGGGTTGTCCGGGCACAACACATTGGCGGGGTGGAGCAGAGTCCAAGTCCGAATCCAGCTTCGCACACTGTGCCGGGATAACCTTAGGGGCCTGTCTACGCTTAGCCTCTGTCATCCAAGTCTTAAAAGCTAACCAGTCTATCATAACCTCGGTTTTTCTACCAAATCTCCCTGGCATTCCCTTTCTCTCTAGATCTAACAGTCTCACCTCTAAAGCCTCCAGTTGTTTCACACTGAAACTGCCCACCGATGGGAAACAGCAGTCCCGCACCCACAGATCTAACTGGGCACAGCTCTCATTACCAAAATTGGTCGTCATGTATTTAACATATAGAGCGTTATAATCAGGTTCAGCCTTCCTCTCAGCGTTTCTGCTATTACCAGATCCCATGGTCATTACCTCTCAACGTTTGCAGTTACTTAGCAGACCAATTTAATAAAAATCCAAATGTAATGAATTTTATTACGTTTATTACTGTTATGAATTTGAGTTAAATTTGTGTATTGTTCCTCTTTTACAACGCGCACACTTACCAAACAAACCCAAACCACTCTCTCTGTCTACTCCAACCTGACAGCGAATTCACTACTCCTCCTTTAACACTAACAGTCTACACAAACTGTTCACTTAGGTCCCTGACCTAACCGAGAATTTTCTACCACACCTCCTCTACTGCATGTCACAAGCAGTGCAAAAAATTAAATAAACACAGTTACTGAAGCTAAGACCGGTCCCCAGCTGTGTTTTCGTAAACGTTGTTATGGTGTCTATTGCGCACCCAGCGGCGGTGCTGAAAAAATTCAGATTGATGTCCAATTTGTGTGTTTGTGCGAAACTGGGTCCTTTAAAAGTAGTGGTGTCCAAAAAATCCACAGAGGTTGAATTAACTGTGGCTTTCAATTTTATGGAGTCGTGGTTAGTGAGAATATTTTTTAAAAAATCATCAAATTCCTCCCTCTGGTGGTTCCAGATTCCCCAGATGTCATCCAGATATATGTAATAATACAGAGGTTTTTTAGGGGAGGCCTGTAAGGCCATAAAAACATTGGCATAGGCTGGGGCGAATTTCTTCCCCATTGCCGTTCCTTTAATTTGTGGGAAATATTTGTTATTTAATTCAAAATTATTACGAGTCAAATTAATTTCTAGTAGTTCCAACACTTCCAGTATCAGGATGTTTTTTGCAGCCTGAATGCCCTCTAAGGTGTCTATGTTGGTGTACAGACTATCAATATCCAAGGTGAAAAGAAGGGAATCTGGAGGAATAGGGAGTAGTTTAATTTTGTTAATAAAATCATAAGTGTCTTTAATGTAACTAGGATGTCTTATAGAGAGAGGATTGAGATAAAAATCTATAAATTCTGCTGTGTACTAGATTTCACTGTTGCAGTCTGACACTGGTCTACCAGGAGGAATTTCATGGGGCTTGCTCCATTTCTCAGACTCCTTGTGGATTTTAGGCAGCATATAAAAATGTCTAGGCCTGGGCTCTCCTTTGCCAATTTAATATGCCTTCCGTTTGGCATTAATACATCTTTTTTCATGTAATTTCTGTACAGTTTTTTCCACCATGGGGATTGTTTCCACATAAATAGGTTTTGGAATTGTGGTGTAATCATTTTTATCCCACAATTGTCTATTTCCCTCCCATACGTATTGGTCCCTTTAATAATGGAGGGGACCAATCAGATTTTGGGGTAAATGGTGGAGGGGCGGAATCACCTTTCCCTTCAAAATAGGCTGCAATTTTCAATTTCCTGTGGTACTGTTGGAGATCAAACCTAGTGCTGTGTAAGACGTTTTTCTTGCTGCCTTTAGTGGGGATAAATGTGAGGCCTTTACCCAGGAAAGAGAGCTGTGCTGGGGGCAGTATAAGATTTTTACTCAGGTAGATAACACTTTTGTCCCCCACCCTGACGTTGCAGGTTCACAGGGGCACTCAGTTTACCTGCTGGGTCCAGTGCTGGAGTAGCCGTGATGCTGTGGCATGGGTCCAATGGATCCCATCCCTCTCAGTGGAGAATTGGCTCCTGGAGTGTTTGGGGATGAACAGGTGGTTGGACCAGATATATTTGTTGAGTGCATGTAGATGCACCTGCTCTCGCTGGGGGAGGCTTCTTGAAAAGTTAATGAGGGGAAGCCAAATTTCTGCTTGTGGGAATTTTAATTTGGCTAGCCTGATGAGCTTCTGCAGATCTTTTGTGGCTGTCTGGATCATTTGGGTTCTGCTGTTTAGACCGAGTGATAAGATAACTGTCTCTACTGTAGAAGCTGTCTATTTTGGACAAGACACCCTGTACGTGTCTGAAGGAGGCTCCTGGGAAGCTGTCAACCTGTAAATCAGATATTTTGAAGGGTAGAAATCTGGCAACGTTGGAGTCTCCCAGAATCAGCCATTTTTCCCTCACTGCCAGGCTCCTGTTTTTGATCTTAAAGGTGGTGTTAATGTGTCTGGTGGGCCTGCATGTGCGCGTGTGTGGTGGTACTGTCCTGTCCAGTGTGGTGTGTGTGGCACCTACAATGAATCTACTGAAGTCAATCTGGGACTGGACAGAATTTTTCCGCAGGGGAGTCCAAATGGTACTTGGTCCAGGTTGAAGCTCCTGGGAGCAATCCAGGAGGTCTTCGAGGTCAGAGGAGTTCAGGTCCATGAGCAACCCTGTGCGTGAAGTGGGAGCTGTGGGCGGCTCAGGCGACAGAGCTGTAGTCTGCAGGATGCTGGGTGCGTGGGGGGTCGCTTCTCGAGGTGTGGATGTCGATGGCAGCGGGCGGGTCCCAGGTGTCTCCGATGGATGCTCTCTGTCAGGTGGAGGTGAGGACAGCCGTGGAGGATTTGTGGCACCATCCCCACCTGCTTTAGCGCGGTAGGTGCGTCTGAGCCTCTGCTCCCTGGGATGGGCGTGGAGACTTTTTGGTCTGCATACCTGTTGAGCGGGGGGCATTGACTGAAGGGAGGGGCCCTGTCACCTGTGAAGGGGAAGCCGTTGGTCTCTCGTGGATCTGTGCCGTGACAGTTGTGACCTCTGGGGAGGAGGAGGTGGAGGTGGAAGAGGCGCTGGCTGCTGTGCCTCCACGGGCGTTATGGCCTCTGAGGCATTTCACTGCATGAAAAGTGGGATTTTCGTCCCCGTAAACGCCTGGAAATCTCACTCATTTTCGGCAGTTTCCAACAATTTACAGGCTGCGAACGCGGCGTTTACAGGTGCCACAAATTGTCGAATACGGACCCATGACGTATGTGGAGACCTCCCCAGAGGTGCTAATGGCTCTAATTAGCATATGAATAGCAGCGGAGCCGCGTCTGTCTCACTCCAGGATTGGATGAAACCACTACTTTGAAACAAGAAATATCACTCATGATTGGTCCTTAGATCTGTCGCTATTGGTCACTCTGGGTCATTATAAATGTGCACCCCTCCCCTACAATAATAAAATATAAAAATAATTTGAAAAAATAATACTTATAATTATAATAAATGTATAATTATTATTAAAAATTAAAATAAAATTATTATTATTATGTTGTATATTCATGTCATTGTTATCCTATGGGCTACACTATTATTACCATCAAGGACATGAATGAATTTATTGAGGAAAGGAACATTTGCGAGGAACATGTTTATTCAAAGAAAGAGCTTTATTTATTTATAACACACAACTATGTACAAGTACAAATAGGAGATTTCAACAACAAATCAAAATCCTACAGTGCCATCAACTGTCTATTATTCGCCGCCTTGGAGCTGTAGACATCTGACGGCGATCTGTCTGCATGTGCTCCATCTTGCAGACGTCTGTGGTGCTGCCCTGTAGTTTGGGTTCGCCTCCAATCTGACTGCAGAGTTGCAAAGAGTTCAGACAGCTCCTGGCTGCGGAACGACGGAGGTCGCACAATCCACACAGTCTTCCTCATCATCGTCCTCTGCCAGGACACTCCGTCTCGCTTCCAGCAGCTGTAAGAACAATCAGTAAAGACAATAACTACTGCGCAGTGCACTGTATATTGACACAACACATCTATTAATGCACCTGAAAATAGTGTTGTGTCGGTCGCGAACGATTCGTTCAAAAGAACGAATCTTTTAAGTGAACGTACTGAACCGAATCACTTCCTCAAGTGATTCGTTCGTTTCTCAGTTCAGTTGAACTGTCAGCAGCGCCGGGCGGGCAGCCCGCGAGCCGCTGCAGGCAGGGAGGGAGGGAGGGACCGCGCGCGCCGACTGCGCCGCATCACCGACGCCTGAATCACTCAGTGAACTACACTCTCCTGAATCATTTTCCTCTGAGGGATACACTTTCATGGCAACCATTGTTCCCCGTTGTTTTAACAGATTTACTTTCCAGATAAACAAACTTAAAACGTTAGGCTGGCAGTAATGAGAAGAGAGTGAGACTCACCAGCTGTAGCAGGCACTAGGCAGGAGCGACGGAGGGAGATAGGGGTGTGCTGTGTTCAAGTGTACCTCGGAGAAAACTAACTTTTTTTTAACTCTGCTAAATTTGCCACCACAACAACTTACGTACAGTAGGACACAGCATGTAACA
Organism: Cephalopholis sonnerati; assembly: GCA_019142605.1. Classification (NCBI taxonomy): domain Eukaryota; kingdom Metazoa; phylum Chordata; class Actinopteri; order Perciformes; family Serranidae; genus Cephalopholis; species Cephalopholis sonnerati. The sequence goes on from JAGQAX010000016.1 coordinate 296,845, forward strand.
AGTAGTGTATAAAACCCGCAGTTTGAGGAAATGCGTGACTGTCTGATCATCTCATTGCGACAATTTGCGAGGGAACGGTGCATATTCAGTGTGAATCCTTCACTGAATGTACTGTGGGGTATACGTTCAGTGAACGGATCACTCACTGAACGTCGTACTGCAGGAGGAGACACTGAAACAGGAATCAAGCCCAGGGGCGGCGCTGGGGGGTAGCTTGCAGTTGCTATAGCAACCCCAAAATATGGCTTAGCAACCTCAAAGCAACCCCAAGAATGGAGACTATTAAAAATGCAAAAATCTTAATTGTGTTAAATAAAATAAAAATGGTGACAATTTAATTTAAAATTAATTTCATGTGTTTTTGTTTTAAATTAAAATAAAAGGAAGACAATAAAAACGATGAGAGACTCGTCTCGCGAGAGCTGGCCTGCAGGGGTCACGCGAAGTCAGCTTGGGAAAAAAAAAACCGGGCCGTTAGAAAAGTGACATCAAAATGGAGCGCTATCTGTTGAAGCGTAAGGCGGCTGAGATTGAGCCCGTGCAAATAGAACAAGAAGAGCCTGAGGAGCATCCTGCAATAGAAGAACCTGTCTCCGAGTCCTCAGGTGATGAAAATGGAGAACGCAAAGAGGTTGAGGATCATGCAAAAGCGGCATGACTATATGGTAAAATTATAATAACGAACTTCAAATTGATTTTTTTTATCTGTTTCATGGCATGCGCGCTAGTTTCAGATAGCGCTGATTAGAATAAGTAGGCCAGTAATGACATACATATCCATATTTATGCTATTTAATTGGTATTGCAGTAAATTGTCCAGCAACTCCATACAATTGTTTAGCAACCCCTAAGCAACTGCAATGAAAATGTTTTGCTGCCGCCACTGATCAAGCCATATAAACATAAACACACACCTCCACTTGTTTTAACAGATTTCGTTTCTAGATAAACAAACTTAAAATGTCATGTAACAAGTAGACCTACTGTATAAAAGAAGGAGCAATAGAATGAAATATAAGTAAGTGATTAATGGCTGAAAATAGTGGTAGAACTAATATCCTACAAATGTCAAAATTATGAATAGCCTAGAATTAAAATATGAGAATTGCAGCATGAAAATATGAATGACAGCTTATTACACATTTCAGATTATGGCAACACACATGAATGGAGGAACACATTATAATTAGCAGATCAAAAAAATGGTAAAAACTGAATCAAGTACAAAATAAAACAACAAAACAACTTTAAGCTTTTACTTCACAGGCTATTTGATAGTACTTATAGTTATTATATTGTTATTATTATAGTTGCATTGTCATGTGAGAATACTATCTGTGATTTTGAAAGCATAATTTTCACTTGCACTGTCAGTCACATCCACAGAAAGTCATGAATCTGTCTATCAAGCTTTGGCTCCTGCTTGTCTCTGGCTTCAGTGGCTTGACCTAGGTCGTTGCCGTGGAAACTTGACTTCAGAGGAGCTTCAATTAAAGCTTGAACTTACTGTTCCTCGCTAATTGTGAGATTGGTGTCACTGTAATAAAAAAGAAAATAAGAAAACTAACTAGTTTGCTTAACTAACTAACTGTATGCTTAACTTAAAAAAAACTGCCCTTCAACTTTGTTTACTTGAGTGTATTGTTTTCTTTAGAGGGTAGTTACCTGCTGGCATCAACCATTAGGCCTGCAAGGGAGGGGTCACCACACAGCAGCACAATGCACACACATACACACTTCATTGAAAGTTGTCCTGCAAACAATCATAGTATGTCCCTCTCACACCTATACAAATACTCATTGTGATAGTAACCTTTTGGTCATTTTAGAGTTATGCTGATATCATAGATCATTCCCCCCTACCAGCCCCAGAGTACCTTCAACTTCACCCTTCCTTTCCTGTTAATTGGTATAGTCCAATCATCTCCTTGAACCCACAACACCCAACCCCCAAAGTGAGAGTTTGAGAGTGAGACAGTTGAGTTCAAGATGAGTGATTCCAGGAGAACAAGTGCTGTATGGACACAATTTAATTTCATTTCAGCAACAGCTGCATTATGCACAATTTGCAAGGCCAAACTGTCTACCAAAGGTGGGTCCACAGCCAATCTACACCGACATTTAAGGACAAAACATCCCACTGTGCAGCTGTTACAGGTAAGAGATGAACCTCAGCCTGGGCCTGCTCCTACTGCCAGTGCCAGCAGCACCAGCACTGCTCCAGCAGCAAGTGGTACCAGCACTGTCAGCACTGCTCCTCCAACCAGAAGCAGCACCAGCACTGCTCCAGCAGCAAGTGGAACCAGCACTGTCAGCACTGCTCCTCCAACCAGTAGCAGCACCAGCACGGGTATAGCTCCAGCTACTGTTGCCACACCACCAGGGGCAACAGGAGGTAGGCCCAAAGCGAGAGGAGGAACACAAGCCACACTGAGCCATTTTGTGAGGAGGCCTATCGACCCTCTTAGACAAAGGGCTTTAGATGAAATGCTGGCAAGAATGATTGCAAAGGATTTTCAGCCGTACTCCATCGTTGAAGACAGTGGATTTAGGAAGTTCATCAAGGAGCTTAACCCCAACTATGTGTTGCCAAGCAGGAAAGCACTGTCCAACACAATTGTCCCAGACATGTACAGAAAGACACATGAAGAAATAAGACAGAAGGTGGATAAGGCCAAAGCTGTGTGCCTGACCACAGACTGCTGGACATCCAGAACAACATCATCATTTATGTGTGTGACATGTCATTTTATTGATGACTTTAAGATGGTCTCTGTCCTGCTGGAGTGTTTTGAAATGAGTGAGAGGCACACTGCTGACAATCTGTCAGAACAGCTTCTGAGGGTAGCAAGGCAGTGGGGAATCCAGAATAAAGTTGCTGCATGTGTGTCTGACAACGCTGCAAATGTGGTGAAAGCAATCCTGAACACAGGTTGGCCTCACCTGTTCTGCTTTGCACACACCCTGAATCTCATTGTCAACAGTGGTGTTGCTGCCATTAAACAAACAGTGGAAAAGGTGAAGGCAATTGTGGAGTATGTGCACAGAAGTACAGTTGCAACTGAGAAACTGAAGGCCACACAAAAGCAGTTGGGGTTAGCAGAATCTCGCCTGAAGCAGGACTGTCCGACACGTTGGAACTCAACATACTACATGATGTTGAGGTTCCTGGAAAATAAAGATGCCATCATCACAACCCTGGCCTTGACTAATCCAAGACTGGCCGTCCTCACACCAGATGAGTGGGAGGAAGTGAAACAGGCCTGTGATGTGCTGAAGCCCTTTGAAGAGGTCACTGTTGAAATCAGTGGTGAGGGGTAAGTGTTTTTTTAATGTTATTATTGCACTGTCATTTGAGAATATTGTGATTAAGGCCTAATTTTCACTTGTTCAGTCACATCCAAACAAAATCATAAATCTGTCAATCAAGCTCCTGCCTGTCTGGCTTGATCTAAATCAAAAATAACTAGCACTTATTGTGTTTGTACTGTTGGTTATGAATATGCTTGTTATACAATTATTACTAATAGTAATAATGTTATAAATAATAATCACAATAACAATATACATTATTATTATTACTATCAGGACTTAACCTTGTTTTTCTTTCTGTCAGGTATGTAACTGCTTCAAAGGTGATTCTCTTGGCAAGAGGTCTGCAGAAGATTGCTTCAAACATCCAACGAGCTGGAAACCTGAAAGATTCTGTGGAGCAATTGGTGGTGACCATTTGCCAGCAGATGTCACACCGTTTTCATAAAATTGAGTCCAATATTTTGCTCTCTGAGGCAGCAGCACTCGACCCCAGATTTAAGAAAAAGGCCTTTGGGAAGGATGAAGATGCTGATAGGGCCTATCAACAACTCTGCAATGCTGCAGCGAGGGTGACATTCCCCAACCAGGCGGCTGAAGAAGAAGAGGGAGCTCAGGAAGCAGCAGCACAAGGAGGGAGTTCCACTCAGGAGAGTGCTTTATGGAAAGACTTTGACCAACAAGTCTCTGCACGTGACCACTACTCGAAATCCAATGGCTGATTCGGTACTCGAAGTCCGTGCATTTGTGGCAGAACCTCTAGTGCTGAGGTCTACAAACCCCCTCACGTGGTGGAAAAGTCGAGGGACGGTCTATCCGAGACTTTGTGAAATGATGATGAAGAGACTCTGCATTGTTGCCACATCTGTCCCATCAGAGAGAGTCTTTAGTAAAATGGGCCAGATCATTTCAGAGCGACGAAATCGGCTCAGTTCTACAAAGGTCAGCCAGCTGGTATTCTTAAATGCCAACCTGAAGTAAAGGGCATAAGGCCACCTTTATCATGATGATCCTGTTTGGATTTCATTTGTCCAGCACCTAGTGTATGGATGTGCTTTTGTTCTATTTTTATGTTTTTATTTTAGTTCCTTGACTTTTTGTTTTGCACTACACAGTTAGGCTATTTATTTTCTTTTATATTGCACATTTAAGTTGATATTTTCTTAATATTTTTGAACAAACAGTATTTATACTTGGTTTTATTTGCTCTTGATTTGATATTTCTTTTATATTGCACATTTAAGTTGATATTTTCTTGATATTTTTGAATGCACAGTTTTTATACTTGTTTTTACCTTGTCATTTTGCTCTTGATTTGATATTTGTTTCTTTTTGATTGCACATTTAAGTTGATATTTTCTGAACATTTTTGAACAAACAGTATTTATATTCGGTTTTACCTCGTCATTTTGCTCTTGATTTGATATTTTTCTTTTACATTGCACATTTAAGTTGATAGTTTTTTCTGAATGTACAGTTTTTATCTTATCATTTTGCTCTTAATTTAATATTTGTTTTGCACTAACAGTTGTAGGTTAGTCCATACTTATTTTTCTTGGTTAATTGTAATGTGATGTATAGTTCCTACAGTATAATAAACAATTTTGTCATCACCTTCTGTTGTTTACAATGCGTGGTGTATCTACCCACTACCCGAGAAAATGCGTGACTGTCTGATTGTGACAATTTGCGAGGGAATGGTACATGTTCAATTTATTGTTAATCCTTCACTGAATGTACTGTGGGGTATACGTTCAGTGAATGGATCACTCACTGAGCCCAATTTGCCGAGTAGACCAGTTAAATAGCATACCATAGGACAGGACACTTAAAACATCATGATTTATAAACGAGTTTTATATTTACAAATGTGTTTGTCAAAGCAACACAGTCACAACACTCTCGTCTCCTGGTCCTGGAAGCTGTGAACTGAACTGAAACCTGAACCGTTCAGCCATCAATTCAGGAGTCGCAGGCTCCTCCTGCCAATCACTGAATGATTCGGTGATTCGGTGAACGAATCTTTTGAACGAATCTTTCTAGTGAACTGATTCTAGTGATTCAGTACATCTAAAAGAACTGCCGTGCCCATCACTAAAATAGTCACACTGACCAGCAACGAATCTGATCTAAAAGTCACAATAAAAATCAAGTGAATCCAGACTTGCAGACAGAGCTCTCAGTAAATAAGAGGTCACGGCCTCGTTATGAGGCGAGGTCAGTCTGTGAAAAACAAAATGTACGGTTAAAATTGGTCAAGAACGCATTTGAACGTTTCCTCATACAGCACAATGAAAGCATATTCTTTAAACTTACCCTCGCTCCGGTTCGTAGTGTATACAATTAGTCTCCGAGTTGTGGAGACGGCGTACTGCTTCCTGTAAATTACAAGACCAAAAGAAAATACACTTTAATAACCAAACTTAGACTAGTTCTGCTTCTCCATTTGTTCTTTTACTTTTAGCTTAGTTAACAGTCACTGAATATATTCTTACCGCCGTTTGGGGATTGTGCACCCGTCTTCTCTTGTTAGTTAGTCTCCTCCACACAAGTTTACTGCGGTGAACTGCTGAGTCATATCGGCAGCAAACACAGCAAGCTGGCAGACAGCCCACTGATAGCGTTCAGCAGTGTCTTCAACCATGCTGAGGAGTTTCCGGGTGTTGAAGGAGAGACGCTGTCCAGACATTGTAGTTCACGAAACAGCAAAGCAGTGAAAAACATGCGAAATGGAGGAGACTGTCTGAATGTACAGGAGTAAAAACAGGACTGTTGATATGCTCGTCTTGCGAGGTCTTCCGTTTGAATTATGCTGAGCTTGCACGTGATTGGACGAGGGCTAGACGGCTCGTCGGGCTCCTCCAATCACATGACATTGTTTACGGAAGAGGTCACTGCAGTCATGCCACTATGCACAGTGGTTGAGCTCTAGGAGACTGTGATGTTGTTTGCACGGAGTGCACATTTGACCTTTGTGGCAAAGCCTGGTTAAAACTAATTGTTGAAATAAATTGTTTTGTGTATCTTTTTTATTGAACATTGACCATTGCTAATGACCATACTCAGTAATTAATCTAGCATACTTTCATGAAATAAATCAATTCAAGCTAAAATGTAAGAGTCTATAATTAGGCTATACTAAGCCTCATCTATTTATACCAGAGATGAATGAAGTTAATACCTTTTAGAGAAATGTCACCTCTGTGTGGGGAGTGAAACTCCCCCTGCTCCCCTGGTTTGCATTTCTATAGCTCACAGCATGTTCATTTACATGTTAAAGCCTCCCCTAGAATTAGGGAAAGGGGGGACAACTGCCAAGCAAGGCCCACGACAATTTACGACAGTTTCCAGCAGTTTTCTGTGTTGCCTGTAAATTGCCGAGTGCAGCCGTAAACCTGAAATTCCACGGCAGTTTACGGTGCCGCATACTGACAGAAATCCCTCTTTTCATGCGGTGTTTTGGGGGGCTGGTGTCCCCCTGTCGGCCTGTGTGGCTATGAGTAGAGCCTCGGTGCGCTCCACTGTTTCAGGGAGGAGGCGTCACCTGAGGTTATGTCTGGCAGAGTTTGCTGCTATGTCAAAGGGTGGTTTTCAGTCTGGAGTGGGCAGAGTCAGTAAGTTCTCAGTCTCATGTTCAATCACCTCTGAGTAATGGTCCCTCAGGTCGTCACAGCCCAGTTTTAGAGGGCCCCAAAACACATATTTCTGGCTATGAAATTTATTCCAAAGTTATTCTCTCCAAGCTAAACATGCTCTTAAAAATGCTTCTCTCATCGGAAACAGCCTAAAACTGACATAATGCGGTTTTCACACCAACCACGTTAAGAAAACAAAGAAAACTGCCTCGCCCCTTTAAAGGACCCCAAAACACATATTCCTGACCAGGAAATTTGTTCCTAAGTGATTCTACTGGAGAGCCCCAGCTTAACATGCTCTTAAAATGCTTCTCTCGTCGGAAACAGCCTAAATATGAGATAATGTGGTTTTCACACCAATCACTTTGAGAAAACAAAGAAAACTGCCTGGCACCTTTCGAAGACCCCAAAACACATATTTCTGGCTATGAATTTTTTTGCCATAAATGATTCTACTGGAGAGCCCCAGCTAAACATGCTCTTAAAATGCTTCTCTCACCATAAACAGCCTAAATATGACATAATGCTTTTTTCATACCAACCACTTTTTGAAAACAAAGGAAACTGCCTGGCACCTTTAGAAGACCCCAAAACACATACAGTACAGGCCAAAAGTTTGGACACACCTTCTCATTCAATGCGTTTTCTTTATTTTCATGACTATTTACATTGTAGATTCTCACTGAAAGCATCAAAACTATGAACACATGTGGAGTTATGTACTTAACAAAAAAAGGTGAAATAACTGAAAACATGTTTTATATTCTAGTTTCTTGAAAATAGCCACCCTTTGCTCTGATTACTGCTTTGCACACTCTTGGCATTCTCTCGATGAGCTTCAAGAGGTAGTCACCTGAAATGGTTTTCACTTCACAGGTGTGCCTTATCAGGGTTAATTAGTGGAATTTCTTGCTTTATCAATGGGGTTGGGACCATCAGTTGTGTTGTGCAGAAATCAGGTTAATACACAGCCGACAGCCCTATTGGACAACTGTTAAAATTCATATTATGGCAAGAACCAATCAGCTAACTAAAGAAAAACAAGTGGCCATCATTACTTTAAGAAATGAAGGTCAGTCAGTCCGGAAAATTGCAAAAACTTTCAATGTGTCCCCAAGTGGAGTCGCAAAAACCATCAAGCGCTACAGCGAAACTGGCACACATGAGGACCGACCCAGGAAAGGAAGACCAAGAGTCACCTCTGCTTCTGAGGATAAGTTCATCTGAGTCACCAGCCTCAGAAATCGCAAGTTAACAGCAGCTCAGATCAGAGACCAGATGAATGCCACACAGAGTTCTAGCAGCAGACCCATCTCTAAAACAACTGTTAACAGGAGACTGCGCGAATCAGGCCTTCATGGTCAAATAGCTGCTAGGAAACCACTGCTAAGGAGAGGCAACAAGCAGAAGAGATTTGTTTGGGCCAAGAAACACAAGGAATGGACATTAGACCAGTGGAAATCTGTGCTTTGGTCTGATGAGTCCAAATTTGAGATCTTTGGTTCCAACCGCCGTGTCTTTGTGAGATGCAGAAAAGGTGACCGGATGGATTCCACATGCCTGGTTCCCACTGTGAAGCATGGAGGAGGAGGTGTGATGGTGTGGGGGTGTTTTGCTGGTGACACTGTTGGGGATTTATTCAAAATTGAAGGCACACTGAACCAGCATGGCTACCACTGCATCCTGCAGCGACATGCCATCCCATCCGGTTTGCGTTTAGTTGGACGATCATTTATTTTTCAACAGGACAATGACCCTAAACACACCTCCAGGCTGTGTAAGGGCTATTTGACCAAGAAGGAGAGTGATGGAGTGCTGCGGCAGATGACCTGGCCTCCACAGTCACCGGACCTGAACCCAATCAAGATGGTTTTGGGTGAGCTGGACTGCAGAGTGAAGGCAAAGGGGCCAACAAGTGCTAAACACCTCTGGGAACTCCTTCAAGACTGCTGGAAAACCTTTTCAGATGACTACCTCTTGAAGCTCATCGAGAGAATGCCAAGAGTGTGCAAGGCAGTAATCAGAGCAAAGGGTGGCTATTTTGAAGAAACTAGAATATAAAACATGTTTTCAGTTATTTCACCTTTTTTTGTTAAGTACATAACTCCACATGTGTTCATTCATAGTTTTGATGCCTTCAGTGAGAATCTACAATGTAAATAGTCATGAAAATAAAGAAAACGCATTGAATGAGAAGGTGTGTCCAAACTTTTGGCCTATACTGTATTTCTGGCCACGAAATTTGTTTTGAGAACAAATTTCTACTGGAGAGCACCAGCTTCACATGCTCTTAAAATGCTTCTCTCGTCGGAAACAGCCTAAAAGTGACATAATGCGGTTTTCACACCAAGCACTTTGAGAAAACAAAGAAAACTGCCTGGCACCTTTCGAGGATCCCAAAAAACACATTTCTGTCGAGGAAATTTGTTCCCAAGTCATTCTAGTGGAGAGCTCCAGCTTACGATATATCATGCTCTCAAAGCGATTTTCTCATACTAAAAATGACTGTTTTCACACCAACCAGTATGTGAAACCATGGCAAACTCCATGTCCCCATTAGAGGACCCCAAAACACATATTTTTGGCTATGAAATTTGTTCTCAAGTCATTCTACTGGACAGCCCCAGGTAAACATGCTCTTAAAATGGTTCTCTTGCCATAAACAGCCTAAAACTGACATAATGCTGTTTTCACAAAAACCACTTTGAAAAAGCAAAGACAACTGCCTCGCCCCTTTAGAGGACACCAAAACACATATTTCTGACTATGACATTGTTCCCAAGTTATTATACTGGAAGCCCCAGCTAAACATGCTCTTAAAATTCTTCTCTCATCGGAAACAGGCTTAAAGTGACATATTGCTGTTTCCCCACCAATCACTTAAAGAAAACAACGGAAACTGCCTGGCAGCTTTAGACGACCCCAGAACACATTTTTCTGGCTATGAAATTAGTTCCCAAGTGTTAGGGAAGGAAAAGTTCAGTGATTCACCCAGACAACGAGACAGAAAGGCACAGTCTATCATCTCTCCCCGAGGTTTTGGTTAGATTTTACAGGCCAGATCAAGGTTGTGATGAAATTGGGTCAAATTAGATTAAAATTGGGTTTGAGGACCAGATTAGATTAGGATGCGACAAGGAATGGAGTGGCATCCAGAAAATGAGACCAAGGGGCACAGAAAGTCATCCCCCCACACACAAAAAAAATGCCATCCCATCCCTAATGTTGTGGCCAGGCTTAGGGGCCACATGAAGGTTGTGGTTAGGTTTAGGGCATAGGTGATGCTGTGAGAGAGCGTAGGTGATGCTGTGAGATCGTGAGAGTCAGTGAGATTTTGCGAGATTCAACATGGCGGCCCCCCGCTGCTAGACCAGAAAAACAAATCGCCGTCTTTTCCGCTCTATTTATCACCGTAAAAAAAAACCTAAATAACATATTTAGGTACCCTGCTTAAGTCTGTACACTGTACCGCTCACAGTGGAGGACCTCGAGAACATCATCGATGATTACTTCATCCGGTGCACCATGGAAAGCTCCGACCCCGCCACTGTCATGGAGAACCCAAACAAGAGGAAGAAAACTGACTCCTCTATGGACACACAGGACCTGGAGACCACCGATGTCCAGGTTAGCATCTTGGAATCAATTAATAAAAAGCTTGACGTCCTAGGCATGCTTCACCAGGAGATTAAGGACCTGAAGGCTAGTCTGGAGTTTACTCACCAGCGACCTGCAGAGAGACAACACCGAACTCCGCTCCACGCTGACATCCATCACATCGGAGGTAAGTATGCTCAAAAACGAGAATAAAACCCTTAAAGAGTCCGTCCTGGACATCCAATCAAGAAGTATGCAGGACAACCTCATCTTTTTGGCCATCCCAGAGTCAACACCAGATAATCCTGAGTCCAGTGTCAAAAACTTCCTGATGTCTGCTCTTAAAATCCCAACGGAAACTGTCAAAAACATCACCTTTCACCGTGTTCACTGGCTCAGACCCCGAGGAGGAAACCGAAACCGTCCCCATCATCGCCAAATTCGAGTACTTCCAGCAGAAAATGCTCGTAAAGAGCAAAGGTCGGGAGCTGAAAGGCACCTCGTTCGGGATGAACGACCAGTTCCCCAGGGAAATTAACGAGAGGCGCAAAGTGCGTTATCCCATCCTGAAAGAACACCAACAGAGAGGCAAACGGACTTCTCTGGTAGTGGACAAGCTATACGTAGATGGTCAGCTATTCCAGGAACCCTCCATCATCCCCTGGCTCTTCTAAAAAAACAACGGATAAGTACCCACAACAAAAAAAAACAAAAACAAAAATGGCTTTGATATTTAATCACATTACTTATTAATTTAAAATTGAAAATGCAATTAAAAAAAAATCTCACAGGTGTAAATGTTTCATCCTCCCCAACTCCACTCTCCACTTGGAATCCCTTCCCTCCTTTTATTTTCCTCTCTCTCTTTCTCTGATTATCTCCATGTACCCCTCTTCACCTCTCCCCCTCCCACTTTCACTCACACCCTATGTACCCTCTCTGTTTGTTGTGCTTGTATGTTTTATAATGTATTTGTTGTTAACTTATCAGGCCTCATGGTGATTTTATATGTTATATATAGAGATGACGACTTGTTTATATCTCTCTCCAACATCCACACATCATCTATCCAACACTTCAGACCTTACCATCCTAACACCCACTGCTCACAGACTGCAACACACAATTTACAGACAGTTACAGACAGCTTACATAGATACACACAGAAGTTATATTACATGGACACTTACTCAATGACAGAACATCTTCTCTCCCCATGTCTAAGTTAAATTTAGCATCCTGGAATGTACATAGCATACGCTCACAGACAAAAAGAATTAAAATCTTGGACTATGTCTCCAAACTAAAGGCAGATATTTTGCTCCTGCAAGAGACACATTTACTACAATCAACATTACAATCTTATCTTATCTTATCTTATCAGAAGAAAAATATCTTACAGATCCAAATTTTAATATTATCTTCTCGTCTTGTTATAACAACAGACAGAGAGGGGTCTCCATTCTAGTCCACAAGAGAGTACTCTTCACTTTAAACTCCGCAGTAGCAGACCCAGAGGGCAGATACATTATTATCCAGGCAACTTTATACAATTGCCAACCTATATGCTCCTAACAATGATGATTCAGCCTTCTTTCACACAGTTTTCTCTCACTTAGCAGACTTATCTGCTAACTCAACAACCATTATCAGTGGCGACTTCAACATAGTTTTGAATCCTTCATTAGATCGATCTAGTAGTCAAATACATGCAAAACAAATGCAATCAGTCAAAGTCATACAGGATTATATGAAAGATTTTGGACTGGACGAAGTCTGGAGACTCAAAAATCCAACGAAGAGGGACTATACTTTCTTCTCTCCGGTGCACCAAACATTTTCAAGAATTGACTTTTTCCTCGCAAATAACTCTATCGCACATAAAATTACCACTAGGATTCACCCAATCATTATCAGCGACCATGCACCAATATCCCTCAGCCTGCAAACCGATCCCATCTGTAAACCTCCTCAGACTTGATGCCTAAATATATCGCTACTTAAAGACCCTGAATTTGATCAAATAATAAGGAGGGAGTGGGCAGACTTTCTAAAAAATGATGACTCCCCTGATTAATCTCCTTCTTTACTTTGGGAAACTGGGAAGGCTGTAATCAGAGGTAAAATAATACCGTACTCCTCATACAAGAAAAAAAAAAAAGGAAAAACAAACAGAGACAGATTTGGAGGAAAAAAACTAAACAACTTGAACAGGATTATGCAATAAATCCAAGCAATCAATTATGGTCTGAATTACAAAATGCAAAGTTATGCCTTGACAATATCCTATCAAAGAAAACAGAATTTTTACTACAACATCTAAGATACAACGATTTCAAACACAACAACAAATCAGGCAAATGTGGGGTCATGGTTCCTGTAGCAGTCTCTTCACAGCCATGGGGAAGAAGTCTGTTGTGCAGGCTCTCATGACTCTGAGTCTGCCAGAGGGAAGGCTGGTGAATAGAGAGTGTCCTGAGTGGGCGGGGTCATTCCGAATCTTTGTGGCCCGTCAGAGGAGACGGCTGGAATAGATCTCCTCTAGGCGTGGAAATGGGGAGCCGATGATCCACTCAGCCATCTTGATGACCCGCTGCAGTTGTTTCTTTTCAGATGCAGTGCAGCTGGCGTACCACACCGTACAGCCATAGGTGAGGACACTCTCTATTGTGCAGTGGTAGTAGTTTCTCAGCAGAGGTGGAGGGAGATTGTGCCTCCTCAGTGTTCTCAGAAAGAAGAGACGCTGCTGGGCCTTTTTGATGATGTGGGTGGTGTTCACAGTCCAGCCCAGGTCCTCCAAGATGTGCAGGCCAAGAAACTTAAAGCTGGTGATCTGTTCCACTTCCTCCCCATTGATGCTCAGGCCTGAGTGCAGTGTGGTCCTCGACTTCCGGAAGTCAATAATGACTTCTTTTGTCTTCTTGTAGTTGAGGTTGAGGTGGTTGTCACTGCACCAGGCCGCCAGTGCTTGGACCTCCTCCCTGTATGGTGTCTCATAACCGTTGTTGATGAGTTGTTGATGAGCCCCACAATGGTTGTATCATCCGCAAATTTGATGAGGGTGTTGGAGCCGTGAGTAGCGACATAGTCATAAGTGTACAGTGTGTACAAGACTGGACTCAGCACACAGCCCTGAGGAACACCAGTATTGAGGACGATGGTGGAGGATGTGGAGGTGCCCATTCTGACATGCTGGGGTTAGTCAGGAAGTCCTTGATCCACAGACAGAGGGAGGTTCCAAGTTGTAGTGTCTGCAGTTTGTTGATGAGTCTGCTGGGTCTGATGGAGTTAAATGCCGAGCTGAAGTCAACAAACAGCATCCTGATATATGTGTTGGGGCTTTCAATGTGGCTGAGAGCGGTGTGGAGGGCGATGGAGATGGCGTCGTCTGTGGATCTGTTGGACCTGTAGGCGAACTGATGTTGATCAAAGCCAGGTGGGATGTGGGCCTTGACATGCTGTAACACCAGTCTCTCCATACATTTCATGATCACCGGTGTCAGGGCCACAGGCCGGTAATCATTCAACCCTGTGATGGCAGAGGATTTGGGCACAGGGATTATGGTGGCAGTTTTCAGGCAGATGGGGACTGTGGCTTGCTGCAGTGAACGGTTGAAGATGTTAGTGAATACTGCAGCAAGCTGGTGAGCACATGATTTCAGCACTCTCCCTGGTACTCCATCCGGTCCTGGTGCTTTCTTGGTGTCGATGCCACGCAGGACTCGCAGTACCTGATGTTGTTGGATGGTGGGGGGCTGGTCGTGCTCTGATAATGTCAGCTGTGTGTCCTCTGCCTGTCTGTTGTCCTCTTCAAAGCGGGAGAAAAAGGTGTTAAGCTGGTCTGGGAGAGAAGTGTCGGTGGAGGGGAGGGTGTTGTGGCATTGTTTGTAGTCAGTTATATTCTGTATGCCTTTCCACATGGAGCGGGGGTTGTTCTCCCTGAAGTTGGTCTCTATCTGCTCTCTGTACTTTGTTTTAGCAGCCTTGATGCCTCTGTTCAGGTCCGCTCTAGCCCTCCTGTAGGCTTCCCTGTCCCTTGACCTCAGTGCTGAATCCCTGGCCTGGAGTAGTGCTCTGATACTGGCGTTAAACCAGGGTTTTTGGTTGGGAAATGTTTTCACCTGTTTCCTTGATGTTACATTTTCCATGCAGAAACTGATGTATGATAGTACAGAGGAGGTGTGGAGTTCAATGTCTGGGTCTTCAAAGAGCTCCCATATGGTGTCCTCAAAACAGTCCTGCAAGGATAGTGTGGCCTCCTCAGTCCAGCACTGCACTGACTTGTACTGTGGCTTAGACCTGCAGATGAGGGGCTTGTAAGCTGGTGTCAGGAACAGGGAAAGATGGTCTGAGTGTCCGAGGTGGGGGGAGTGGTAGGCTCTGTAGGCTCCAGAGATGTTGGTGTAGACCTGGTCTAGTGTTCTGCCCTTCCTTGTTTGAATGTCAACATGCTTGTAAAATCTGGGGAGCACAGCCTTTAAGTTGGTGTGATTAAAGTCTCCAGCCACGATGAAGAAGCCCTCTGGGTGTTTGTTTTGTTGCCTGGTGATGCTATCATGCAGCCTGCTCATAGCTACGTTAGCATTAGCTCGCGGGTGGATATACACAGCAGTTACAAACACTTGGGTTATTTCCCTGGGCAAATAAAAAGGTCTGCACTTCAACATTAGAAAATCCAGGTCTGGACAGCAGTGTCTCACAATAACGGCAGTGTCCGTGCACCAACTGTTGTTAATATAGACGCACACACCTCCTCCCCTCCTCTTACCGGAGTCCGATGTGCGATCCGCCCGGAAGATCGTACGTCCTGCTAGCTCCACGGCTAGGTCCGGGATGTTTTCATGCAGCCAGGTCTCTGTTATCACCATGATACAGCTGTCTATCCGGTTGTTAACATCCCGTAGTTTCATCTTGTCCATCTTGTTAACCAGGGAGCGGACGTTGGCTAGAAAGACGCTTGGAACCGCTGGTTTGTGTGGAGCGGCAGTTAGCCTAGCTCTGATGCCGACTCGTTTACCTCGTTTCTGGCGTCGCAGCGCCGCCGTCGCCTCCTTTCTGTCCGCTCTCGCTGGCGTATCCTCTCCAGGAACTAGTCGAACCCTTCTGGGGGGGTCCAGCCGGTCCAGTGTTGTTTTAGGCTTAAAAGTTCAGTTCGGGTGTAAGTCCTTCTCAGTGTGTAGCTGCTAACTGAAGAAGAGCACCGGGTCGCCGCGTCTACATGCACCGCCATCTTAGAACAAAGAAGATATTCATAATTTTCTCAACAATCTAAACTTACCTGAACTAACGACTGAACACAGAGACATCATAGACGCTCCGCTGACTAACAGTGAGTTGCAATGTGCATTGGACAGTATGCCAGCAGGCAAGGCACATGGTCCTAATGGTTTCCCCGCAGAATTCCTTAAACATTTCTGGTTAATGTTAGCACCACTTTTCTTCAGGACAGTGACAGAGATTAAAAGTAATGGTTATATAAGCGCTCACATGAATACAGCCGCAATAAAATTATTATTGAAACCAGACAAAGATCCCACGCATCCTTCTAGCTATCGACCACTGTCACTTATCAACACCGACATCAAAATTATCTCTAAAGCACTTGCCTCCAGGCTGGAGAAAATTATCCCGTCAATAATTCACAATGATCAAACAGGATTCATCAAAGGTAGGTACTCCACTAACAACGTCAGAAGACTTCTTAATCTGATCAGTTTGACACAACGCTACAACAAAGAAGCAATCGTTATGTCACTTGACGCAGAAAAAGCCTTCAACAAAGTTAATTGGTCCTTTCTTTTCGCTGTGCGCCACAAATTTGGCTTTGGAGAGTCATTTATCCAATGGGTATCAGCTCTGTATAACTCACCCAGGGCCACAGTCACCACTAATGGGATCACCTCACAAAGCTTCACTTTGCAAAGGGGAACCAGACAGGGATGCCCACTCTCTCCCTTATTGTTTGCGATATTTATTGAACCGGCAACAGCAGTACGTCAAACTACCAATATCAAAGGCATCTGCTTTCAGAGGTCTGAACATAAAATTAATCTATATGCAGATGACATTCTACTTTATCTCCAAGAACCCAAAACATCAGTGAAGGAAGTGTGTAATCTCATCACCACCTTCTCACGTCTTTCAGACTACTCCATAAACTGGTCAAAATCAATAATACTTCCAATAACAGAGAACTCGTGGAATCCTGCAGCCCAACACTTACATTATTCTTTTCCCACAGGTAATATTAGATATCTGGGCATACATATTTCCTCAAAATTCCCTGAACTGGTCCACTTGAACTACACCCCACTTATGGACAAGGTCTGTGGTGATCTGAGATGTTGGAACAACCTTCCCATCTCACTTTTGGGATGAATAGCTACAGTCAAAATGAAAATATTACCTCAAATCAATTATCTCTTCTCCATGATCCCATTCAAACTCACATCCAAATGGTTCCAATCATTAGATTCTGCTATTGGTAAATTCTATTTAAAGAACAAAAAAGCTCAAATCAGCCTGACTACACTACAGAAGAATAAACAGGAAGGTGGACTGGAGGCTCCCAATTTTATGCATTATTACCTAGCCAACCAACTACAATATCTCACAAAATGGATACATCCACATGAAGAGCGTAATTCCTGGCTAGAACTAGAACAGATAGACTGCAACCACATCAAAATCTCTGACCTTCCCTTCATCACCTCTACCCTTAAACATCACTCTTGCTTCAAGAACCCTCTGCTTGCCTCCACCTTGTCTGTTTGGTGGAAAACCCTGGAAGTCACAGGCTCCCAACTACAACCCGGTATACTCTCCCCAATCTGGCACAACCCTGATTTTGTTAACAATAAAATACCACTCTATCACAGCATATGGGCAGAGAAAGGGGTCACCCACCTCCATCACCTCCTTCAAGATAACACACTCATACAAACTTATTCTGTACATTTGAAATAAGTAATGGGAATTTTCTCCAATATCTACAGGTGAAAAGGACAATTACAAGAAGAATTCCAGCCCTACAGACCACTTTACAACCACCTGATCTACAGCCACCCAAATTTGTCAAATACATCGCAAAACTGTCCCCAAAAAATAAGAAAAATCTCTCAAAGATTTATAGTTTACTCTCAAAGTCAAACGCTATACATCTACCAATTCCCAAATGGGAAGTGGACCTATTAATATCTTCTGACCACGGGTTCTGGACCCAGATCTGTGAAAACACATTTATTATGACAAAAAATACCAACTTACAACTGATCCAATTTAAGGTTCTCCACAAAACACATATAACGCAATATAAATTGTATAAAATGGGTTTCTCACAGTCCGACATATGCACTCAACGCACTCAAAATATGGCTGACACTTATTTTCATGCTCTTTGGCTATGTTCACTTGTCTATCAGTTTTGGGAAACAGTCACTCAGAAACTCCCTTCTATTTTGGGCTGCAGAATCCCGCAATCTCCAAATCTCTGCTTAATTGGCAATCTAAGAATTATGACCCTACCAGACACTCATTACCAACCCACACTTGCAGCTCTCGCCATAGCCAAGAAAACTATTTTGGTTAACTGGAAGGATAAGAAAGCCCTCAACATCATCCACTGGCTGAATCTCCTCGCTGAACACATTTCACTTGAGAAAATATCGGCTACCAAAAAAAAGCAATTTATATCCTTTACAGAGAAATGGTTTCCATTTATTAGCTCTTTAAATATAAATCTATAGCTTCCTGTTGTCTGTTAGCGTATGCCATCCCCCTCTCGTAGATTTGAGTTGCTCCAGAACATGGTTATTCTGTCTGTGCCTATGATCTGACCCCTAACTCATGTCTCCTCTGCTATATTACAGTTTATTAACCCTCTCCTCATCAAGGAATGATGGTGACATGGATTCCAAGACCCCGTGCATGCACTAGGGGTGTTCTTTCTCCCCTATCCCCGGGGCTGCTCTCTGGCTATGCGTGGCCTGTCTGGTTCTGGCTTCCTCCCCTGGGGGGTGGGTGCATCCGTTGTCTCTCCTTTTGAGCTCTGGGGCTGCTGGATTGGCGCGCCCTCCCGGGGCCCGGGGGGTGGTGGCGGCTGGCCTCTTCTGGGGTGCTCTGGTTGGCCCTGGGGGTTTGGGTCGGGTCGGTCCTCCTGCTGCTCCCCTGTGCCCCTTCCGCTCCCCTTCCCTCCTCCTCCCTCCTCTGCTGCCCACCCACTCCTCTTCCTCCTCGCGCTCCCTCGGGGGGCCTGGGGCAGTATTGCTGGCATGTATGGCGCTGTGGTGGGTGTACCAGCTATTGTGGGCTTGTGGTGGATTGTTTTGGCCTGCGCTCTGTGGATGGATGTCGACATTTGGAGCCGCTCCTATTCCTGGTCTGGGCTTTTCTGTCCTGGGGTCGTGGGCCTCATCTGTGTTTGCTCGTTGGCACCTTCACGGTGGTTTGTCGGGATGTGCGGCAGCGGTGGTCCGTGTGTGGATGGGGTCCCATGTCTTATCAATGCTGGATTCGTCACACATCTCACACCTCATGGTAGTTAATCATAGGCATATATAGGGACACGACAACTAGGGCCCTGTGGACAGGTGGGGGTGAGAACGGGGGGATCTGGGGTGGGGCCGATTGCAATGCTTTACGGCATTGTGTCCCCCCATCCTCCCTCCTACTTGCCTCTCCAGCTCCACCATTTTAATGCTGCACACACACTCATACCTTGGGTGGAGGACAGGGGTGGTTCAGGGTCCTTAGGTCGGGGTAGGCTGCAGAGTACCCTTCCCCTGCAGCGCTCCGGCCTGGCCCTGGTCGCCTCACCTGCCCTCCCAACTTTTAATGCACCACATTTCACTCAGGGTAGCACTTAAACACAGTGTAGGGAGAACATTTCCTCGTAGTAGGAAATGTAGTAATGGTGGGTACTTGGGTTTACCTCATCGACGGGGCCTGTGCCCCTTGAGATGGCCACGTTTGTCTCTGTTTAGTGGGAGTCTGTTTGTATGTGGGCCGTCGTTGTCGCATGTCTTGATGAGTCGCAATGGGGGTGCCGATGGGTGGGTGATGGATGGGGCCCGTGGGCCTTGGATGGAGGGGTTCTGGGCCGGGATGGGTGTGGTTTCGGGTGTTGATGTCTGTTTGCGGAGTGTGGGCTGGGGCGCACCGGCGGCCTGGCTCTTCTCTAATTGTTCACTGCTTGTTTGCAGTCAGTCGGGGCGCTCGCTGCGGTGCTGTCTGTGCTGCTGGTGCGGTGGGCTTTGTGTCTGCCGGATGGCGGGGTGTCACGCGATTCAGTTTTGCGCACTCAGTGGCGTCCTATGGTGCTTGAGCGTGGGGCCCAGACCGATTGGGGGCTGGGTGTTGGATGGCGGCTGTGCCCTCCTGTCCCGTGCCTCCTGGGCTGGTCTGGGGCACCCCGGGTCATCGGTTGCTGCCCCCTCTTGGCCTCTGGGTCTATGTGTCTGTCCGTGGCCCTTGTGGCTCGCTGGGGGATGCCTCCTGGGGCTCCCGCGTCCCGTGGTGGGGCGCTTGGCCAGCCTGGCTCTGCTTGACAGCCTACTCTTTACTATCAGGACTCCCACAATTCTGGTCTTCATTTCCGATTCTTTGTTCGTGGTTTTAGATGGGATACTGATTGTTGAGTACAACACAGCAGCTTACACTCTTGCATCCTTATGGCATTGCTTGTCTTTCCCCTCTCCCGTTTGTCTTATCTCACCCTGCCTGTCATTTGTTTCTCCCCCCTATTCACTGAGGTGCAGCACTGCCCCCTCTGGTAAATATTAGGACAATCCAATATCTTATCTGCCCTGCTTACTGCTCTTTGTCTTGTGCTGTCTCTGTCTGATCTATCGGAGCCTCTCTCTGCATTTCTCTCCGAAACCTAAATCATGGATTTGATCAGCTGGTCTCTCAACGCAATCGACCAAATTTTCTCAACAAAGAGACTGGGTAAAGGAGAATCCGCCTGCCCTGACGGAACGTTTGCAGCCGGATACACGATGGACTCCTGGGAGAAGTGGAGGATCGTGTGCCCATCGATCCTTTCCGTTGAGGATGTTGAAGATGTGTACATAATTGGAATTATGATAACAGGCATTCTGCTGTTTGGAGTTAGCAGCTTCCTGATTTATCGCAAAGTTCGGAAGATGTTGGCAGCACTTTTGGCAATCGAGAAGCTGCCCATCATGACTGAGGGAATGGGCAGGGCTGTCAACACTCAGACTCAAGCGATAGGTGAGCTCAGTCGCAAGCAGGATGCGATTCTTGATCAAAATCGCAGGCTGGATGCGATTTATGAACTCCTTCACAAGATGGATGTCAACTTGGAGAAGTTGCCAGCTCGCCTGGGCTGAAATTGGCCACCGAATTCGGACATATTGGAGGCAAGCCACCGGGAGACTCAGAGACTCAAGGCAGATGGAAATTGTAGTGTCTGCCTGACCCAAAACAATTGTTATCTTCATTGGCTCCCCGAGATAACCAGCCTTCCCAAGGCCAGTTATCCCTCCACTCTCCTGGATGTTTATGCAGACAGATGCTCCAGCCCTATCTCCCTCCCCAACACCTCCCTACTCCCGTGAACTTTGTTTCTGGATCAGAACTCTCCGAGGTCATCTCCACGGCAACGGCCGTGTCTTCGTCATCAGTAGACGGCAGAGACAATGGTTGAGACTGAATGGAGATGACTTACAGGGGCTTACACACACACACACACACGACACATATAACACACACACACCCTCCACCTCAACGCCTTCGTGGCTCCCTACCCCCCCTTCCTCCCTTCGTCGCAGTATAGCACAGGAGGTGGTGGCAATGCGCCCAATGTGGCTGCGTGCCTCACACCGTGTCTGTGCCACGTCACTTCCCTTCCCGAACATCCTCCCCCCTCCCACATGTGCAAGTCTTCGAGTTCTGTAATGTTTATTATGTTGCTTTATGTGCTGAGATGTTTTTTTCCTAATCCCACACTGTGCCCCCCCTACAGGAGCCTAGTTTGGGAGTTGCTTTTTTTTCCCTCTCCCTCCCTCTTGTTCACCCTTTTTTCATCTAAGTAACGTGGCGCCGTTCATATGGCGACCCACAGTTATCCCGCTCCTGTCCTTCCCTTGTTATGTATCACTGTCTTTTTATGTTTCTTGGACGGGCTGAAACTGAAACAGATATCGTTGCTCTGTAACATGTGCAATGATAATAAAGATCATTCATTCATTCAAATATGCATCAATCTCATAAAAAGTTGACACCCCTTTTGTAGTGTTATACGGTGAGAATAAACACAGACAAAAAAAAAAAAAGGTTTAGGGGCCAGATCCAGGGTGTGGTTAGGTTTAGGGGCCAAATCAGGGTGTGGTTAGGTTTAGGGGCCAAATCAGGGTTGTGGTTGATTAGGTATAAGGGTAACTATGGCAAAAGACTCCCAGAAGTTAGACTCTCATTTGCATACATGGGGAATGGCCACCAGAGGGTGTCAGTACTCTTGTCAGAACTCGCCATAGTCTGCAGATTCTAGCAGAGTCTGACAGCAGCCTGGTTCTGTTAGACATGGCGTATTGTTGTCCTTATTATTATTAGGAGATGAATGTAATTATAAAGCAAATGATAATAAAGTAATAAAAATAATAGCAGAGGTTGAAAAATGTAGCAATTAAGTAAGGAAATAATATTTGAAATGAAAACAACAAAAAGCAAAGAATTAAAAAGATTTGACAGGTGAGGAAATAAAATAAATAGAGAGATGTGTATATACATATATATATAGATGTACATAGCTAGCTAGATAGATAGATAGGTAGACAGATAACAGATAATTTAAACATGTAATACACATCGACAACAACAACATCAACAAAACTGAAAAATAAATATCTAGTAGATTTTATATTCATGAGTCGCAGTAAGTTTTTGTGCAGCACATGAATTGAGGAAAAGAACAAAAAATGAATAAAGAAAAAAGAAGATTGTGAGTTACAAGGACTGTAAATATAGACAGGTGTCAGGTGTTGCGATGGTTGTCCCTCAGGCTGTGGCATAATCTGACATATTTTACTGCTGCTAAGCTGCTGACTCTGTTCTCTCCAAGGATGTGTTGCATTTTAGTTTGATCAGGCAGAGAATCAAAGTCAATGACTTTATGTTTTATTTTTGAGAGGAACACGGTTCTGATGTGTTCATATTTGCTGCAGTGCATCAGGAAGTGTGTCTCTGTCTCCACTTGTCTGTGTGGACAGAGCTGACACAACCTGTCCTCTCTTGGCAGCCAGGTCTGCCTGTGTCTGCCCATCTCTATGGCCAAGCTGTGGTCACTGAGTCTGTACATGGTCAAAGTCTTTTTCAGTTTCTCATCAGTCATGGTGCTCAGATATTCTGCCACCGTGTACTGTCTGTTTAGAGCCAAATAACACTGAAGTTTGCTTTGTGTTTTTGTGGTAGATGTCCAATA
The DNA here is from genome assembly GCA_019142605.1 of Cephalopholis sonnerati. Classification (NCBI taxonomy): domain Eukaryota; kingdom Metazoa; phylum Chordata; class Actinopteri; order Perciformes; family Serranidae; genus Cephalopholis; species Cephalopholis sonnerati. Next base: position 319,828 of record JAGQAX010000016.1, read on the forward strand.
GTTAATGTAATGTTCTTTTTCTTTTTCTATAATTTGGTGGGTCCAGATTGTGTGAGGGCTGTCCTGAGGTCTTGTGCTGTTAGAGAAGCTGAGCCTCAGGATTAGCTGGCTGAGGGGGCTCTTATCCATGTTCTCCTTTTGGCATTGCAGAGCTTTGTAGTGGTAGCAGTTGGGGTCACTTGTTTTAAGGTGTTTATAAAATTTGATGGCTCTTTTTTGAATTCTAATTAAAAGGGCGAATTGGCCTAGCTCAGCTCGGCATCTGTTGCTGGGGGTGTTCCTGTGCACTCTGAGGATGCTCTTGCTAATCTTTGTGTGCAGGATTTCGATGGGGTGTTTGTCCCATTTTTCAAAATCTTGATTTGCAAGAGGACCCCACACCTCACTACCATACAGAATAATTGGTTCAATTATAGATTTGAATATTTTGAGCCAGATTCTAATGGGTATATTAATGTTTGAAGATTTCTTTATAGCATAGAAAGCTCTTCTTCCCTTCTCTCTGAGATCATCAACAGCCAGGTTAAAGTTTCCTGTGGACGTGATGTGTAGTCCTAAGTGTGTGTGTGTTCAACCTCAAGAGAGCCCTCAAAAGAGCCCAGGAAAAACCTGGTTTGGTTTCCCTGACCCCTGGGTCATTTCTGGAATATCATAATTTTGGTTTTGTCCAGATTAACTGTCAGGGCCCAGGTCTGACAGAAGGTTTGCAGATGATCCAGTTGCTGTTGTAGTGCTTCCTTTGATGGAGCCAGCAATATGAGATCATCTGCAAAAAGTGCCTACTACTTTTTTCATTTCATCTATGTGTCAGACAGAGTGAAACCAGGGATGTCAGATAGTTCTAGTGATTCAGCCAATTCATCAATTCAACATTTAGTTGAAAAGGGTGGGACTGAGACTGCAGCCCTCTTTCACTCCTCTACTCTGAGGGAAGAAATCTGTTTCCATGTCGTTAATTTTAACAGCACATTTCATATGTGTGTACACAGTTGTAATGATGTCATAGACCTTCCCCCCTACACCCTTCTCAATTAATTTTAGGAACAGACCATCATGCCAATTTAAGTCAAATGCTTTTTGGAGATCTACAAAACAAGAGAAGGTTTTCTTCTTGTTTTGGTGGACGTGTTAATTAATGAGGGTGTGAAGGGTGTAGATATGGTTTGTTGTTCTATGTTTGGGTGTGAATCCTATCTGGCTCTTGCTCAGGACATCATGTTCTATGAGGAAGTCATGCAGTCAGCTGTTTAGGATGCTGCAGAACAACTTCCCCAGGTTGCTGCTGACACAGATGCCTTGGTAATTGTTTGGGTCGAATTTGTTTCCACTTTTAAAGATTGGTGTGATGATTCCTTCACTCCAGAGGTCAGGGAAATGTCCGACACCCAGAATAAGGTTAAATAATTTTAATATGGCAATGTTAAATTAATGGTCATCAAATTTTAGCATTTCATTTAAAATGCCATCAGGACCGCTGGCTTTCCTTGGCTGCAGCGCCTGAATTTTAGCCAGTAGCTCTGCTTCAGTAATTTGGTAGTCTAGGGGGTTCTGGTTGTCTTTAATGACTGATTCTGAAATTTGTAATTTATTGAGGAGATTGTTTTGGGCCAAAGTCAAGGGAACAGCAGTATACAGATTTTCAAAGTGATTTTTCCAGATGTCACCATTTTGAATAGCCAATTCTTCTTTTTGTGGTTTGCTAAAAGAGCGCCATTTCTTCCAGAAATCATTGGAGTCAATGGACTCTTCAGTTATTTGTAATTGATGCCTTACATGCTGTTCTTTTTTAGTTCTGAGTGTTTTTCTGTATACTCTCAGTGTTTCCCAGTACTGGAGGTGGAGCTCAGGGTTGTCAGGTTGTCTGTGTTTTTGATTTGATACATTTCTGAGAGTTTTTCTCAGTTGTCTGCATTCTGTGTCAAACCACTCATCATTGGTCAGGTCTTTTGGTCTGTGGTGCTGGGGCTTTTTCAGACTGGATAAGTCTGCCAACCACCTGGTGTGAAGGGAAGGGGATCCTGACTATTCGATGCTGCAGGTATATGTCTGTCTCTCTGTGTGCTGATAAAATCTGGTTCTGTACCAGTCCTGGCATTCAGGTCTCCACAGATCAGTACACTTCCCTGGGCCTGAAAGTAACTAATCTCATCTTCGAGAATGGAGAAACTGTCGTCATTAAAATAAGGGGATTGTGATGGGGGGATATATGCTGCACACAGGAATACATCTTTATCTGTGGTGATAATGTCTTTTTCGATTTTGAGCCAAATTGAAAATTCTTCTTTTTTGATTAATTGAATGTATTGTGCGAGGTTTGCCTTATACCAAATCAGCATTCCTCCTGAATCTCTTCCTTGTGTTACTCCCTTTAGTTTGGTGGACGGGGACATTATCTCTATGTAGCCTGAGGGACAACCAGTGGAGACATCTCCTCTACAACAAGTCTCTTGTAATATAAACACATCTACATTTTCTAATTCTCTAAGAATGTCTGAGGTCCTGCTCTTGGGGCCAAGAGCAGAAGATCTCAGACCCTGAACATTCAAACAAGAAATGGTAAAAGATTTTGAACACTGACTCAGCATACTCTCATGATGTCTGTCACTTGTTTGGATCATTGTGGAAACAGAGAAGCTTCAGGCAAACAGCTAGGAGCCCAATACAACATGGACATCAAATCAATGATCTGATTTCAGCAATGATACTTCCAGAAAAATTTGCAATAATTGTTAAGCCCATCAGAAATGAACATTACCTCTGGCAACAAAGAGGAGCCACCGCTGATGAGAAGGGTTTATGGAGGTCACATGAAGGACATTTGGTTGCACCAGTGCCTCTACTGACCATTCTGATCTCAGAAGTGCACAGTGCAGATCACTGTGCAAGGGGGGAAGTGTTAAAAAAGATAAAACAGCAAGGATACTAGTCACCCCACACACAAGCCACAGTTGATGAAGTACTAAACCAATGTCAGATCTGTGCTCAAAACAACATACAAAAAAGCATAAAAACACCTGTGGGACACATTCCGGTCCCTGAAGGACTGTTTAAACATCTATCTATAGACTACATTGACATGATAAAATCTGTATGGGGGAAGCACTACATGCTTGTCATCATAGATCGTTTCTCATGTTTCTAACAAGAGAAGTCATTCCATGCTTCGGCGTCCCATCAGAGATAAGTTCAGACAATGGCTCTGTGTACATAATGTAGCCAAAGGCATGCTACAACAACTACGAATTTTACAAAGGCTCTTGACCATGTATCACCCAGAGAGTAAGTGTGCTGGCACAAAACTGAACTGGGTAGGTGCTTTGCCTTTTGCACAAATGAGTTATCACATGCAAACTCACAGAAGCATGCATCTAATACCGCATAAATTGCTCACAGGTGGACTTCTGCATGCACCCTAACCCTAACCCCCTACAAGGGACCCCCGCTTGAACAACTGCAGATTGAACTGAAAGACTATATGAAACAGCTACCTGCTATCCATAGATCAATCTATCTGCAGGAAAAAAGGAGAGAACCAAGTCTTGAATGAGTAGTTGAGAAACCAGTGGTGCCAAGTGATCAGGTGTACATCAAAGTCTTCCAAAGAAAGTGGCAAAGAGCCAAGGGCAGAGGGACCCTACATGGTGGTGCGAGCAACTCCTACAGTGGTCCAGGTCAAAGGAAGCACAATGTGGTATTCTGATGTGGGTGCCAACAGAAGCAGGAAAGTGGGAGGTAGAGAGTCCAGTGGGGACAGCAAAGGGCCCTGGAGACAAGAGCCATGACAGAGATTCGGCTGCACAAGGCTGGGACCTATCAATCAGATGAGTATGGTTCAAACGCACACACTCCGTCCCAGACTAGCATAAGTCTCATGCCAACACTCTCAGCTAAGTCCAAACACATAGACACCCCATTCGATTTAATGTATGCTAAAATTCAATTCAATTCAATTTTATTCATAAAGCCCAATATCACAAATCACAACTTGCCTCAGAGGGCTTTAAAGCACACGACATCCCTGTCCTTTGGACCCTCACAGCGGGTAAGGAAAAACTCCCCCCAAAAAACCCTTTAACGGGGAAAAAAAATGTAGACAGAGAGAGAAGTTGAGACACAGCCAGAGAGAGATGCAGGGCAGACAGCAATGCTAATAGCTTACAACAACATTAATTTAGGTAACAATATTATAGTAATAATTACTGTAATTGTGGTACAATATGTTGTAGGTATATATTAATATATGATATTATATGTATGTGACAATAATCATTCAATTCGATTCAATTTAATTTTATTTATAAAGCCCAATATCACAAATCACAATTTGCCTCAGAGGACTTTACAGCACACGACATCCCTCTGTCCTTTGGACCCTCACAGCGGATAAGGAAAAACTCCCCCCAAAAAAACCCTTTAACGGGGAAAAAAAATGGTAGAAACCTCAGGAAGAGCAACTGAGGAGGGCTCCCTCTTCCAGGACAGACAGACGTGCAATACATGTCGTACAGAACAGATTAGCATAATAAATTAACAGTAATCCATATGACACAATGAGACATAAAGAGAGACAGAGACAGAGACAGAGAGAGAAGTTGAGACACAGCCAGAGAGAGATGCAGGACAGACAGCAACGATAATAGCTTACAACAACATTAATTTAGGTAAAAATATTATAGTCATAATTACAGTAATTGTGATACAATATGTTGTAGGTATATATTAATATCAGAATCAGAATCAGAATCAGAAATACTTTATTGATCCCCAAGGGGAAATTGTTTTCGTTACAGGTGTTCCTTACAAGTGTAAAAAGAAGAAGATATAGTGCAAACAAGTGTAGAAAAAAGATATAGTGCAAAAAGAAGTAAAAATATAAGAAATATAAGAAGATAATTTACAAAATATATATGTAGAGACCACACAACATAATTTACAATATATATACATATATACGATATTATATGTATGTGACAATAATCATATGTGTATGATAACAGTACAAGTATGACTAATAGTAACAGCAGCAGTGGGAGGCATCAGGCAGGACCACGGCAGCTGCACAACCACGACACACCATCCAGGCACAGCTGTGGTACGAGTTAACCTGCGAGACAGTGGAGCACAAAGGCTCCAGAGAACAAGCCGAGTTAGTGACATGCAGTAGAGTGGAGTTAGGGAGATGCAGTAACAGGACATGAGAGAGAGAGAGAGAGAGAGAGAGAGAGAGAAGGAGAGAAGGGGCTCTGTGTATTATAGGAGGTCCCAGCCTAACTGGGGGCTGGTCCAAGACAAGCTTGAGCCATCCCTTACTATAAGCTTTATCGAAAAGGAAAGTCTTAAGTCTTGTCTTAAAAGTGGAGACGGTGTCTGCCTCCCGGGCCAAAACATGAAGGTGATTCCACAAAAGAGGAGCCTGATAGCTGAAGGCTCTGGCTAAAACAATGCTAAAAGGGCATTGAATACTATGTGGAAATGGCATGCAAAAGTGACTATCCCAGTGGAAAGAAGTGAAGGGAAATCAATGTATGAAGTATATGTGATGTCATGGGATTATGTACTAGTGTTGTTTTTGGCGGCCTGTTTCACTTTTAGTTTTAGTTTAGTCTTTGTGTCAAGCTGTCATTTTAGTTTTTATTAGATTTAGTCATGTTCATACTCTTTTTAGTCTAGTCATGTTTTAGTCAACTAAAAGTCTGAGCATTTTAGTCTTATTTTAGTCAGAATTGTCCATGACTATTTTAGTCTAGTTTTAGTTGACGATAACTGATGACATTTTAGTCTAGTTTTAGTTGATGAAAACTGATGAGCACACACTCACTCTCTCTCTCTCTCTCTCTGCCACACACACACACACACACACACACACGTTGACCCACGTTTCACTCTCTCACAACAAATACGCAGACACACGTTTGTCTGTGTTCTATATCTATGCGTTCGTCTCATCAGTCGTTTCCAGCTCCAGTCGCTAACGTCTAGAGCTAGCGTTAAAATGTGAAACATTAACCACAGCCTCATGAGTTGGCATAAGCTTTCTAAAATTGAAACTAATGTTACATTAATGTCTTGACTTACCTCAATTTCATTATGGAATGCCTTGAGATGTCTCTTAAGATTCGTGTTTTTTCCTGTGATTTTGTGGCCGCATTTCTCCCCATCTTTTTCCACAACACATTCCGTTTTCCTCTCCACGTCTATGTAATGAAAGTGTGTCCGAATGTCGTTTCTTTTTCTCCCAAAGACAATCCCCGGCTGGCCAGCCATCAGTCCCTTTCTCTGTGTCACCTATATTTCTTAAATTGTGCTAAACAAGTGCTAACCCACCGCAGCTGCATCTTCTGAATCCAAATAATACCGCTAGTCGGGATTGAGGAGATGACGTCGCCCAGCCCCAGAAGAGACACAGGAAACAGAAATACACGGCAAAATAATAATAATAAAACTACTAAACGAGACGAAACAACATTATAACATTTCGTCAAGTCTCGTTTTGGTCAACGAAAATGAAGAGACATTTTAGCATAGTTTTTATTATGTAAACCACATTTAGTCTCTTATTTAGTCTTTTATTCGTCAACAATACGGCATTACATATTTAATTATCATTATCGTCCCGTGACCAGCATTTTCATTGCGTCTCGTCTCGTTTTCCTCACGTGATAAAGGTTCGTTGACGAAGATATTTCGTCATAATTTTCGTTGACGAAAGCAACCCTATTATGTACGTACTCCATTGTGTGGGATATGGAAAGGAAAAAGAGGGGCAGAATGGGGAAATCAGGTATGTCACATCACACTTAAAACAAAGAGACACCTTGAGATCATGGTTGAATTGAGCACATGACTTAATCCAAGCTATTCCTACTATGCAATTACCCAAGTAACTAACAATGTGACAGGTGCTGAGTTTGAAATTCTGGGTCTCTAAAAAGAAAAGAAAGTCCTAACCCTGACATTCCAATGTCTGTACTGTTAGAAGTGAATTAGTTAATGGAAAAATAAAACTGTACATTCCAACACAAGAGGCGTCGAGTATTCTGCCTAAACAAGACATATGTGTATTAGAGATAGATGAATCTGAATCTAACCCAGAGCAAAATGTACTGTGTGGCTGGACACGAGATTATCATAGAGGTATGTCAACTTGGGATGTTAGTCAATGTGGGTTAAAAGTGTTTATGGAAGCTAGTGAATGGGTTGCTGAACTTAATGAAACGAAAGCTGAACCAAACAAGACTTACACATTAAAACTAATAAGCACCAATAATAAGGGAAAGCAGGACAGGAAGATTCTTCCATGGAATATTTCCCTGTGGGAGATGGATACTGAAAATTTTATCCCTAGAAGCTTGTTCCCTGGGAACTAACAGCTAAACATCACTGACGAAGTTATAATGGATGCAGATGTAATCGACACAGACGTAACCGTTTCTAATTTCTCTCAACCAATAGAAGCAAATATAACTCTAGATCCAACAAAATTCAACGATGTTCCTATTTTGCATTATTTAATTTTACTGTTGTGGAAAATGCTACACTTTAAACATTAGCCACAGAAGAAACACCAAGTGAGGTGATGACAGAATTTGTTAATATGTTAAGAACCACTGCGCAATCACCTACAATAACTCCAGCAAAGTTAAAGCCAAGTGTGTCAACTACAATGTCAATTTATGATGATTACATTGAATACAAGTACCATGAAAATTGGACAGCTTTGGATATGGTTCACAGCTACAAAATGGAGCAAAGAGAAGGAGACAAACTGATCCATAGGAGTATAAAATCCTCTGCAGATGAACTCTGGGAAACTGCCAGTCAATATGGGTAGTGTAAGTGGGACATGTATACAGTAAAACAAATGACCCCTAGTGAACGTATAATGCGCGCTGAAGTTCCAACAGCACTGACCATAGTAATACCAGTAAAACACACATTTGAAGAATGTGCCATGATGCAACGGCATAAATGTAGGGAAGGTGAATTCATTCCAAGACCTAAAATACCGTCTATATTTAGGCTTTCTATGTGTGGTATACAATGCAAACTGCTGTACAGTGCTAAGAGAATTCACAACTACTTAGACACATGCATAGATTGTACCTTCAAAGAACTGAGCGCTGAATTTATGATTGCTACATCTCAAAGTGAGCCGCCCACAAATATATGTGGTGGTGAAGACGACCAGAAATGTCAGACAGTAAAGGTGAGGATAGAAGCAAAACATGTTTACCTAGATTGAACAACCTTGGACAGGGCAATGTGAATAGAGCTAAGTGATCTAAAGCAAACATTGTGTGAGGTTAGGGCAGAATGAGCTGTGGCAGAATGCCAATTATAGCGATAAGACAATGGAAGTGCTGGAAACAGCAGGAAATCACACCCACACATACACGCATATGAAAAGTTAGGTATGACGGTTATCTGAGGAGGAGTATAAGAATGTTTGGCAAACTATTCTGCCGACTGTCTCATCATCTGTGTATGTGAAGTTGTAAGCTGTGTCTTCAATAAATTACCAGCAGAAGGCTGTGAATCGATCTAGGTCATACGAGTCTTTTGTCAACAGCTGTCAGAGTTGTTCCACCTTAACGTCACCCTACGACTAAAAACAATAGATGACTCAAATTGATGGATGACACTACCACTATCTGTCATATGGATGCAAAGTTACAGTTTTAAGATGATGATCAAAAATAAATTACTTATTCACAATCATTCCAACCCAACCCGTAGCAAAATGGGTCTGTACACTGGACACACTTACAACAACATTTTACTAAAAAAAACACACTATCAATCAATTTCAATTTTATTTATAAAGCCCAATATCACAAATCACAATTTGCCTCAAAGGGCTTTACAGCATACAACATTCCTCTGTCCTTTGAACCCTCACAGCGGATAAGTAAAAACTCCCCCCAAAAAAACCCTTTAACGGGGGAAAAAAATGGTAGAAACCTCAGGAAGAGCAACTGAGGAGGGATCCCTCTTCCAGGACAGACAGACGGGCAATAGATGTTGTACAGAACAGATCAGCAAGATACATTAACAGTAATCCATATGACACAATAAGACATAAAGAGAGACAGATATTATATTAATAGTATGATTATATATGTATGTGACAATAATCATATGTGTATAATAACAGTACAAGTATGACTAGTAGTAACAGCAGCAGTGGGAAGCATCAGGCAGGACCACGGCAGCAGCAGCACAACACCACACACCATCCAGGCACAGCTGCGATACAACAATCAAAACACCAAGGAGGCTTAGAAGCACCAAACTTCCAGCACTACTACTTAGCAAATCAGCTACAATACCTTATCAAATGGATCAATGCAACCCATTACCACCACCCATGGATCGACATAGAGCAAAACTGAATGCCAAGAAATAGCAATCACAAACCTACCTTTCCTCAAGTGACACAATCAAATACCACAACTGCTTCAAAAACATGACAATTGCCACAACTCTAACAGCTTGGTTGAAAGTCAATAAAATGAAAAACATCACAATGTCACCGACTGCTCAAACACTAATATGGCACAACCCAGATTTTACTGCAAATAGATCACCACTATTGGCAATAAATGGAAAGAAAAATGGATTACACACCTCCATCACATCCTTGCTCATAACACTTTACTAGCACTCCAACAGCTTATTGACATGTATGGCAGTGAGAAACAACAATACTTACAATATATCCAATTAAAGCACTCAACCAAGGCAAACATAGATATCTCTGAAACATACTTGGAACAACAACCATGACTAATGGCTAGCATAAATAAAATAGCAAAATCAAACAAACAGCTCTCAAAACTGTATAAACTAATATCCTCCACAGACTCTACCAAAGCACCCACTCTGGCACTATCCACCAATGCAATGTTTCTGGGAAGAAGTAACAAACACATTATCCTTACTCCTTGGCTGTAATATTCCTTTATCCCCTTCCGTTTGCATACTCGGTGAGCTGGATATACTGGACACATGTTTGATAAAAATTACAATACCTCTATTTTTGGCCCTAACTGTTGCCAAGAAAACAATACTACTAAACTGGAAAAGTAGGAAAAAAATTCAACACCTCACAATGGTTGGATTTACTCACACAACAACAACAATGGAACAACATTCAGCTCTGCAAAAAAACAAAAATTAAAATCTGTCCTGTTATTGCAGATGTGAATGCATGCAACTATGGAAATGTATATGTGTGTGTGGGAATAGGTGTATATATTAAAAGAAAGTATTTATTATACCAAATCAAATTCACCCTGCAAAACTCATCTGAAATGTATTCAAACCGAAACAGACCATGCCCTACAGTTACCTAACCCCTCACCCCCTTCCTGTTTCATTTTTTCGATTCTTACCCCTTGTTTTCTTTCTTCTCCTCACACACTGTCTTCTGTTGCTAATCTAAGCCCGTTTGAGTTTTGTTAGAATAGAATAGAAATACTTTATTGTCTGTACCAAATGGTGACAGAAATTCGTCTTTGACAGGGCTCACAAACACATTCACACAATTCCCATCAAGACACATTTTACATTAAGAACATGATTAAAAAAGTAAAAAAAAAAAAAAAATCACTAACATCTTTAAATCTATTTTTGCTTTTCTTCGTTTGTTTTGTATTTGTTGGTATGTTGCTGGGATATACTGGACCACAGATGACTTTTTATTTGTTAAAATCTAAACTGGACACGTGAAGGCTTCTACTCTAGGTCTGCAAGTTCTTTGTTCTCCAAACAAAGAGAGCCATTTGGCCCTTATCTCCACAGGATGCCCCATTCTCAGACCTAAGTGAGAGACCAGTCTTCAAGCCTGATTGGACAGTACTTTTACAGTGAAATGTGGCTCTGTGATGCCACCAGGCAAACTGTAGGAGAAGTCCTGCTCTCTCACATGGTTTTCCTCTTCCTCCTGAGCTGTTGACCAGTCAAGACGCCCTCTTCCTCTTGAGCCGTTAACTGGCTCAGAGCCTTGCTCTCCTGCTCCTAAACCTGCATACCACACAGGAGGGCCTGCAACGTTCTTCCCTGTTCTCTCCTCTACATGCAACAGCAGAAGCAAAACTTGGATACCTGCGAAATTAGTGTGCCAAACACAAATTTTGCAAGTAACTTTCCAGTAATAAGGAGAACCAAGTTTAGTTTGCACACATATGTCTTACACTGCAGGGACCCCAAGCGACTGGCTTCCTCAGATCTGCAACTTCAGAACAAGGACACAGCAAGGACTGCACCTTTCAAGGATTGGTAATGTAACAACTGGGCATAGCATTATTACAGTTGTACATGTTAAGCAAGAGGGTTTAACTTTGGCAGTTGTGATTTAATGCTGTTTATTGAGTTATTGTTGTGATTGTTGCAGTTAGGTCATTGATTAGTTGGCCAAGTGATGTTAGTTGTAAATGCTTTTCACAGTTTTGCATGCAATTAAACATCCTCTGCACTAATCCAGACCCTTTGCAACACAAATTGCATTCCCATCGACTCACTTACAAATTGATTTTAAAATGGACCTTTATTCCATGGTTACTCCTGTTTACACAGCCATTTTTCAGAAACTACAAAACAGACTTTAAAAAAACTACAGCAGCAAAAAATACACAGAAAAAACCTGCAAAACCACATCAGGACTGTATCAGAACCACATCAGGACTGTATCAGAAATTGAGAAGCAAGGAGCTCTCCCACACAAAACAAAACACCTCCTGCATCCCCAAATGTTGATAAAAACATCCATCCTGGTGGTCAGGCTGTTAAAAACAAACGTCACCCTGAGCTGAGCTGCCAGTACCCCCTTCAACATCCTGACTACATCCTGTGACCCCTGACCCTTCACACAGTTATTCCCAGTTTTCCAGATAGCTAGATTGGCCAACCCTGAAAGGTAATTAATCACTGTGTGTGAGGATCGTTCCTTTGCTATGTACTGAGGACCATAAATGAAAAGTGGACATGAGAAATGTTCCCCTAAACCCTGAAACCAGTCCTGTAGCTGTCTGAACACCCTGCTGAGCCTGGAGCACTGAATGAACACATGCTGAACTGTTTCTGTCTCTGAGCAGAAAGGACAACTGTACCCCGTACTGGGATCTAGGGGCGCCAGATATCTGTTTGTAGCTATTGGCCCCATGTGCGATGGGTGACCTCCACTGCAGGTCACCCATCCGTTTGTCAACTGGGGCTTTGTACAGGGACCACCAACAGCCCCTCGGGTATGATCCAGCGCCAAAAACCTCAGTCCGCCTTGACACCTTCACCCCTGCCAGCAAGCGTAAGTTTGAAACCTTCACAGTGACTTGGTAGATGGCTTTTTTCCCCACTGACTCAAAGTCAGGATGCCTAGTTAGGATGTCCTCTTCATCCTGCCACCCCCCAACAGCAGGAGAGACAGCCAGGGAAGGAAAGACATACTCATGTTCATCATCCCACTGGTCAGATAGAGTACGGTCTTCAGCAAACGCTCTGACGGCAGCTGGTAGGGTGGCACAGACCTCCTCAACCAGCCTGAGCAGCAGTCACCTACAAATTGACTTTCAACAGAGATACATCCAAAGAGGCAACTCAAAGTTCCCGCTTCTTTTCCTTTGTCTTTGTCCTGACCACATGGTCAGACAGACCTCCCCCGATCTGAAGCCAGCTTTGATTCAGCCATTTTGTAGTTCTTTGTTTTCAGCCATTTTGTTTGTAGGCCAAACTGCCCTTTCTTTCACACACTCACCTCTGGTTCTCTTTCTCTCTCTTTTTCTGTCTCTCTCTCTCTTTCTCTCTCTCTCTCTCTCTCTCTGTCTCTCTCTCTCTCACACACACACACACACGCACGCACGCACGCACACACGCAAGCACACACACACACACACACACATACCTACACACATATACACACCCATGGTTGTGTGTAGTTAGATAGTTAGAATTTGTGTGTTCCCTTCACTTTCTTTGAGAATAAATATATTTGGAATCATACCTGCTGTCTGTTTAATGTTGCACAAGAGTGAATGAATAGTCAACCTCTGCTATGTCAAGAACTCCCAAAGCCTTCGGGCTTTACTAGTAATTTTGGTTATGGTTGTTAATTAAAGTTGTTAATTAAATTATTAATCAAAATTCCAAATTGATAGTTTAGTGAACTTTATTAGGCTGATATCATCAACTGGCTATCATTTTTCCCTTGTTGGGAATCGTGTCCCACGAGGTGATTTAATGTAAAGTAAATCACATTATGTAAAATGATTAATAATTATCATTAATGATAATTTATTATTCTGATAGCCACCTTCATTCTTTAATTGGGGATCTGTTTTGAGGTCAGACCCGTATTTAGGCATTTCCTACAAAAGGTGCTGCCGTGTGAGGCATAGTACTGTTGTCATTACAACAAATGGTCCCCCTCAGTGAGGCATAGATCCCAACATTGTCCATACCATCAACATGTGTATGCACTGGTGAATATAGGGATTTAAAAAGGAAAGACACACACCAGGGCACTGCAAACTGAAATTAGATGTAAAACAAATAATCAAACACTGAAATATAACTCATTGTCTTGTTTTAAGGATCGTTATGATATTTTAGTTTGATAAATTGTTTGTAATGATTTATGTAAAGTTTGCTTACACTCTTAAACACTTTCATTCCTATGGGTTGTTCTACAGCAGTAGACAGTGGTAATGTTAAGACAAACAAACTTATGAAAAGTGTTGATTTGTTTTTCTATTTTAAATAGCATGAATTTTAAACCTAAAGATTGAATATTCTCCATCAGTGTTGTATCAAAATTTATTATTATTAGTTTTTTTAAAAATAACATTTGTATATAGTTTGATGTCTAGTACTTTTTATATAAACTGCTCCACTCCTCTATAGCACTTGTTTTTACTCTTTTTTTTGCACAAAGTTCATCCACAAAGTTACAAAAATGCATTATTATGTGTTAATGCTTCTGCAATTATGTATCAGTAGTACTGTTAATGAGTGTATACCTGAGAGGACACTTCTGAGTACTAGGTTTTCATTAGAACCCAAAATCAATCTTTTGGAGTCTCCAAAATGTCCTTTTTGGAAAGACCTAGACATTGCCTTGGAAAAAACATGTGTAAAATAATAATTTTCTGTAGCACTGTTATGAAATTTGACTTTGGACTAGGTATGCTCTTTTACTTGGGTTCCATAGTATTTACTAGCTAATACCTCCCAGTTTGTGTCCTCTGCTGCATCTTTTTTCAAAAAAAAAAAAAAAAATCTGGTAATGATCTGAGGTAATGACAGAAGCACTTACAGTGCACTTACGGGGGGGGGCAGCTGTTAATTATGTGGAAAGTTTCCTGTAGTGACACAGATGGGTTCTGAAAATATAATAATAAATCATGAGGCTGATTTTATGTTGTAAATTGGCATCCTGAAGTCCTTTTATTTTATTGTTTTGCCGTATTGCTGCTGGGTGCTAATCTATACAAATGGCAAACAGAGATGGTAAGAGTGGGCATCCTTGTCTGGTTCCACGGTGAAGTGTAAAGCTCGGTGACATGACCCTGTTTGTGATTATAGCGACTTTGGTGAAGTGTACAGTGTTCTTAGCCAATGGATTAACGACTCTCCAAAACATAACGAGGTCCAGTTTACTTTGTCCAATGCTTCTTCAGCATCTAATGATATAATGATGGTTTTGTTTTGTTTTTGTGTGATATATTGATTAGGTTGAAAAGCCTGTGGATGCTATCCAGGCCCTATTTCAGAAAGCAGGATTAGTGAAAACTCTGAGTATGTTACGCCTGAGATGAGGGAAACTCTGGGTTTTCGGTTTCACAAAGCCAGTTCAGAGTAACCCTGAGTCAGTTACTATGGCAAACCTGTGTAGCAAACCTGCTGAGTGGCAGGTTTGCTACTGCACATCTAAGCCCAAGGCTGATTGCCTGCTGAGTGTTTAGGAAGAAGGACAGATATGGTGTGTCCTTTTGTAAATAAAGTCGTGGATGTTGAGGCACAATTTATTTAGGGGTTGTTGCATCAGGAGATAGTAAATAGACCCCGTTCAGATGTCTTCCCGGAGGAGTGTCTATATGAAAGATACAATTTCACCTCACACTCTATCATTTGTGTTAACAATCTGTTCCACTCAGATATATCAAATATTACTAATCATGGATTGGCATTATCATCAGAGCAAATTTTATGCATTGCCCTTTGATTCTTCGTCAATGGCAGTTTTCTTTATAACACTGGAGATACTGAACCAACTGTTTGCCGGTCTGTAAGAAAAGTGACTCTGGCTTTGAAAAGACTTTGGCCTGTTTTTGTGGTTTTCCCTGGGCATAAATCAGAAAGGATCATCACAGAGGAATTCCACAGAATTGCAGGGTTGTCCATGTTAATAAGAGATTAATCTATACAGATACATTATGCAATGATTTATGAATACTTTTCACATATTCAAAAATTTCCAGGGTGTAATAGATTGCATTCATGGGACTCAACAGCAATTCAGCAATTCATTTAACCTAAGCCTAATATTGCAAGAATGAAATAAGTATCAGCTAATTTTACCAGTCTGTACAATATTTTTGTGTTTGATTTTCACTTGCTGCCAAGTGTGCTTGGGCCCTATTGGACTACAGCTGAATAAGAGGATATAGCAAATTATATTAAAATAAATGAACATAGATAAGATATAAAATGTTTCTATATTTGCTGTATATTAGACATGCATTGATGCATCACATTACATAACATCACCTAACATTACCTATTAACACACTCTGCAATCTTTTCCCATGCCACCTCACGCTGTTCAGCTGCAGCTGCAGCGATAGAATTTTTGTTTGAAGTCTTCATTTGCAGTCATTAAAATCTACCATTGAGTTGGGATGAAATGAGTGGCTGTGCTTTTAACACCACTTTCTGCCACTGAAAATCATGTCATCTGCTCTCTATTGATGATGGCTTCCGGCGTCACCATGAACGCGCTTCCCTCAGGCTGAACATACTAACTGTACGTTCAAAACAACAGCAACCAAAGCTTCCAAAACGGCGGAAGTCATTAACTTTCAATAACTGCCTGGCGACTTGGGAGACTTGGGTGACCTGGTCATCAGCCACGCGTCTTGGGCAACCAAAGTGACCAGAGCGGGTCCGGAGAGGAGTTAAAACTTGTTTTACTTTATGGTAATGAGCTCTGACGGGGTTTGGCGACAACCAATTGGAATGCTGACGTGCTTCGTTGAAGCTGGTCCCAGAGAACAAGCCATGTAACTTTGGTTCCCACAGCACACTTGTTCTGACAATGGATATCAAGAAGTTGATTACTTGCATTTGCGCCCACTCAGTCCTTTATAATGTGTCACTGTTCGCTTAAAGAGACCAAAATAAAAAGAATGAGGCTTCGG
The DNA here is from genome assembly GCA_019142605.1 of Cephalopholis sonnerati. Taxonomy (NCBI): domain Eukaryota; kingdom Metazoa; phylum Chordata; class Actinopteri; order Perciformes; family Serranidae; genus Cephalopholis; species Cephalopholis sonnerati. The sequence continues at coordinate 336,240 of JAGQAX010000016.1, forward strand.
ACCGCATGGCGGAGGTAGTTGGTTGGTCTGGTGAGTTTTAAAGTGTGTAATGTTAGTAATAGAGGAGAAAGTTGTAGGCTAATGTTGCCTTGTCTTCAAATGCACAAGACGGCAGCAGCACACATCACAGTAGCAATATCATCTTCCATGTTGAGTCGATACGATTTTGCGGGGTAAGCTCACATATTTATAGAACTGATTTTCGTTCTAGAACTCCCATTATTTGCGGGAATGAATTTCATTTGCTCTCCATATCACCGGTTAAACCAATTTTACTGTAGGCTACTCTTTAACCAAAGCCAGTGATTGAAATTGTAGGCCTAATAACACACAATGTTCAAAATTTATATTAAAGACAAGGTGGCCATTCAGTCCACATAAAGTATATTAAAGTACATTACCCTTAGGCAAACTCTCGAGATAACAACCATGATGCTAGCAGGATAAAAGCCTGCATCACTAGACATAATTTTTTATTGTTTAATTATGACCTTTTTTGGTGTTCTATTTCTGTTTGCTGTTTTCATTGACCAAACATAACTTTCTGTAGGCCAACTATGAGCTTTTTGACTGGACAACAGCAAGCAGCAACTACACTGCTTTCAAGCCAGTAGTCTGCTTTGTGGCTCCTTTAAATTGACAAGCACGATCAACGTTCGAATGATTCACATGATGAGCGACTAGAGCGACCAAAACCGCCACAAATATTTTTGACAGTCGTGCTTCTTAGGCATCCGCAAGAAGCTTTGGAAGCTTCCGGTTTGAACGTACAGTAAGAGTTGATTGAACTAATTCTGATCAGCTGTTCTAGATCTTGAAAACTCAGAGTTTCCCAGCTCAGGCTCAGTTAACTCGGATATTGAGATTAGGCCCACAGTTTGTTGAGCCGACTTTCTGAAATAGGGCCCTAAAGTATGTCTGTTTTTGATGAAGCCTGTTTGGTTAGGATGAATTAACATGCGGGTAAGTGTCTCTATTCTGGTTCTGAGGATAATTGTAAATCAGTATTAATTAATGAGAGAGGGTTGTAGCTGGGAGGGTTGATTTGTGGGGTTTTAGTAGAAGTGTCATCACAGCGGTATTTATGTGTGTGGGTATTGTGGAGGTAGCTTAGATTCTGTAGTTACTCTGTAAAATACCAATGAAAGAATGTCCCAGAGGTGTTTATAGAATTCAGCCAGAAATCCATCAGGTCCAGGTGATTTATTGTTTGGCATTTTATTAGGGCTTTATTGAGTTCATTAGGAGTAAGGGGTGCATCTAAAATGTTCACTTGTTCTCTCGATAATGTTGGTAAATCCAGGTTGTTTAAGAATTTTTCTATTTTTGATTGGTTGGGTTTATGATCTGAGGAGAATAGGTTAAAATTTAAAAAACAGTATTTATATCTTGTAGATTATAGAAGTGAATAGAAAGAACCTTACTTATCCCAAATGGAAATTCAGCTGTCCAGCAGCTCATAAAAGACAAAAAAATAAAAAATAAAAAATAAAATACATTAAAATAAGTGCACTAATAGTGATTAAGTTAATTAGAATAAAATTGTCCATTTCACAGTCCAGCCAGTTGTGGCTAATGTGATGTGTGTAAATGTGTGTGTGACTGGATTCAGGAGGTGTTAAACAGTCTTATTGCCATGGGGATGAAGGATCTCCTGAAACTCTCTGTTCTGCAACGCAGTGAGATGAGCCGACTGCTGCTGCTGCTCCTCTGTCACTCCAGGAGGCTGTGGAGAGGATGTCTGCTATTGTCCATTATAGCTTTCAGTTTGTTCAATGTGCCCCTCTTCACCACAGTTTTAGTGGGTCCAGTCTCCTGCTGAGCACTGAGCCAGCTTTTTTAACCAGCTTGTCCAAATGCTTGGTGTTTTTGTCTGTCAAGCTGCTTCCCCAACACACTGCAGCATAGAGAAGTGCACCAGCCACCACTGTGTGATGAGCCTGGTCATCATCTCCACACACACATCAAAGGACCTCAGTGTCCGCAGGAAGAACAGGCGGCTCTGCCCCTTCCTGTAGAGGGCGTCAGTATTAGAGGACCAGTCCAGCCTATCATCCAGGAGGACCCCCAGATAGTTGTAGGTGTGCATCACCCCAGTGTTCTCCTCCTGTATGGTGACTGGTTGATGGGGTGACCTCTTTCTTCTGAAATCCACCAGCATCTCCTTGGTTTTGGCAGTGTTCAGGTGGAGACAACACTACTGCACCAGTCCCTGAAAGCATCCACAAGGTCCCTGTACTCTCGTTCCTGATTGCACCTCATACAAGCCACAATAGCTGTATTGTCAGAGTATTTTTGTATGTGGCAGGACTCTGATACCCCCTTTACACCTTGCATTAACATGCGTTTTTTGCAAATGGATTGCTCTTGTTTGCAGAAGAGGAAGAAGAGGATTTGACGTCAGCGTGATTGGATAGCAAACAGATCTGGATGTGGACACCAGACATGCATATTAATTCCAGTTATAAATGTATGTGGTCAAGCGCTATCCAATTGCAATCCGATCGCAAAGAATGCGTGTTGATGCCAGGTGTAAAGGGGGCCTGAGTTGTATTTAAAGTCCGCTGTGTAGAGCAGAAACGGAGGACCAGGCACTCCAGGGTCTTCATAATGTGTGATGTGGGCACGGTACAAGACAAGATGTTTTCCACTGCACCGGTACTTTTCCTGTTTGAAGACTCCTGTTAAAGAGCCACTGAAGGGACTCTGCTAGCTGGGCTGCACAGTTTTTCAGGAGCCTTGGACACACTCCATCTGGGCCCACAGCTTTCCCTGTACACAGTCTCCTGAGCTCCGCCCTCACCTCGTCTGCTGTAAAGGACAGTAGTAATTGGTCGTGTGTGGTAGATGTTGTAGCTGTAGCTGCAGCAGAAGGGGAGGGGCTACTTCCAGGTGACAGTGGAGCAGGAGCAGCAGCAGCAGCAGGTGACACTGTGGAAGGGGGGATAGATGCAGGGGTAGGGTGAACACAGCCCCCTCCATCAAACCTGTTAAAGAACAGGTTGAAGTTGTTGGCTTTGTCCACATCAGCATCCATAACCTGGCTGTTATTCTTTGAATAGCCTGTGATGTTTTTCATTCCCTTCCACATCTCTCTGATGTTGTTCTGCTGCAGCTTATTTTCCACCTTTCTTTTGTAGTCAAGTTTGCCTGTCTCAGTTGCCTCTTCAGCTCATGCTGAACCTCCCTGAGCCTCTCCTTGTCCCCTTGATTGAACGCCAGATTTTTCTGGTTGAGTAGCTGTTTGATATTACTGTTGACCCAGGGTTTATTATTGGGCAAGCAGCGTACAGTCTTGACTGGCATCACAGTGTCCTTACAGAAGTTTATATATTCTGTCAGAATGTCCACCCTCCTGCCCATGTCCATGTTGTTGTCCTGTGGCTCCAGTAGTACAGTCCAGTCTGTACATTTAAAACAGTCCCTGAGAGACTCACTGGTCTCTGGGTGACCACTTTCTGACTGAGCGGGTGGTAACAGGCAACTTTAATACACAAGGTTTGTATGTGGGCTGGAGAGAGACCAGATTGCCCTACCACCTCTTGTCAGATCAGATGGTAGAGGCACTGTAGGCGTTCTTGGCATTTCTCTAAAACAAATCCAGTGTCTTATTCTCCCTGGTGGGACAGTCCACATACTGAACAAATCCAGAGAGATGGGAGGAGAAAGTAGTGTTGTTAAAATCCCCTGTTATTGCAATGAATGCACTAGGATGCTGGGTCTGAATCCTAGCAACACTTTCATGGATGCCGTCACACGCCACTGCTGTTGCTGCCAGCGGTGGAATATAAACAATAATAGTGACAATGTGCGAAAACTCCAGAGCCACATAATACAGTCTAAGACTGACTGACAACAGTTCAGTATCCTTACAGCAGATCTTGTCCTTCACCTAGATATGTCCAGGATCAAAGTCAAAAGTCAAAGTTCATTTATTTGTCTCCTTGGGAGAAATTTGAGACAGGGTACTGCTGCATAGACTGCAAGAAACATACAAGACAAAAATACGTAAAAGACAATGTAACATCCAACATTCAAAAACATACTGGTAACCAGATAGGGACCAAAAGTGCAAGAGATATACCTGAACTGTGCAATTTGCCCTGCGTACTAGTTACTAGTTATACATATTAAAATGCTAACAAATATTAAAATGCTGGTACATATTAAAACGCTGGTACATATTAAAATGCCATCACATATTAAAAACGCTGGTACATATTAAAAAATGCTAGCACATATTAAAGCGCTGGTACATATTAAAGTGCTAGCTCATATTAAAGTTTTTAGTATTATATTTATTATTTGTATTTATTTATATTTAGTAAAATTTAAGTGCCAGTACGCATTAAGGTGCCAATACACCATATACAATACACAATACTTCCTTACCTTTGCTCATTAATGAGCTTGACTGACAACGGGACAAAGGAATGTTTGTACCGGTTGTGTTTACATAAGGGAACTCTCCCTGAGTGCATTAGTGAGTATTCATTGAACAAAACATGAGAACTGTCATTTACAATGTTTTTCGCCTGAGTGATGACAGCCTGATCAAACAGTTCCTGAGGGTTAAGGGGGGAGTGACCCATAATCTTGCCCGCTACTCTGACCAGGTTAAGAATCTGAGTTTTTGATTTGACGTTTAGGTTTCCAAACCAGCTGGTGATACCATATCGTAAAATGGATTCTAATGCTGCCCTGTAGAAAACATGACACCATTTATTGGAGCCTATCCCCGCTGACATTGGGCAAGAGGCAGGGTACACCCTGGACAGGTTGCAAGACTATCGCAGGGCTGACACATAGAGACAGACAACCATTCACACTCACATTCACACCTACGGGCAGTTTAGAGTCACCAATTAACCTATCCCCAATCTGCATGTCTTTCACTGCATGAAAAGTGGGATTTTCATCCCCGTAAATGCCCGGAAATCTCACTCATTTTCGGCAGTTTCCGACAATTTACAGGCTGCAAACGCGGCGTTTACGGGTGCCAGAAATTGTCGAATACGGACCCATGACATATGTGGAGACCTTCCGGGAGGTGCTAATGGCTCTTATTAGCATATGAATAGCAGCGGAGCCGCGTCTGGCTTGAAATTCCTCACTCCAGTATTGGATGAAACCACTACTTTGAAACAAGAAAAATCACTCGTGATTGGTCGGCAGATCTATCGCTATTGGTCACTCTGGGTCATTATAAACGTAAACCCCTCCCCTACAATAATAAAATATTAAAATAATTTTAAAAATAATTCTTATAATAATTATAATAAATGTATAATTATTATTAAAAATTAAAATAACATTATTATTATGTTGTATATTCATGTCATTGTTATCCTATGGGCTACACTATTATTACTATCAAGGACATGAATGAATTTATTGAGTAAAGGAACATTTGCGAGGAACATGTTTATTCAGAGAAAGAGCTTTATTTATAACACACAACTATGTACAAGTACAAATAGGAGATTTCAACAACAAATGAAAATCATACAGCACCATCAACTGTCTATTATTTGCCGTCTCGGAGCTGTAGACATCTGACGGTGATCTGTCTGCATGTGCTCCATCTTGCAGACGTCTGTGGTGCTGCCCTGTAGTTCGGGTTCGCCTCCAATCTGACTGCAGCGTTGCACAGAGTTCAGTCAGCTCCTGGCTGCGGAACGACGGAGGTCGCACAATCCACACAGTCTTCCTCATCATCGTCCTCTGCCAGGACACTCCGTCTTGCTTCCAGCAGCTGTAAAAACAATCAGTAAAGACAATAAGTACTGCGCAGTGCACTGCATATTGACACAACACATCTATTAATGCACCTGAATAATTGTCACACTGACCAACAACGAGTCTGATCTAAAAGTCACAGTAAAAAGTAAAAAAGAAACAGTAAAAGTCACTTACACACAATGGCGTCATTATCCGCATCAAGTGAATCCGGACTTGCAGACAGAGCTCTCAGTAAATAAGACAATAGTATGTGTCTGCAGACCCGGAGACTGCACAGTCAGACCCACACTTGTGGACCCGCACGTTCAGACCCCTTACGGTTTTTCCACAGGGCCACCTACTGGTTGATTGTGAAATCGCAACTGCACAGTCTGGACCCACACGTTCAGACCCCTTATGGTTTTTCGACAGGGCCACCTACTGGTTGAATGTAAAATAGCAAAATCCAAATAAAACACCAAGATCTAATTGTTTGTGAAGCTTGGAACACTTTAAAACTTTTTTTTTTTAAAGCTTTTGGACTAAATAGCCTACAATGAAATGAAATACGTTTAAATGCATGGGGTTATATTGACAAAACAGCCTTAAATACCCTACAATGAAATAGATGAAACGATATGGGTTTAAATGTTTTATTGCACAAGCTTGAACTATTCACAAAACAGCCTTTATGGCAGTGCTCCTTTCTTCTTCATCTGCCTCTCCAGCCTTCTGCAGAACTCGTTCACTTCACTGAAAACAGACAAAATGATAAATACTGGAATAGAAGAGCCATCAGTGTACTCAGAAATTCCTACTTGTCTCCTCCTACCTTTGATGGAAAACAGGAAACGTTAGCCTACACACATATAATTTTATTTCTGTTTAATTTAATGCACACGGCATTAAAATTATCTCGGTTTCATTAACATAAAAACAAAAACTGCCAGCCAAGCAAGCTTCCAAAAAAAAAGGCTAAGCTAGCTTGGCTTAAATATTAGGCCTATATTAGATACTATATTTGCATATAAAACTATCGTAATAATTGTAAACGTATTATAGTCAAACGTTCGTTACACTGTAAAATACAGTTTTGACAAAAACTTTTATAAAATTCAACAAACAATGTGATTCACGTTCAATACTCGCGTGCCTACCGCCATCCATCTTCCGTATCCATATCCATTAGTTTACAAAATGGGTGGCGCTGTAGCAAAAAACCAAGGGGTCTGAACGTGCAGGTACAGAAGTGCGGGTCTGATTGTGCAGTCTCCGGGTCTGCAGACACATGCTTCTCAAATAAGAGGTCACGGCCTCGTTAAGAGGAGAGGTCAGTCTGTGAAAAACAAAATGTACGGTTAAGATTGGTCAATAACGTGTCTGAACGTTTCCTCATACAGCAGAATGAAAGCATATTCTTTATACTTACCCTCGCTCTGGTTCGTAGTGCATACAATTTGTCTCCGAGTTGTGGAGACGGCGTACTGCTTCCTGTAAATTACAAGACCAAAAAATACACTTTAATAACCAAACTTAGACTGGTTCTGCTTCTTCATTTGTTCTTTTACTTTTAGCTTAGCTAGCAGTCACTGAATATATTCTTACCGCCGTTTGGGGATTGTGCACCGTCTTCTCTTGTTAGTTAGTCTCCTCCACACGAGTTTACTGCGGTGAACTGCTGAGTCATATCGGCAGCAAACACAGCAAGCTGGCAGACAGCCCACTGATAGCGTTCAGCAGTGTCTTCGTCCATGCTGAGGAGTTTCCGGGTGTTGAAGGAGAGACGCCGTTCAGCCATTGTAGTGCACGAAACAGCAAAGCAGCGAAAAACACGCAACATGGAAGAGACTGTCTGAATATACAGGAGTAAAAACAGGACTGTTGATATGCTTGTCTTGCGAGGTCTTCCGTTTGAATCATGCCGAGCTCGCACGTGATTGGACGAGGGCTAGACGGCTCGTCGGGCTCCTCCAATCACATGATCATTGTTTACGGAAGAGGTCACTGTAGTCATGCCACTACGCACAGTGGTTGAGCTCTAGGAGACTGTGATGTTGTTTGCATGGAGTGCACATTTGACCTTTGTGGCAAAGTCTGGTTAAAACTAATTGTTGAAATAAACTGTTTTGTGTATCTTTTTTATTGAACATTGACCATTGTTAATGACCATACACAGTAATTAATCTAGCATACTTTCATGAAATAAATCAATTCAAGCTAAAATTTAAGAGTCTATAGTTAGGCTATACTAAGCCTCATCTATTTATACCAGAGATGAATGAAGTTAATACCTTTTAGAGAAATGTCACCTCTGTGTGGGGAGTGAAACTCCCCCTGCTCCCCTGGTTTGCATTTCTATAGCTCACAGCATTTTCATTTACATGTTAAAACCTCCCCTAGAATTAGGGGAAGGGGGGACAACTGCCAAGCAAGGCCCACGAAAATTTACGACAGTTTCCGGCAGTTTTCTGTGTTGCCTGTAAATTGCCGTGCGCAGCCGTAAACCTGAAATTCCACGGCAATTTACAGTGCCGCATACTGACGGAAATCCCTCTTTTCCCTCTTTTCATGCAGTGTTTGGACTGGGAGGAAGCCAGAGTACCCGGAGAAAACCCACACTGACACAGGGAGAACATGCAAACTCCGCACAGAAGGGCTCCCGCACCCGGGATCGAACCAGGAACGCTCTTGCTGTGAGGCGACAGTGCTAACCACTGTGCCACCCCTTGGCGGTGCCATTGGAGCCAACGGTTTTTTAACAATCTTTAAAAAAAAGAAAAAAACACTCAAAAATGACTTAAAAACAGGAGCTACTTACTTAGACTTACTGCCACTCTAATTGGCACATCATTCAAAAAATAAAAAAAATAGTGCCTGTAGGATTAAGGATGGAAGGAATAATTGCTCTATCTATTTTTGTATTGCAATACGTTTGCCAGATACTTATTTGATTTGTTGTTGTATTGAAAGATTTTATATTTGACTTACTGGATGAGGAACTATGTATTTTTTGTGTATGATACTCTCCAGTTGGGTTCTTAGTTGGCTCAATTCATTCTGCATTTGTTCGCTGGGGTTATTAGTATATTGGCTTGTTAGATGTAAATTTAATGCTTGTCTCCAAGGTAATTTCCAGTTCATGTTTCCAGCTCAGCCTGTTTCCCATAATAGTGATGGGGAAATGTCTGGAGAGCCGTTCATCTCCACAATGGATGTCCACTCTGGTTTGATAAGTGTATTGAAACCAGGATCTTCTAAAAGTGATGTGCCTAAAAACTCTCCAGCTAATCCAGAACACGGCGGCACGTGTACTGCCAGGAACTAAGAAACAATATCACATTTCTCCTGTTTTAGCTTGTCTGCACTGGCTCCCTGTAAAATCCAGAACTGAATTTAATGATCAGGCTCCATCATATCTGCTGCAAGAACCATGACCCTGTCTCTGTTCCTCTTTATGTCTCATTCTGTCATATGGATTGCTATCTATCTATTTTTGTATTGCAATACGTTTGCCAGATACTTATTTGATTTGTTGTTGTATTGAAAGATTTTATATTTGACTTACTGGATGAGGAACTATGTATTTTTTGTGTATGATACTCTCCAGTTGGGTTCTTAGTTGGCTCAATTCATTCTGCATTTGTTCGCTGGGGTTATTAGTATATTGGCTTGTTAGATGTAAATTTAATGCTTGTCTCCAAGGTAATTTCCAGTTCATGTTTCCAGCTCAGCCTGTTTCCCATAATAGTGATGGGGAAATGTCTGGAGAGCCGTTCATCTCCACAATGGATGTCCACTCTGGTTTGATAAGTGTATTGAAACCAGGATCTTCTAAAAGTGATGTGCCTAAAAACTCTCCAGCTAATCCAGAACACGGCGGCACGTGTACTGCCAGGAACTAAGAAACAATATCACATTTCTCCTGTTTTAGCTTGTCTGCACTGGCTCCCTGTAAAATCCAGAACTGAATTTAATGATCAGGCTCCATCATATCTGCTGCAAGAACCATGACCCTGTCTCTGTTCCTCTTTATGTCTCATTCTGTCATATGGATTGCTGTTAATTTATTATGCTGATCTTTTCTGTACGACATCTATTGCATGTCTGTCCGTCCTGGAAGAGGGATCCCTCCTCAGTTGCTCTTCCTGAAGTTATTACCTTTTTTTTTTCCCCACGTTAAAGGGTTTTTTGGGGGAGTTGTTCCTTATCCGCTGTGAGGGTCCAAAGGACAGACGGATGTTGTATGCTGTAAAGCCCTCTGAGGCAAATTGTGATTTGTGATATTTGGCTTTAGAAATAAAATTGATTGATTGATTGAAAGCGCCATCTTTTGGGAGGCTTAATATGTGATTGAATGTTTGTTGACAGGTTGTATGGTCACTGATCATGATTGGATGGATTGTATTTTCTAGGATATGTTGGGTGAATGAGTTGAATTGAGCTGCCCAATGTGTTTGAAGTTGTGGGGTTAATAACAGTACTGAATTCCCCAACTATTATGATATTTGTTGAACCACACAGTAATGAGAAAAAGTTATTGAAGAAAGATGGGTCATCAGTGTTGGTGCTGTAAATGTTGGCAAGTGTATATGTTGTATGATTAAAAGATAGATTCATTATGATGAACCTTATGTCTGAGTTAGTAATGTGTTTAAGACAAATGGAATATTTTCATTTACTATGACTGAAACGCCTCTTTGTGTAGTATGTTGATGAAAATATTTTATGTGTTATATTTTATCAAATTGTTTACAGTTGAAATTTTCAATTTTTGAGTCAGAGGCAGGCAAGGTCGGCAACAAGGAAGCAGCCTGGGGATAAACATTTAAAAGTCTTGCATCAGTATGGCAAAGAACAATTTGGTAATGAGAGTCTGTGAAGCTGGAGTAATTATGGTGGCAAGGAGTAATGCGCCACAGGTGATAGGAGTTGGCTTGATGAGGTGGGTGTAGTGGACTAACAGGAACGGGAGATGTGTGGACAGGTGATAGGCCGGCAGGCGTGGTATAGAGATGGGGTGAGTGGAAATTTACTGTGTGACTGAGAGAAGGGCATGGATGGCAGGTCAGAAGTGCACACTGTGACAATTGTGGGCTACTAAGAAAAATAACAAAAAAACAACACTCTTATTAAATGAGCTCCACACAGTGATCTCCACACAGTTATCTGAAAATACACTATTAACTTAGTTTAGGTGTAAAAAATGTCTGCTCTACATTACATTAAACAGCAACAAAAAAGTAGCTGTTTCTCACTTCTGTGTTGCATATGCATTGATGAAGCACTCAGTATTGTTACTACAAAAAAGAATGATTCCAACAGATGTTTTTGATGACTGTTACCAACAATGAAATGAACAGAACATGCATGCAAAAAATAAAAATTAAAAAAATAGCAACAATACACAATAATAATTAATTTATGACAATTAATACAGTTTTTTTTTGTGTGGAGTACTGTTAACTGAGTTAAATGAGCCAGATTTCACCTGCTTGCTTTTGAATGAGCAGCACACCAAAAAACCTAACATTATGCAGTTATGCTAACCACACACACACTTTTACCTGAACTTACACATGGTAACATATATTTTAGCTAATACTACAGTAACATTACAAGGTTAACATTGCTCATCTCATATGTAATATTTGCTGAATATGGAGACGTATGCAATTAGTTAACATTACTAAGATGCCTTTCTCCTCCGACGGGCCACAAAGATTCGGAATGACCCCGCCCACCCAGGACACTCTCTACTCACCAGCCTTCCCTCTGGCAGACTCAGAGAGTCATGAGAGCCTGCACCAACAGACTGAAACACAGCTTCTTCCCCATGGCTATGAAGAGACTGTTCAGTCATGGCACTGGGTTGATCACATATGCTGCTACCGCTGTCCTTGGGCCGCCTCTGCCTCCACTGGCAGCTCTTTTTTTTTTTTTTTTGCAGACGCACCCCGACGTAACACGTCCGTGCACTCGGTCAGTGGTGTTTGAAAGATGGAAAATAGAAAGGCCAAGGGTGGCGCGGAGAATGCAAGAATTAAAAAGAGGAAAGCTCTGGAAACAGACGCAGCCAAATGTGCTAAAACTGGCAACTTTTTCACTAAAACGAGGTCGCGACAAATGAGGACGATGAAACAGGTAAGGCAAGATGTTGAACTTTGCCTGCAAACCACCATTCAAGTTAATTAATTATCAAGTCAAAGAATTGTGTGGCGTTGTCGCATATAACGTAACGTTATATAATTTAAAGTGCCCTGAGATGCTAGATGATTCAGCACTACATTAATGAAACTGATGATACTTTTTTTTTTTGATGATGATGATGCTTTTATTCAGTCACACACAGTAACAACAAATGTGTTCAGGACAATCATAGCATTATAAGTGACTGAAAAGGCACAGGCTGAAGCATAATGCTTATATTTAAGCCTGTCCTACTTAACAAATTAAGCTACCCATCAACATATGTTTTTTCCAAATACAAAAGTAGAATAATAATAAGGAGAAGAAGAAAAAAAACAAAAAAAACAAAGCAGAATTTCATCCAATAAGGTGACAGAGTCATAATAGAACAACAGTGAAGCAAAATCATAAATAAACACAAAAATCCTTCACAAATTATGAATACTTGTAGCCCTCAAAAACCGCTTTAGAAATCATCTTTTTGAAAACCAAAAATGTACCACAATTTCTTAAATTTATATTTGCATCATTCCACAATGAAACCCCAACAACAGATATGCATCTCCTTTTAATTTCTTTTTTGGCCTTTGGTACAGTAAATTTGCAGTTGTCTCTTAAATTATATCTTGTTTCTTGAAATGAGAAAAACCTTTGTATGCTGACTGGGAGTAACTTTGCTTTAACTCTATACATTATTTGCATTATTTTGTAATATACCAGATCGTTGAATTTCATAACATGTGATTTCATAAACAGTGGGTGAGTATGTGCATAGTAATCAACCTTATTAATAATCCGTAAGGCTCGTTTTTGTAGGAGAGCTATTGCATTAACAGTTGTTTTACAGGTCGAGCCCCAGACTTCCACACAATATGATATGTAGGGAAGTATAAGCGAGCAGTAAATAACATGTAAGGCCTTATAGTTTAATATGTTCCTTGATTTGTACAGAATTGCTATTGTCTTATAAATCTTTCCTTTGATATAGTAAACATGTGGTTTCCATGTTAATTTATGATCAATAACCACCCCTAAAAATTTTATCTCGGTCACTCTTTCAATTTCAGCATCACATATTTTTAATTTCAGGTCCTTGTCAGTTTCTTTTCGATTTCCAAAGACCATGAATTTAGTTTTTTTTATACTGAGTGACAATCTATTAACATCAAACCAGGTTTTGAGGATTTCTAGCTCTCTTTCAATAGAAGACAAAAGTTCCTGTAAATTATTACCAGAACAGTACATGTTTGTACCATCTGCAAAAATAATAAAATTCAACAGATCTGTAACATTACAAATATCATTAATATAAAGCAAAAAAAGTTTCGGACCAATCACAGATCCCTGGGGTACACCGCAGGTGACCTTCCTAAGTTGTGAAACAGTGTTATTGATTTCTACACATTGCTCTCTATTTTCCAAGTAACTCCTCAGCCAAGAATAAGCTACACCTCTTAATCCATACTTCTCCATTTTTCTCAATAATATGCTGTGATCGATGGTATCGAACGCCTTCTGCAAATCAATATAAATTCCAACAGAATACTCATCATTTTCAATTGCCTTTGTTATCTCTTCTACCATCTCCATAACTGCATATGTAGTCGTTCTGTTTCCCCTAAACCCATACTGGTGCTCACTGAGCAGTTCATATTTGTCAATGAAAAGATCCAATTGTTTAGCAAATAATTTCTCTAATATTTTTGAGAATTGAGGAAGGAGGGACACTGGTCTATAGTTTTCAATGCAATGTTTGTCTCCATTTTTGAATACTGGTATTACCTTTGCTGTTTTCATATTATTTGGAAAACTACCTTTTTGAAAGGACATATTGCAAATGTAGGTCAAAGGTTTTACAATAAAACCTAAGACTTCTTTGATTATAACCATATCAATGGAATTTATGATGTTTTGTTTTTGAGTTTTCTAACAATTTCAATTACATCACTTTCATCGATCCCACAAAGGAAGATAGAATTTTTATTATCCTTAATGAGATTATCAAACATATTTGATTTATTGTCACACGTTGGAATTTTTTTGGCCAAATTACTACCAACACCCACAAAATAATTTTTTTTTTTTTTTTTTTTTATTTTATTTTGTGCAATAGGACAATACAGTGACATGGACATATGGACAGACAGACAAAGTGTGAACAACAAACTAAGACATTTGTGGATTTGCGTGTGTGTGTGTGTATGTGTGTGTGTGTGTGTGTGTGTGTGTGTGTGTGTGTGTGTGTGTGTGTGTGTGTGTGCGTGCGTGTGCAACTTGAGGGCTGTAGAGTGAGAGTTGTATTGTTACAAAGATGATTATATTAGTGTTGGTTATGACAATAATGATAGTTATAAAGCTTGAATAATAGTAATCAATATAATAATAATAGTAATAAATAAATAAATACTGCAGTTATCAAACAAGCAAAGGGTAAAAACGATAATAATAATAATACTAACAGAGATTGAAAAAAAAAAAAAAACAGTGGCGATGCCTACTTACAGTTTTTGAAATAATAACAACAACAACAGTAATAAAAATAGGGATGGAGGGTGTATGGAGGAGGAAGATTGGTAGGGCATTTCTTCTTTTACATATTTACATTGTATTGATAGGATGCCTCAGGCCCCCCGCAACCGCAGGGGATGGCCCGTAGCCCCCCCTCCCCCCCAGCGTGCAAGCGGCGCAACACCTTACCCCTATATCTATATGTACTATAATAACATATATATATATATATATATATACACACATACATACACACACATATATATATATATATATACATACATATATAAATTATTATTTTTTTTTTTTCCCTCTTTTCTCTCTCCCTTTTTAATTAATTCTTTCTGTTTTCTAATAACTGTAGTGCATTAAAATCAAAGTGCATGTGCTGCATTAAAAACAAGGAAGGGGACTGTTGTGAGCTGTGATTTTATTTGTTTGTGTGTGGTCTCCCCCTTCCTTTTCCTACAACTGGTGTGCAGTGCATTAAAAAAGGTGATGCGCCGCACAAAAATAGGCCCCTGCGCCCCCCCCCCCCCCCAATCAGGGAAGGGTAGAGGCCCGCAGGGGAGAGGAGACCACAGGCCATGGTCCAACAAGCCCGACACAGTAGGGGCCCGAGGCAGCCGAAAACTGTAATAATAATAATAACAATAATGTCAATACTACTACTACTACTACCATTATTAATATTAATAATAATAATAATAATAATAATCATAACAACAATAACAATCATGATTGTATCTTCTACACCTCTTCCTCCTCCAGAAGAGAAAGAAAGAAGAGAGGAGGGGAGGAAAATAAAATAAAATAAAATAAAATAAAATAAAATAAATAAATAAATAATAATAACAGTGATGACATCAGCTACAACAATAGTGAGATTAAATCAAATTATAGTGTGGATGGATATATACATACATACATATATACGGTTTGTTTTTGTTTTTTTTTTTGTTTTATTCTTTCTTTCTTTTTTTTTTCCTTTCTTTTCCCTCCCTTATCCTTCTTTTATATTAAGAGAAAAGAAATGGGTGACCATAGCAACAGCATAATGATAACAACAATAATAATAAAAAAAAAAAAAAGGGGGGGGGTGGGTGTAATTGTATCTTATACTTGTATGTTGTGGTATAATATAATATAATATAATATAATATAATATAATATAATATAATGTAGTATAATATAATATAATGTAATATAATGTAATATAATACAAAATTGTGTCATTATTATTATATTAAGGTTAATATCTGTTGTAATAATGATAGCAATAATGACTGCAGTGGATTGTGGATATAGGTCGAGATTGGTTCCCAGGCAAAAAAGGATGTAGATGAAGTACACGATTGGATTTAATCAGGATTGTAAAAAGTTTATGAGTGGTGACCAGATGGAGAGGGGTACTATTGCAGAGTGGTGGGTGGGAGCAGATAGGTTTTCCATGGATATATGATCAATAAGTAAGTTTTTCCATTGTGTGAGGTTTGTGTTGTTTTTGGATTTCCAGTTCATGAGGATGGTTTTCTTAGCAATAGTTAAGGCTACAAGGAGTAATTTGGTTTGGTCTGGTGTGTTTAGGTTTGTGACTGATGTGTCGCCGAGTAGACAGAGTGTGGGGGATGAAGGGATGTGGCAGCCCATGTAAGTAGAGAGTGAGTTTGTGACCTTCTTCCAAAACTGTTGTACAGGTGTGCAGTGCCATATTGCGTGGATGTAGGTGTCAGGGATGTTTTGAGTACAGTTAGTGCAGATTTCTGATATGGTTTGTGATGCGATACCCATCTTAAACATTCTCTGCCCAGTGTAGTGAGTTCTATGGAGTATCTTGTATTGTATGAGTTGTAGGTTTACATTCTTTGTCATGAGATATATATTGTCGGTGATTCGGTTCCAGAATTCGGCATCAGGAGCAAATGACAGATCATTCTCCCATTTTGTAGTGGGTATGGCTAGAGTTTTATCAGATACTAATATTATATTGTATATTTTGGAGAGGAGTCTTTTCGCTGAGCAGATATTGATTAAGTCTGAGCTTGATGGTGGGAGATCGAGATTGATGGTTGTGATATTGTATGCAGCTTGAATTGATGATTTGAGTTGTAAGTATTCCAAAAAGTGGTTGCTCCTGATGCCGAACTTCTGGACCAGGTGAGTGAAAGAAACCAGTTTATTGTCTTGAAAAATGTGCTGTAGATGTGTGATTCCTTTATCTGACCATGTGTGAAAGAAAAGTGTTTTTTTATTGCTAATAAAGTCGGGGTTATTCCAGATAGGGGTGAATTTAGAAGGTGCCGGTGTGGAGTTAGTAACTTTGTGAAATTTCCACCAGGCTGTCAGAGCTGTTGATATTGTGAGTGATTTAAAACATGCATGGCGTTTGATGGAATGACTGAGAAATGGTAAATCTGAAATTGAGATGTTATTACAAGCTGTCTGTTCCAAATCTAGCCATATGCGGTCTGATTGGTGCGGGTGGGTCCATTTGAATATGTATTGTAGTTGATTTGCTAAGTAGTAGTGGAAAAAATTTGGTGCTGTGAGTCCTCCTTGTGTTTTGGGTTTTTGTAGGGTTGTTAGTTTAATTCGTGGTGTTTTGTTTTTCCAGTAAAATTTTGTTATGATTGAGTCTAGTGATCTGAACCAGGAGCGGGTGGGTTCGGATGGAATCATAGTGAAAAGGTAGTTAATTCTGGGGAGTATTGTCATTTTGACTGTTGCGATTCGGCCTATTATGGAAAGTGGTAGGTTCATCCAGCGGAGGAGTTTATCAGTTATTGTGTTGAGTAGTGGAGTGTAATTAAGACTGAACAGCTCTGACAGCCTGGGGGAAATGTTAATACCCAGATATGTGATGTAGTCCGTGCGTATAGGAATGGGTGGGGTGTGGGCTGCCACATCCCATCTGTGTAAAGGGAGGATCGAGGATTTTTGCCAGTTTATGGAGTAGTTCGAGATACTGGAGAAGTTTTCTATGAGTTTAATTGTTTGCTGTAGTGATGAGTCAGGCGTTTGTAAAAAGAGTAATATGTCGTCAGCATAAAGACTAATTTTATGATGTTGGTTTGGTGTTTGTATTCCTTGAATATGGGTGTTTTGACGAATGGCTGCAGCTAGAGGTTCAATGAATATAGTAAATAGAGAGGGAGAGAGTGGGCATCCTTGCCTAGTCCCCCTGTGCAGTGTGAAAGGTTGTGAAGTTAGTCCGTTAGTGATAACAGTGGCTGAAGGTGCAGTGTAAAGAATTTTTACCCAGTTAATAAATGATTCCCCAAAGCCAAATTTTTGCATTGTGGAAATGAGAAATGACCAGTTGACTCTGTCAAAAGCTTTTTCTGCATCTAATGTGATTATGATAGATTTTGCTTGTTGTTGAGATGAATAGTCCATTATATTGAAAAGTCTGCGTGTGTTGCTGGATGAGTGTCTTCCTTTGATGAAGCCGGTCTGATCAGGGTGGATTATGGATGAAATGATTTTTTCAATTCTGTGTGCGAGTGTCTTGGTGATAATTTTCAGATCTACATTGAGGAGAGAGATGGGACGGTAGCTGGCTGGGTCTGTTGGGTCTTTGTTTGGTTTTAAGAGGAGTGAGATTGTAGCTGTGTTCATGTTTGCTGGAACTCTTGAATTATTTTTTATTTCAGTAATTACTTTTTTAAAGAGCGGGGTTAGAATAGGCCAGAAGTGTTTATAGAACTCAGCAGGGAAGCCATCAGGACCGGGTGATTTATTGTTTGGCATGAGTTTGAGGGACATAGAGAGTTCTTCATCTGTTATTGGTGATTCAAGTGTAGTTATTTGTTCTGGGCTGAGTTGTGGGAGGTGAATGTTGTTAAGAAAAGTATCAATATCTTGTTGGTCTGGGTCTTTTTCTGATGAGTATAGTTTAGCATAAAAATCTTTAAATATGTTGTTAATTTCTTCTAGTGACTGTGTTGGCTTCCCTGCTGAGTCCTTAATGGTGGATATTGTTGTTTTTTCTTTGTTTTGTTTGATTTGGTTAGCTAGATATTTACCAGATTTATTGCTGTGGTGAAATTGTTCTTGCCGGAGCCTGTGGATTAGGAATAGTGTTTTCTGGTTTGTGATTTCGTTCAATTGAAATTTGTATTTTCTTAATTCATTCTGTGTTTCTTCTGTTGGTTTGTCTGCATTGATATCCTCGAGATGTTTAATTTTTTGTTCCAGATCTATTTCTTTTTGTTGTTCTTTCTTTTTTTTGTGGGTGGAGAATGAGATTATTATGCCTCTTAGAACTGCTTTACCGGTTTCCCATATTATAGACGGAGATGACTTTGGGGAATCATTTATTTCTAGGAAGGATGCCCACTCTCTTCTGATATAACAGTCGAAATCTGGGTCTTTGAGGAGTGATGTATTAAAGCGCCATCTGGCATTAGGCCTAACTTTATTCATGTGATTCCAAGTGAATGTTACCGGGGCGTGATCGCTGATGATTATGGAGTGGATCTTTGATTCTGGAATGTTGGATATAATCGAATTGCTGGTGAGAAAAAAGTCAATGCGTGAGAATGTATGGTGGACCGGTGAGAAGAATGAGTATTGTCTTTTGGAGGGATTTTGCAAGCGCCAACTATCGCTAAGACCAAGCTCGCTCATGAACTGTTTTATTGTTTCTGTTGATTGCCAGGTGCGTTTATTGTTTGGGGTGTTGCTTCTGTCTATCAATGGGTTAATGACTGTATTGAAGTCGCCTCCTATGATAATTGGACAGTTTGAATTAACAGAGATGGATGAGAAAAGGTTATGAAAGAAGGAGGGGTCGTCAGTGTTTGGGCCGTATACATTACCTATTGTGATTGGGCTATTGTTGATTGATATGTTAATGATAATGAATCTTCCTTCTGGGTCTGTTATGGTAGAGTTGTGGACAAATGGAATGTTATTTTTAATCAGAATAGATATCCCTCTTTGTCTGGAGTTGTAAAAGGCAGAAAATGTTTGATTGTATTGTGACGATTTTATTTTAATATGATCAGATTCAGATAGATGTGTTTCTTGAAGTAAACATATGTCTGCTTGTAATTTTGTGAGATGATTAAATATTTGAGTTTTTTTTGCCTGAGAACCAATTCCTCGGATATTCCAGGATACAAATTTTAATGACATTTTACAGTGAATAAAGTGTCTTAGATATCAGGGCTGATTTGTGTGCCTGTGTGTGTATGCCTGAATGTGCTGTCTGTGTGTGTGTGTGTGTGTGTGTGTGTGTGTGTGTGTGTGTGTGTGCGTGCATGTGTGCCTGCATGTCTGGTAAGGAAGGGCCTGCACACAATAAATATAAAACAGACAAACAGAAAAAAACAAGAACAACAAAAAGGGTGGTAACAGTACAATATTCATCAGTGGCGGTAGTGGCAGTGAGACATAAGTGCAAAGATTAAAGGATAGTCGTTAGCTGGTATGAAATCTGATGTATCCTCGAATTGATGGGGCGGGAATGATGGGGGGAAACAGATTGAGTAAGGATGAGGTGAGAGAGGAGAGAGAAAGGAGAGGGAGAGGTTGTGTGTGTGTGTGTGTTTGTGTGTGTGTGTGTGTGTGTGTGTGTGTGTGTGTTTGGCGGGGAGGTGGTAGTGTGGTGTGAGTGTGTGTGGGGGGGGGGGGGGGGGGGGGGGGGGGTCAGCTTGTGTGTGTGTATGTTGTATCCAACGAGAGAGAGTGAGGGAGAGAAAGAGAGAGAGAGAGAGAGAGAGAGAGAGAGAGAGAGAGAGAGAGAGAACGTTTAGAAGAGCCAGGGGGTTATGGTTTGGTCTCTGAATAACTGTCCATCAATGTAAAGCTTGTCTACTGAGAGAACTGCTTTCTTTCCTTCTGTCATCATTTTTTTGCGGATGGGGTGAAGCTGTTTACGGCGTTGCATTATTTCTTTTGGATATTGGTCGTTGAGTCCATAGTCTGTTCCTTTCAGCTGTTTGCCTTGACGTTGAACCTGCTGTTTCTGCTTGTAGTGCTCGAATTTTGCGACAATTGGACGGGGGCGGTTGTTGGATGGATTTCTTTGTCCCATTCGGTGAACACGGTGAAAGGTGATGGTGTTGACGGTGTCGGTCGGGAGTTTTAGCTGTGTAGTCATGAAGTCCTTGACTGTTTTTTCCGGGTCGTCTGTGGGGTGCTCAGGGATGCCGGTGAAGACAAGATTGTCTCTCATGCTGCGAGCTTGTAAGTCCAGAATGTTTTCTTTCATTGTTTTGTTATCGACGGTGACGGCAGTGAGTTGTGTAGTGAGTGTGTTGACGGATTGTTGCAGTGATTTGTTTTCCTGTGTGAGTTTTTCGATTTGGTCCTGGCTGAATTCCAGACTCTGGCGGAGAGCCTGGAATTCCCTGTGCAAAACTTCTATGAGTGCTATTCTATTGTCAAGTCCGGATAGCTTGTGTTCGATGGAGATGAGGATGTCGCTTACCTCCGTACAGCAGGGTGGTTTTGGAGGTGAATCTGAGCTGGAAAGAGGGGATGGACGGGATCTTTTCTTTTCATTTACCGGGGTGGAGGTGGATCCGTTGTTTCCTTTATTCATTGTGCAGATTCTGTCAAAGCACTCGTCGATGTAGTCCTCGAGCTGATCCAGGTCTGTTGGTGTTGTAGTCCGGTTAATGTTCAACAGTTGATGAATGGCAAAAAGTGACGAAAAGGAGGAAAATGTTTATGTCCGAGGGAGAAAAGAGAAAAAGTTCGGTGTGTAGTCTAGCAGCTGGGGGCCGCCATCTTGGCTCTCGCACTGTCTCGCGGGAATTGCGCTCACTGCAGCATCAGCCTGTGAGGACAGGACACTTTTGGCCCGGATTTCGCGTGGGGGGCGTGGTATCAACTCAGAGCGTTCTTCAACAATATTTTGTAGACTGTCTACTGTGTCACCACAGCTATTTAGGAAAAAACTTGGGAATTCTGTTTTTTTATGTTTGTTCCGAATAATATGATTGATAACTTTCCAAGTCTTTTGAATATCATTTTTACTATCCTCTAGTAATTTATTATAGTGCTCCTTCTTCTGTCTTCTCATAATAGAAGTCAATGTATTCTTATACTGCTTATACTTTTTTTCACTTTCGCTGGTTCTCGTTAGTAAATGTTTCTTATATAATACATTTTTCTTTTTACATGCCTTTTGCAAGCTCTTGGTCATCCATGGTTTTCCCTTATATTTTTCCTTCACCTGGCAATTCCTAATAGGACAATGCTTATTATAAAGCTCTGTAAATGTAAACAAAAATGCATCATAAGTCACATACACTTCATCCCAAGTACAGTCTGCAAGATCTACCTTTAAAGCCTCAATTCTTTCTGGAGTCCTTATTCTCACTAGGTTATGAGTAGGCTTACTTATTTCAACTGGAGATTTATCTTTTAAACTATGCAAGACTCCAAATATGGGAAGATGATCAGTAATATCACTTAAGAATAAACCACTTGTTACTGGACCATACACATTGGTAAAAATATTATCAATTAGTGTGGCACTAGCCTTAGTCCAAAACTAAACATTGCATTACAAAAATCATTTGTCGGTTTATGATCACTCCATTTCATCAAGTTGATATTAAAGTCTCCACAAACAAAATAAGATTTTCCATCACATATTTTTCTAAAGATATCGGTTACAGTATTCAGAAATTGTTCCATGCAAGAGCCAGGCGCTCTGTATATACAACTCAGGACTATATTCTTACATTTTTTTGTCTGAATTTCAATTGTCAAACTTTCCATAACTTCATCAACAACTGTGGTGTCAATAACCTTACACTGGAAGTCTTTCTGTACAATGCCACTCCACCACCCATTTTATTAATCCTACTGACACTGAAAAAGTCATATCCTTCTAAGACAAAGTTAGCACCGTTTTCCTTTGTTATCCATGTTTCACTTATAGCTATTACTTTTTTTTTTTTTTTTTTATGATTAACACTTTATTGGAATTTTCAGATGATGCACATGACAAGCATATATGTGGCAGAGGATGGCTAGATATCCAGCAACAATAACATTACACTTGTATTAAAAGTGTAGAGATATCCACCATGCATAGTGTCAAACCATCCAGAGCAGGATGAACAGATGAAAACAATCGAACTAAAATAGACTAACAGAATAAACTAAATGAAGTAACAGAAAAAAACAACAACAAACAAACAAAAAACAAAACAAAACATGGGACAATATCATTCTATAGCATGTTGCACACTCAGCGATACCAGACACAGTGTTAATAATGATGGAAAAATATACAGGCCACTCCCCTGCTATAGGAAAAGAAAAGGAAATACAGAGAAGGGAACGAGGGAGTGCTGTTGAGAGATGTGTGTGGACCTTAGGGACCTTATGCCCCTCCCAGTCATGCCCCCTAGTCCTGCCCTCTAATATTGGCTAGGTAACGTTCCCATTTCAGATTAAAACTCTCCACCCTATTCATGAGTCTGTATGACAGGCCTTCCAGCGCCGCTAATCTACCTAACTGATTGTGCCATACACTGGATGAAAAGTGGGATTTTCGTCCCCGTAAACGCCCGGAAATCTCACTCATTTTCGGCAGTTTCCGATAATTTACAGGCTGCGAATGCGGCGTTTACGGGTCCCGCAAATTGTCGAATACGGACCCATGACGTATGTGGAGACCTCCCGGGAGGTGCTAATGGCTCTAATTAGCATATGAATAGCAGCGGAGCCGCGTCTGGCTTGAAACTCCTCACTCCAGGATTGGATGAAACCACTACTTTGAAACAAGAAAAATCACTCGTGATTGGTCGGCAGGTCTGTCGCTATTGGTCACTCTGGGTTATTATAAATGTAAACCCCTCCCCTACAATAATAAAATATAAAAATAATTTTAAAAATAATAACCCTTATAATATAATAATTATAATAAATGTATAATTATTATTACACATTTAAATAAAATTATTCTGTTGTATATTCATGTCATTGTTATCCTATGGGCTACACTATTATTACCATCAAGGACATGAATGAATTTATTGAGTAAAGGAACATTTGCGAGGAACATGTTTATTCAAAGAAAGAGCTTTATTTATATCACACAACTATGTACAAGTACAAACAGGAGATTTCAACAACAAATCAAAATCATACAGCGCCATCAGCTGTCTATTATTCGCCGCCTCGGAGCTGTCGGCATCTGACGGCGATCTGTCTGCATGTGCTCCATCTTGCAGACGTCTGTGGTGCTGCCCTGTAGTTCGGATTCGCCTCCAATCTGACTGCAGCGCTGCACAGAGTTCAGTCAGCTCCGGAGGTCGCACAATCCACCCAGACACCCCGTCAAGTGTGCCGTCTTCCTCATCATCGTCCTCTGCCAGGACACTCTGTCTCGCTTCCAGCAGCTGTAAAAACAATCAGTAAAGACAATAAGTACTGCGCAATGCACTGCATATTGACACAACACATCTATTAATTCACCTGGAAAATAGTCACACTGACCAACAACGAGTCTGATCTAAAAGTCACAGTAATAAGTAAAAAAGAAACAGTAAAAGTCACTTACACACAATGGCGTCATTATCCGCATCAAGTGAATCCTGACTTGCAGACAGAGCTCTCAGTAAATAAGGCGTGTCACGGCCTCGTTGTGGGGGGAGGTCAGTCTGTGAAAAACAAAATGGACGGTTAAGATCGGTCAATAACGTGTCTGAACGTTTCCTCATACAGAACAATGAAAGCATATTCTTTAAACTTACCCTCGCTCCGGTTCGTAGTGAATACAATTTGTCTCCGAGTTGTGGAGACGGCGCACTGCTTCCTGTAAATTACAAGACCAAAAAATACACTTTAACAACCAAACTTAGACTGGTTCTGCTTCTTCATTTGTTCTTTTACTTTTAGATTAGCTAGCAGTCACCGAATATATTCTTACCGCCGTTTGGGGATTGTGCACCGTCTCCTCTTGTTAGTTAGTCTCCTCAACACGAGTTTACTGCGGTGAACTGCTGAGTCATATCGGCAGCAAACACAGCAAGCTGGCAGACAGCCCACTGATAGCGTTCAGCTGTGTCTTCGTCCATGCTGAGGAGTTTCCGGGTGTTGAAGGAGAGACGCTGTCCAGACATTGTAGCTCACGAAACAGCAAAGCAGCGAAAAACACGCGAAACGGAGGAGACTGTCTGAATATACAGGAGTAAAAACAGGACTGTTGATATGCTCGTCTCGCGAGGTCTTCCGTTTGAATCATGCCGAGCTCGCACGTGATTGGATAGACGGCTCGTCGGGCTCCTCCAATCACATGATCATTGGGAAGAGGTCACTGTAGTCATGCCACTATGCACAGTGGTTGAGCTCTAGGAGACTGTGACGTTGTTTGCATGGAGTGCACATTTGACCTTTGTGGCAAAGCCTGGTTAAAACTAATTGTTGAAATAAACTGTTTTGTGTATCTTTTTATTGAACATTGACCATTGCTAATGACCATACACAGTAATTAATCTAGCATACTTTCATGAAATAAATCAGTTCAAGCTAAAATTTAAGAGTCTATAATTAAGCTATACTAAGCCTCATCTATTTATACCAGAGATAAATGAAGTTAATACCTTTTAGAGAAATGTCACCTCTGTGTGGGGAGTGAAACTCCCCCTGCTCCCCTGGTTTGCATTTCTATAGCTCACAGCATGTTCATTTACATGTTAAAGCCTCCCCTAGAATTAGGGGAAGGGGGGACAACTGCCAAGCAAGGCCCACGACAATTTACAACAGTTTCCGGCAGTTTTCTGTGTTGCCTGTAAATTGCCGCGCGCAGCCGTAAATCTGAAATTCCACGGCAATTTACAGTGCCGCATACTGACGGAAATCCCTCTTTTCATGCAGTGATAGATTGATATGGGGGGGGGTGATTGTGCTTTCCATTCTGAAATAATAAGTTTGCGCCCGAGCATCAATGCAGTCTGAACCCATTCTGCATCATGTGATGGGAGGTCCTCAAGTGGGGACGGGTCCCCCAGAATAAACAGCCTCTGGGAGAAGGGTACATCCCTCCCTATGATTTTTGTAATGTTTTTGTGAATCTCAAACCAGAAACCTTGTATTTTTTGGCAGCTCCACAACATGTGAGTCAGTGTGCCTTCTCCATTTTGGCATCTCCAACACTCTGAGCTCTGTATTAACTTGACTCTATGTAGCTTGGAGGGGGTCCAATAGACTCTATTCAGGATCTTGAATTGGACTAGTCTAGTCCTGAGTTCTCTAGACATCTTTTTCAGGTTTTGTAAGATCCCGCTCCATTCCCTCTCTGTGAATGATACATTAAGGTCTGCTTCCCAAGTCAGTCTGAGGGAAGATGCACCTTTGTCTGAGCATTTTAAGAGCATTGAATAATACAATGAGGCTTCATGTCCTTTACCAAAGATTTTCAATATTTGTGTGAGGAAGCTTACAGTAGGGGGAGGTGTTGAAAGAGATCCAAAGGTATGTAGCAACTTATAGCTATTACTTGAAATTTATGTTTTAATGTCACTAAATAATCTTTGATTTCTACAAAATTGGAGTAGAGACTTCTGCTATTAAAGTGTATGATAGAAAAACCTTCCAAATTAGCATTAGTCAGATTCTCTGAATAATAATCAGAATTGGCATGATAATCATCATAAAGATTTTCCTCAGGATCAATACTATATTCAAAACTAAACAGATTATGTTCAGACAAACTGGAAAAACATAGTTCCTCAGTGTCATTTTAACTAGGGAGTTTTCATTCTCTGAAAGGTCACTCTCACCTTCCAAAAATTTTTTAGAATTTATACTTGTCATGGCCATGGTCCGTGTATTGAAATGTTCTCAATTCCAGTGTTTCATGATCAGCAATCCTTTGAGCTATATCCTTATTGTCTCCAGGTGTAGATGAATGAGTTCTTTCTGACTGTGTCATAGGCATGTGTTGTGTATGAGTCATCATACCTTACAGTCCGGATTGTAATGATCATTGGTATTTATCCAATTCCTTGATATTCCTGATGACCACAACTTTGGCTTGTTCTGGTGTCCCGTTTAGTTTAATGAATACTTTACAGTTTGATGTCCATGTATGTTGAATTTTTCCCTGTTTTTTTACGAGGCATGCTTTTCTGGCGATATCGGCGTTTTGTTTGGTCAGATGCTCGTTGATAAATACGTTTGATCCTTTCAGTTTCCTTCCTTGTTTTAACAGTGCGGTTTTGTGTTTTCTGTTGGCAAACCTTATGATGACGGCTCGTTTGTCGCTGTCATCTCTCCGGGACAGAGGGTGGCATGCCTCAATGTTGTCGCAGTCCATATCAATCCCTTTGGATTGTAGGAAGGCAGCCACCTGTTGCTCTACGGAGCTTACCTCTTGCTCACCGGGCTCCCCCCCGTTGCCATCGGTCACCGCCCGGGCGTATGACCAGGGTTTGATACGGAGCCCGGTCACAATCACATCGTTGATCCTGGTATACTGCTCCAGCTCCGCTACTCGGCTCTCCAGGTGCACCAGACGCCGGTCCTTCTCGGCGTTCTGGATCCGGAGAGCCTTCACCTCCTGCACGAGATCCATGATAGATTTCTGCTGCAGTTTCACAACAGATATCTCCTCAGACAAGAAGTCCAGAGACTTCTTAATTTCGTCGCCCTCCTCGGCTGTCAGTGCCTTCTTCGGACCCATATTGCTAGGTGACGCGAGATAGCGTCTGTTGTTACCCTAGCCGCCCGCTTGCTAGTTTGACAACTAGCCGCCTAGCTCCATTTTTTCAGTCCGCATTCCGAAAATCAGAGTTGTAAAGCCAAGCAGTGTTCAAGCCAAGATTGTCAGCAGATAGTCCGATGTCCGTAATCCAAAATCAGTAGTCAGTAAACACAGAATAGTCCAAAACCGAGCACCAAAACACACAAACTCTCTTCAAACTCTGTCCTAACTTTTTCACCAACAGGAAACAGGAAGTTGCGGATCCTAACACCCTTTTTGACCTGAATTAATCAGAAGACTTTGTAAAAAGGGGAGATTTGTGCTGAGAATTATGACCATTTTTAAAATGTGGTTTAGTGTCAGAAGCAGAGCCAGGAGCCAGTAGTGATGAGGGGATTGCTCCTGTCAGTATGGAAGGAACAGGTGAGCTGTTGTAACAGAGTGTGTGAACAAGCAAGCATTAGTTCCAATATAACCACTTTCTATGCCCAAACGAGAGTAGTGACCCATTATATTTTTTTATCATTTCATTTTCAAGGTTTGGATATCTGTGAACACTTATTTGAGATTTGAGATTCTGATACTGTTGAAAAGGATGTGTTGTAAAGAATAATGTTGAAATAAATCTACATTGTGAAGTAAATAAATCTACATTGTGAAGCAACCCTTACTTGCACTGAATTGGAAATATTTTAGAAAAATACACTGAATTACAAGGCTTTACAGAAAGAATAATAATAGGTCGTGATCTAAAGTGGGCCGGTCTGAGGCATGAAACTCCAGGGCTAAAAATGAGTCCCACTCCGGCCCTGACCTTAGCTAAGGAACTTCTTTTCCAAGGAGTGTTTCTCAAACTGTCCCTTAGCACGTGCTCGTAAGAAGAGCTGCTAAAGGACATGGTAAGTTGGAGCTGTCCTTCACCACGGTGCTGAAAGTGATGCTGCACACATCGACTGATCTCATATAAAAGGTAAATAAAATACATTGTAATATAAAACGTATTGCCATAATAATTTTACCTCCATCAAATATGAGGCTATGCCTTTTACAGAACATCTGCTCATCTGTTTGAAGCCTAGTCCACACATCCACTGGTATTTTTAAAAGCTGCGCTTTAAAACTAAATTTCCGTCCAGACGAGCGTTTTGGCACCGCTTCAGGAAAAATCCCTGTCTTAATACGCCCGAAGCATATCACATTAAAAAATGACTAACACAAATTACTTCCTTTTTTTTATTTAATGCTCTCCCACATTTCATTCACATGCATACAGATACATACATTCACTAACCCATTGAACCCCCCCCCGGGGTCTGGCGGTGTGAGGGAAATTCTCCTCTCTGAACAAGTAACAGGCTCGGTGTGAGGAATCAAGTCTCTTTAATGCATGCAGCATGGAGAGAAGAGCCACAGTGTTCTCTGACAATCTTTAAAATGTGCAGACCTTTATACTAAATCTCAGCTTTGACTCTTATTTATTCATTTTACCTATGCAACTCCCCCACCCTAGTCCCCCGACCTCCATCCCAGTGTCTCTCAGATACACACACACACACACACACACACACACACACACACACACACACTTTCTTTCTTTTTTTTTTTTTTATTTTATTATTGTTATTATTTTTTTTCGTCTTTCTTCCTTTTCTCTTTGGGATCATAGTTAATGTATATGTAATTTAAGGGAAGGGGAAAAGAAGAAGAAAAAGAAAAAAAAAGATCCAAACTCATTCACTCCCTACACATTCACACACCTACACAAAGACACACACACACACACACACACAAACACGCATCTCACACACACACACACACACACACACACACACACACTTTCTTTTGTTTTGTTTTTTTTTTAAATTTAATTTAATTTTATTATTGTTATTATTTTTTTCGTCTTTCTTCCTTTTCTCTTTGGGATCCTAGTTAATGTATATGTAATTTAAGGGAAGGGGAAAAAGAAGAAGAAAAAGAAAAAAAAAGATCCAAACTCATTCACTCCTTACACATTCACACACCTTCACAAAGACACACACACGCACAAACACGCATCTCACACACACACACACACACACACACAAGTTCATACAGCATTGCAGTATACTTATTTTCATCTGTACACCAATCAGTTTCAGCCTGTGGGATCTCCTCAAGTGGCAGCCGGTATTTGGACAGGATGACACTGTCTGAGAGAACATCAAGCAGACTTAAGTTTGTCCTTATGAAATCATGAACATGAAGCAAAAGGTTTCAAAAAGGCAGCCATAATTTGGTCTACAATGAAGCAAGCAGAGATGACACGCTTGACCGCCTATATAGCTGGTCCGCCTGCTTGATTAGTTTCCAGCCGGCCTCATTAGACTTCAGTTTGATCAATTTGTCAAGTATCTGTCAGATATGCAGTATATAGTGGTAGGGTACAGCCTGTAGCCTTGTCAGAAAAAAACATCCTCAGTTAGTTAGCTCCATTAAATAAATAAATGAATGAATGCTTCTCAATGAATGAATAAATAAACCTATATATTCATAATATTCAATATTCATTAATAAACTAATGATGTAATTTGCGAAAGAAGTCTAGATGTGAATTATACTGCAACTGTCCATTTAAAAAACATAATTTTGGCCTAATAAAGCTAAACTGTGACAGGATGAATGGAGAGCATCACTAAGGAACAGCTTATGAGTGGTTCAGAACACCTTTCTTAAGATATACCCTTCAGAAGATATATCTTAACTAAGGAGACGCTGGGAACAAGCTTATGGGAGATCTTAAGATACAACTCACGATGCACATAGCGCTACGAAGGCTCTGGGAAACAGGGCCCTGAACAGTTTGTTTGAGAAGATTAAATTTCCCGTTTTGTCTAGCTACTTTATTAATAGCGTATGTGGTGCTCTGATTGGTCTGACTCTGAACTTTGGTGCCTGTTTGTTTTACTTTTTGTCTCTTTGAGTGGGTATGGCCACCATAAGTAACAAGCCACCTTATTGGACACTGCAGGGAAAAGCTAAGGTGAGAGTTGACAGAAATTTATAGTAAGTCGATTGGTTGGCTGGACCTTCTCAGCCAGGAACGGAGACACTGATGGGGTGCCACAATTGGGACCCTGGTGTTTCTGTTCCTCCCCTCCATATCTCCTACAAGATGCCAGTACACACACACTCCATCATAGAGCATGCTTTTGGGGTTATGAAGAGCAAGTTCCGGACCATCTTCCCGCAAGCACCGAAAGTGCACCACATACCTCACATATGTAATCACTAAACAGAACTTTTTAGAATACTAGAGATGAGTACACCAAACAGGATGAGTTAATTTTTTTCATTTAAGGTCATAACAGCATGTGCCATACTCCACAACATCTGCCTTGGGGTTAGTAACATCATGGATGTTGCCTGGGGAGGGTGTGATAGAGGATGAAAGGAAGAATGGTTTGGAGACAGTGAGTGGTGCTGCTTGGTGGGACCGGCTGTCTGTAGAGGTCTGGAGGAGGCAACCCCTTGACCACAATTATTTTTAATTGGCAAGTAAAATAATTGTAAAGCTGTGATAACCAATTACTTAATATGTTTTGTAGAGCAGATTGAGATTTCCTTGTTTAAAATAAGTCGTAAAGTAGAATATTGTAGCCAATCTTTTATTCTTGCCTCTTTCTGAAAACATCTTAGTGATATGGCCGTTGATTGAACCAGACCTGCAAATCCACTTGATGGACAAGGCGGTGGACAGTGGAGAGATGAATCCCAAATACACTCTGGAGACCACCCCCGATGACATCCCACTGATAGAGGACACCAGGGTATTTGTTGTGGCAGCCCATTCAGGTCCAGCAGTAACACCAGTGCTGCTACTCAGCTGAACTGAATAAATGTATAGTTAATATGTAATTGCTCTGTGTTCTAGTATGTCATCCAAGAGATACAAAAAAACAAACTAATGGAACAGTCAAAGTTGTCATGATAAAATGTGTGTTTGTGAATTCACATCATCAAATCATGCATTGAGTAACATTACTGGTAAATGTTCCACCTTAAAAGTTGCTGGCAGTTGGCCGAGTGAAAGAGTTTTCTTCTCAGACTACAGGTGCTGCAAAAGCTTATAGTTATAGTTTACAAATATATGTAAAATTTGCCACGCTATGAACAGTGGTTACATAAGCCTCAAAACCCGCTAGGTACCTCAACGGAGGGGTGACAAAAAATGGGGAAGGTAAGGAACGGTTCCATTGGTGCCATCCATAACTTTTCACAGTGCAAATGGAAAAAAAGGCATACCGAACTGAACTGAACCATACCGGACTACTTGGTGGAAATGGGGCTTAAGGCTAGCTAGCTAGCGTTCGCTATAGATAGCAAGTAAGCTATCTTTTAAAGCCAACATACATCACAAAGCTTAACTTACCTCTTAATTAAATCAACAAAACATCTAGTACAGCACAGATAACATATGTGATCAATGCTCGCACTTTATTAGGAATCTGGTTGTAATAATTCTCTCTTTCTGCAGTGAACAACATTTGAGACAGTCCTTGGGCACTCAGCTATCACTCAAAAACTCCTTAGCCAATGGGGACCAACCCCTGACAAACACACCCATCAAAACAGTGAGAAAGAAGCAGAAGGAATTGCAAACAAAAATATATATATTTTCAACTGAGTAAAAGACCAAGAGTTTACACAGTTACACAATTGTTTTATTTGATGTTATTGGAACAAAACTAATTCTATACTAACCCAACCCAACTGTTTTAGTGTATTTATTTTAACAATTATTTTTACTTGAAGCTCCTATATAGTGCTATTTTAAATTATTTGTGTTTTAAATCCATCTTCCCGTGTATATGTATTCTTTCTTCCTTTAAATATTGATCCCCAGAAAATCTGTTATAAATTGGACCTACCATTCAGGAGATGTCAAAGATATTTACAAGGTGAACTGTAATGGTTCTTGTAGCTCTTTTGTAGAGCACATTGAGCTGCACTTGTGTGTCATATTTTAAATCAATTGGACTTACTGGACTTGGAGGTTAATAGGGGTTATTATAACAATAAATTCACATACAAACAATAGCCCTTTAGGCTTAAATCCCTAATAAATCCTTTAGTTTTAATCAGGTCCTCGCACTGGTTGGTGCACAGGCCTGAATAATAATACTTTCTACAAAAACGACTGCCAGGCCCTATTGAAAGGTGGCAGGCAGGTATCACTTTGAATGGCTCACTAACACATGGTCCTACATGATCAAAAATAAGGTGAAGCAAATTTAAAAAGAAAAAAAAAGCCAGATTTAATGAAATGGAAATGTATGATTCAAGAAATAAAACTCATGGAAAAACTGAGTCTCAAAGTAAAGCCAGTGATTTTGGGGGATGAGTTCTGTTAATGTGAACTACCACAAGAAATACTTTATAATACTTGCCAGCACTGCTGCAAATGCTTACCAATTAATTAGACATCCAAAGATGATGCTGAACATCTTTTTTTTCTTTTCCAACTTTGATAATTTCTGATCAATTCCTGAATTCATTCATCTAAGTTTGTACATTAAAATGTCCTAAGATTTAGTTTTAGTATATCCTCTCTGTATACATTTAAGGAATGGTATTCTTATATTTAATTTAAATATTTCTGTCTTTGTGCGTGTATGTGTGTGTTTGTTAAGTTTGGTTTTTGCTTTTTGTCTCTTATGTTTTTGGTATGTATTTTTGCCCTTTTACTTTTTAAAATAATAATTTTAAATGCACAAATGGCACACTTTTGAAACCACTCCTCCACTGTAATTTGAGCATCTTAAAGCTGCTGGAGCTTCCTCCTACCTACCTATCTATTTACATACATACACATGCAAATGTATTTACTGTACTATATCCAACAGATTGTCTTATCTCAATTTTGGGTCTTTTTTAAAATTTTTTGCTTGTTTTTGTTGTCTTTTTAGTTTTACTTTTCTTCATTCAAAAAAAAAAAATAGCATACTTATTGCAAATTTTCATTGTCATAAATTGTCAACTTAACAGCTAACCTGCAAATGTGAAAATGGTGTCAAAAAATAAGTTTTAAAAAAGAAAAGAATACAGTGACTCATAGGCAGACACCAGGATATGTCATTTCCAAAGACCAGAAGTAATAACCACAGTTTACTATTGGCTACCTTTATAGAGAAGACAAACATTTTTAAAAGCACTTGAAATTGCAATTCAGTTTTTATTTTACTCCACAACTGACCATTTTCTGTACAATTTTTAAGTCTTGATTCCCCTCTTAAAAACCTTCAGATATTTAATCAAACAAACACAGGCCTAAATCACAATCAGTCTATATAAGTTGTATAGTGGGGCAGCATTACTGACCAGTCGTTCATTTTGTGATAAAAGCACCAAATGTTGATTGATTTACTTTGTGAGCTATGCCGCCCCTAATAAACATTCAACATAATATAAAATGTAGGTAGTTAAAATCTCAGTAGGGATGTGCACATCAGTGTGTTTTTCAGACATTTTCTAAGAGAAAACACATGTATATGGACAAAGTACATTGTTATAATAATACTATTTGTAAAATCACATTTTAAACCAAGTTTACTTTCAGAAGCAGCAGAACAAACAAAATATGCACAACAAAATGTTCTAATGATCTTAACAATGTTAGCAGGCATGACCCAAAAATGTTCCTATTGTCTTTGTTACCACACTTTTTCACTAACTTAATGTACATTTTACATATTTAGCATTCTATGGCTCTGGACACTGTCCAGTTTTACAGACTGTAACATAAGATAAAATATACAATGCCTATAAAAAGTATTCACCCCCTTGGGTGTTTTCCCCTTTCGTTGCTTTTACACATGAAATCATGGTCAATATAATTTGGCTTTGACAAGAATTTGCAAAAAAAGCTTCTTTCATGTCAAAATGAAAACCGATTTTTACAAACTAATGCCAATTAATTAAAAATAAATAGTGTAAAATAAGTGTTTGCATAAATATTCACCCCCTTTAGAGTGACTGACCTAATTTAACAGAGGTCCAGCTAGTTGATGCCAGCAGTATCACAATTAGTGAAATGGAATTCACCTGAATGCAGTTGATGTGTGTCAAATGATTGTAGTATAAAAACACCTGCATCTGGGAGGTCCAGTCTCTGGTTCATCAGTATTCCTGCTACAACTGCAACTCCAAGCAACTCAGAGAAAAGATCATTGCAAAGTATAAGTCAGGAGATGGCTACAAAAAGATTTCCAACTCACTGGACATCCCACGGAGTTCAGTTAAATCCATCACTAAGAAATGGAAGGAGTATGGCACTTGTTTAAATCTGCCTAGAGCTGGCCGTCCTCACAAACTGAGTGACCGAGCAAGAGGAAGACTGGTGAGGGAGGCCACCAAGACACCTACAACCACTCTGAGGGAGTTGAAAGCTTCAGTGGCTCAGATGGGCTGTACATACAACTGTTGCCCAGGTTCTTCACCAGTCGAAGCTGTATGGGAGAGTGGCAAAGAGAAAGCCACTTTTGAAAAAAGCTCATATGGAAAGGTCAATAGGAAGAAGGTTCTTTGGTCTGATGGGACAAAAATTGAGCTTTTTGGCCATAAGAGTAGATGCTATGTTTGGCGAACACCAAACACTGCACATTACCACAAACACACCATCTCCACCGTGAAGCATGGAGGTGGCAGCATCAGTGTTTCCCACACGTTCATTTATTCGTGGCGGCCCGCCAGACCGATTGAAAAGAGGACAAGTTTTACTCAGTTTTGACCAAAAATTGTGTATGTAGAGTGAAAATTGTTGGTGTGACAGCAAGTTGAAGAGAAATGTTTCAGAAGCTCCCTGCACTCTGACAGTTGAGTCCTCCACTATAGCTCTGAGACATTCTGCCCATAGAGAGCCACTGTAAAACCTGAGGAGGAGCATTTTTTCATGTTCCAAACAGGTCTGAATATTTCACAAAGTTTGAATGGGATTAAGAGTTGAATGAAAGTAAGAATGTACAAAACATGAGGAAAATTTTAAAGTCTGAATGGAGTTGCTATGTGAATGTATGAATGAGAAGATAGGCTTTGAAATGCTTGAAAAAGCATGACTTTGTGTCACGTTTGATGAGTCCTACTTGAAAGCCAGAATGCCAGAAAAATGCTGAATATTTCAGAAAGTATAAATGTTATGAATGAGAAAAGTCATAGCAGGCAATTCTTAATTTAGCTGAACGTGTTGATGTTTGAAATATGTTGAAGTAGTTTCATGGCAAAAGAACTGGGCGTAATAATAATAGTAAAGAATTCCGAAGCTGTACATAGGCTGTGAATGCTTTCAGCATGTCTTCAGCATTCACACCCAGTAACACATTCGTTAGTCAACCAATAACCCAATTAAACCTGGTTCTACAAATACGTAGGGCCTTAATATTTCATCAACCGGCTCTCCTCTGTTTACAGAAGCCACTTTGTTACCATTACTTCTACTGTGTTGAGCTAAAAATGAATGTAATGGTATTGCAACAGTCAGTACTCAATGGTTAGGCTCTCTGGCATTGTGCAAGTATTTGGATCACAACATAAAACGCTAATTGCGTAAAAGAAAATAAATATTCCACACTATCAGTAGTTAATACAAAGAAAGCCAATCATAAATGTCTAAATTATCATCACAAAGGCTTTCTTGTGTTGTCACTTATGGCCTTTAGTACCTGTTACGTGCCTGTGTGTTTCGGGCCCAGCTGATCCCCATCAAACCTCATCAGCGGGGATAAAAATGAATGGAGGAGGAGAACTGCCAGTGCCAGTGGGGCAAGAGGCTGTGACAGAGTTGTGTCATTAAGACTTGGGTAATAAGTGAGTACTGGGAAGTCGGAATTTCCGAGTTCCAAGTGGGAAATTTCAACTGGAATGCCCCCTGAAGTCTGAATTCCGAGTCGGAAAGTTGGAGAATCCTCACCATCCCCGAGTTGACAATCGAAGATGGCTGCCCCGAGTGTAAACAGTTAAGTAGAAGCTCCTGTAATATTCCGTTTATTAGCACTTCTGACTAGTGTTTGTCGCACTAATATTCGGACAAGGCAAGCGCGAGAATAGCTTTCGTAGACATTGCCATCTTGTTTTCCGACATCTTCTTCCCGTTTGGCAACTTTTTTCCAACTTTGTAACTGGAACGCGGATAACTCGGCTGTGATGTCATTCCCAGCTCCAACTTCCGACTTCCGAGGTAAATGGAACGCAGCATTAGTGTGGTGATATTTTTGGTTGGCTGTGTTTAACCTGTTTTTATGCGTCTTTCCCTGCTCCTGGCGATCTGGTTCCCTTTTGGAGCTCGTTTTTCGTTGGTGGTCCTTTTTTCCCCATTTTCTGGCCTTTGTTTGCCTTGCTTTTGTTGGTCTTTTTTTTTAAGATCCCTCTATTTCATTGTGTTACTCCCCCCAACTCCTAGACCTCTGGCAGGGACGTAACAGTACCAATCATTTTATTATACTATTTTTGGTTTTAAAGTTGCAATAGGTTATTTTGTATAATGCCACCTGTGAGGGCAGTAAGAGACTGACACTTTGTTATCATGAATAATGGTAAATGAGGTCAGTAAAATTACTGTACAACTCTAGTGTCATCATCTGTTGGTTAGTTCAGACTCACCACCTTCTGTCCACTAACAGGTAGCTCTTCAAACTATATGATATGACAAAGATACAGTGGGTGTTATCTCTGAAAATAAGATGCTTCATTCAGAAGCACTTGAAAAATAAACTGTAAATGCAATTAAAATATTAACTAATTGTGTGATATGCTTTATTGCTCTGAGATGAGTTTTGGTCATGCTGCATTTCATCAGTTACAACTGCTGTAGACATAAAGTGGACATTTTGCTGCTTCATATAAAAAGTCTTCTAGTTCTAAACCAGAGAAAGATTTTTCTTGTGACGCAGCTAAAGGAAAAGCATTGCTATTAATCACTAACATTAATGCACAAGTAGTTTTCATCTGCAAATCAAGCATAACCGTTTTCTTGTCTGTGGTCAACAGATCAGTGATGGGACAAAAATAAATGACTTTATTGTGTGTCCTGATAAAAAAAAACAAAAAAAAAACAACAACACTCACATTAAGTTGATTCTGGTGAATATCCCTTATTGGCGTAATCAGAAAAATCATGTCCAGAAGCACACAAAGAGTTTGGGTTCCCTCAAAGCAAATTAACCAATCTGAGACTAACTTCCTGACTTGTTGACCAATCAGGTTGTTTCTGATTGTGAGGCAGCTGCGCAATGGAAAAATTTGTCAGAGCCTCACCTAAAAACGCTTTTGATCAAGCTCTAAAGACACTGCTGGGCAACCAACAATAAAAGAGACTGCAAAAACAGGCTGCAAATGCACCAACCTCCAAGAACCCAAAAGATCTTAATCAATCATTAGCTTATTTCATGTTTGAAAGATGCAGCATTTAAAATGACAAGCTTGGCTGTTTAAGACTATTTGATTATTTGTCCCTAAAAATGTGTGTCCTATCTGTGATGCGATAAAAATATATGTTTTAAGGACAAGGGATTCCAATATGTTTTAGTGCTAGTATTTTAAGTTTTAAGCATTTTTTTTTATATTTATCCACATGATATAGTGAATCATAATTATTTTGGCCACAATTATCATGACGTGTTTTTTTTAAACATATATAAACATGTGTTCTTAGTGCAGGTTGTGCAAACAAGCAAACTCCACATGCATTATTCAAGGTCAATTCACCACCTTTTATGTGGATGTCCAGTCAGTGTTCATGGTAAATGCAGTCAACTGAAGCAATAGTTTTCTCACTGTGTACTGTATTAACCCAGAAAGATGAGTTCTCCTGCTTGTGGAGATGTGCCTGTAGTGCCTACATGTACCAGGATGCATTGTGTGCAAACCACTCATGCCCAGCCAAAACAGTGTAGTCTGCTTATGCCGGTCATAAAATAAAAACATGGAGGCTCTGTCCAAACCCATGTTAACCAAAATGGAAAAGCCTTTCATTATTTTCCATACTGTCAGTGGCAGCGCAGCCTCACTGCTTTGTCTTTTATAATAAGAGCTGAACTTAAATTAATTTAGTTTTTCACTAAGAGGCAACTTAACAAAATAGGCATATGCCACTAATGCATATAGTTGTCTGGTGGATTTAAATATAAACAGCCAAAATTTTCTGTGGGAAATATGCCAAATGAATGAATAAATTCATCAGCACATTAAATAGCCTAATATTGTGTGACATACAAGATATGTTCCCAAAAACAACTTAAATATAAACATGTGTTACGCAGACCAGAGGAGTGACGTCATCAGCTAGAGCGGGGAGCTGCTGTGAAAACTGTCCAAAAACAACTTTTAAAATCGCCATCCCGGGCGCATCCTTTGAGCTAGACACACCATTTTTTCAAAAGTAGTAGAGCTTTTTGTCCTCACTCAGAAAAGTGTCTGCTTTTAACACTGACATGAACAGATTTTTAACCCTGAGCCTCCAAAGACAATGAGTACCCTCCATGTGTCCCATCCGCTCCCATAAAATTTCTGCCTGCTGATCTCAGGAGAAAAGCTGAACTGCCTTCATATTTAACTCGCTATCGTTTCCACATTTCTGCATTTACGTGGAAGATATGATATCAGAACGATCCCCACATTCTTCTGGTCGTGACCATATGTTGGTTTCATTCATAGCTCAAACAGTGTGCTCATACAGCCATGTTTTGGATGTGTGGGTTTTCGGGCAAAGACTGAAAAAAATGTGCTCTGCAGCTGTGTGCTGTCCTCCATTTTGTGTTGCCATGAGGACCGTTGCTTTTGATTGACAGCTACACATCAAGCATCACACTGTGAATTGGATCAAGTCTAATGTATACTGGGTACACTAGTGCTTCTCACACGTGTACCGTCACAAAACAGGAAGTAGTTTATACTTCAGCATACATACTCCAATCTTCCCCAAACCTAACAGGTTTGATGCCAGTCCCGCCCTGAACACATCCATGTGTCAATATTTGGGATTACACATAGCACCACCTCTTGGCAACAGGAAGTACATCTTTTCACACAGTTTTTCTGGGATTTACCTGAAATTTACATGCTGTGGCCTATATTTCATGTACATTCAAACTTTCACATGTCAGGCCTCACACTTAGGCGTAGCGCCACAAAACAGGAAGTTGTTTATAACTCCAGCATACATGCTCCAATCTTCCCCAAACTTCACAGGATTGACAACAGTCCCGCCCTGACACATCCATGTGTCAATACTAGCTATTACACATAGCGCCCCCTACTGGCAACAGGAAGTACTTCTCATCAGACACTTAGCATTGGATTAACCTGAAATTTCAATGCTGTGGTCTATATTTCATGTAAACAAACATCCCTTAGGTCAATAGTGGAGTCAGACACATAAAGAAGAACACACAGCTGGAGCTGGAGGCCGAATTGGGCAACGGGCAACGGGCAAGGGGCAAGGGGCTAGGGGCAACGGGCAAGGGGCGTGGATGCGAGGTCCCGCCCAACGCTGCTTGCAGCTTTAATTTAAGACAGTTTCTACTCTGGCGTCCTCTTGAAAACTACTTGTGTCATGAGATAACTAGGGGCTTCACGATCCATTGATCTGGATCGATATATCGATTTAATGATCAACAATCCAATCACATCGATGCGAAGCGGAAACATCGATCCATATCATCATCTTTAGCATAGGCTTTTATTTTCAGGGTTTGTGTCACTGTCAAACAGCGGCAGGCAGATGGTAAGCAGCCAAGAGAAAGACAATGAGGATAACGTTATTTACTCGGGAATAAATCAGCATAGTGGAAATAATATGTTTTCGGAGAAGATAAGGATCAACAGACAGCACATGGCGCATGTAAACAATGACGTTACGAGATAGAACACATTGTGACGTTACCTGCCTTGACGAGTATCTCACTCCACTAGCTTCTGGATTTAGCAACATTAGCCGTTCTGTTTTAACAGTGTTCGTCTGAATAACCGTGCATGCAGGCTGAAATTCCACCAAGCTGTTCTGTCGGGAGATACAGTGACTTAAACCAACGATGAGTAAGACAAATATTACTGCTGCATGTCATCTGTTAAGCTATGAGAAGAGGAAAAATGTCTGCTAGCCGCTAGGCTAATTTATGCAATGGAAACATGCTTACGCTAACAATGGGTGATTAGGAAAAAACAACTGTTTTGTCCATGAACCTTGACATTTATTACTGAGCTGAATGTTACACTTTTGTTGAATGGTCCTGTTGTTAATCTGTTATATGGCTGTTGGGAGAAGTTTTCCTTCAGGGCTTTAAGCCAGATATTCCTGTTTTATGAAAGTTTTATGAAAAAGATTATGTTTTTTTTTTCTTCCAGAAAGGTCTCTCTGTCAGAAAGCCCTTTGTGTCAGTGGAGTCAGTTTAAAGTGCACTTATTATTTATGTCTTTGTGTTTTATGGCCAAAAGTAAAAAAGAGAGGGGTGTCAGCTTCTTCTGTAACTGTGTTAAATGGGCAATTAATATCACCTAATATCGATCACAGACCCCTAAATCATATCGAATCGAAATCATATCGTGGCAGACTTTGTTATATCGGAAACCATCATATTGTTGTTCAAAGTATCGATATAAAATCGTATCGTGATATACACCCCTAGAGATAACTGGCTCTTATCATTGCTGCTCAAAGCATGGCCCGGTGAAAAGAACAGGTTAGTAAACAAGTCCAGCCTCCATTTGGATGGCACACTTCTTGTGATTAGGAATAGGCATTACATACAGTATGTGGAATCAATATTTTCGTATAGGAATAAAGAATGTCACTCATTTTGGATACAAGAAATCCCTCAAAAGGGACACTGCCAAGTCCTGCTTCCTCATTCTGCTGGTTGGTGTGTGGGCTGGCTCATAGGGAACAGAAGTATCTGTGGACAGGAAAAGCAGTGAGTCCAGCCAGAGCTATGCCCAGACTGTCTCCTACACTGGCAGAAGCCATGGCAAACTCTCTCTGTCTGTCTTCAGTCTGTTGGACAAAACAAAGACGAAAGCATAAACACACATTTAATACAGAATGACAAACCTTCACAAAGTTGCAACACAGCTGCACACAGAGCAGGGCACTATGGCAATGCATTACTGCACATACACACACAATCACTGACAGGATGTCACAGATACAGAGAAGTACATGGGAAGTCTTTGATGTGAATATATTCTTAAATGAACAAGCTATTGAAATTACAACTTTGAATTGTGCACATCAAAGTAACAGGTCAATAGCTAACATGTTAAGAGATTTGTTACGGGCAATTTCACAAACTACCAGCTGTCTAAGTTGTGAGAGGCTTTTCAAGGACAGAAAACAAGTGATATCTCATAATCAGTTACAGTTATAGATTTGTATGAAATTTGGGCATTTCACATTCACATTTCACATTCCAAACTTAACAAAATTATTACACCAAATCAGCAGAATGTGGGCTTTCGGTTTTTTTTTTTTCCAGAATGTTATCACCAATGCTCTAACTGTTATTAATACTTTTAATTGTGCTTTGATATCAACTAATGAACTTGAGAGGGGGCATGTCTTAGCACATAACTCCACAACCTTTGGGCCAGTCATAACAAAATATGCAAGCCATGTCATAAGAGGTACCACAAAACATATCCTGACAGTTTTATTTGAATTGACTACTAGGGGGCACCACAAATACAAATAACGGGCATGGGATAACACAAACCATACTATAAATCAGAAATTGATTGTCCAAATGTTACAAAAACATATGTTAAATTATAATGATGAACCACACGTTAAATTATTTTAAAACTGGTCAATAGGGGGCACCACCTGTTGTAAACAGATGCAATGGTCTTTTGCTAAATTTGGCCATAAATCAATGAGGGTTTGTTCAAACATCACCAAACATAGTGAACTTTTTTAACTAAGCCATTAAAGCATGTCCCAAAAAATGTTTCTGCAGATGACAAAACAGTGTTTTCAAAGAACAGTGTGACCTGGTAGAGATCTGGATGACAGCGAATGAGCATCTGTCTGATCGTCATAAAACCTGTTGTTTATCTTAAATGCAGGTGCTCTCAACTGTCAAAGGTCTTGATCCTACCCAACCTTTAAGTTTTACAGGCATATGCTGGCTTGAACCCCAGTATCGCCGACTGTGGCAATATTTATTTATTTTCTTTGTCTTCACAAATGTCGTCACAAAGTACTTGTGAGATGGTACACTGTAGAGACATGAAATGCTTAAGAAATATAATACCAATCAACCAAAATGGGGGC
This sequence comes from Cephalopholis sonnerati, assembly GCA_019142605.1. NCBI lineage: Eukaryota > Metazoa > Chordata > Actinopteri > Perciformes > Serranidae > Cephalopholis > Cephalopholis sonnerati. The sequence goes on from JAGQAX010000016.1 coordinate 378,623, forward strand.
ACTATAATTTAGGCTCACAATTTCAATTTTGAAAAGGCCATGCCCTTGACAAGGTAAGTCAGATTAACTTCAAATTTAACACACAAGTCCAACTCAATGTGCTCTTTAAAAGGCCCAAAGAACCATTAAGGTCTGCTGGACATGATTTTTGCTATTCTGATAAAAAAAAACAAAAAAAACCCCACATTTTTGACATTTCCTCCTAACCCACACATCTGATTTGTCCCGACGTAACTCCACAACTTTCTGGCCTATCATTACAAAGTGTGCAAGAAGTGTCTTAAGAGATACCAGGAACATATCCTTAAAGTTTCAATTAAATTGACCACTGGGAGGTGCAACAAATAAAAAAAATGGACCTGGCACAACACAATCAGACTATAAATCAGAAATTGTTTGTTCAATCATCACATCGGTGGTGCTTAGCAGTGAATAGGCCATATCTTATTAAAGATTTTTCCAGTCATCGTAAATCTTGGCACATATCTTCAGTACATGTTAGGGAATAGCTGTACCCAATTATTTTAAGCCTGAACCATGGGGCACCGCAAATGCCACAGACATGTACCTCAAAACCCTGAGGACAGAATTTTACCGAATTTGGTACACAGGCTCTTGGGGCAAGTATTATGTAAGATCTAAGGTGACATAATGATGGTGATCATAATAATGAGGGCACGGCCTACTTAGCATTTTATGCTAAGTTATGCCTTCGTTCAAATTACAGTAACCTGCAATAAGCTGAGACATGAAACTTGGCACCATATCTGGAAATGATGTTCTAATGATTCCCATCATATTTGATACCAATTGGCCTTATAGTGGTGCTATAATTGACAGCTGAAAAAGTAAAAAATTTGACAGGCCCCACCCCTAACAACATGAATATGATTAAACATAACATAACACAATATGATTAAATTTGAAAAACATCTACATCTCAGTGTGCTCTTCAAAAAAGCCTCTTGGACAAATAAGGCCACCATGACTGATGAATCTCTGATGAATCTTTGCTAATCTGTAGAATGTGAGATACATTAAAATGAGAAGACTTAGGATTTTACATCAACACCAAACTTGGTTTACAGTCTTGTTGGACTAAGATGCACAATCCTACTATATCTAAGCCACATCAGTTAAAAAATATGGCCGCCATCTGTTAAAAACTGAGCAATCTCGATTAAACTCTTATCTGACTCGGCATCTTAGCTCAGGTCTTAAGCATCCATTTGCAAATAACCATTTACCATTTACCTTGTTAGTAGAAAATTACTTTGCCACAAGTTAAAGGTTTAAACCTTGTCGTCAAGTTCCAAAAGGTTCTTAATTTCCTAAAGAGGGAGGAATGTCATGTTGCCTTCTTACAGGAAATCCACCTGTCAGATATTGAACATGTTAAACTACATAGGAATTGGATAGGGCAGGTTTTTTATTCCTCTTTTGAATCCGATAGCTACGGTGTGGCTATTCTCTTTCATCTGAGCCTCCCTTTTACATTAAATAGAACAATAACTGACACAGAGGGATGTTATGTACTTGTTTCTGGGTACACATATGGAAAAAACATTGTACTGGGTTGCATCCACACCCCAAATTAATATCAATCTACCATTTCCCCAAACTCCTGGCAAACATATCTGACTTTTCTGCCTCCTATACTTTGATAGGCGGTGACTTTAACTGTACCCCTAACACAACTATTAATCAATCTCCTTCTAGGCTCACATATTCCCATAAAAGTCTTAAACATGCTACATTTTGTAAAGATTTAGACTTCCATGATACATAGAGAGAGTTTAATCAAACAGGCAGGGAGTACAGCTTTTTTCTAGGGCTCATCAGACGTTCTCGAGAGTAGATTCTTTTCTTATCTTCCACATTAATTTTTTAAGCGGTCCAAGGACAGACGGATGTTGTATGCTGTAAAGCCCTCTGAGGCAAATTGTGATTTGCGATATCGGGCTTTATAAATAAAACTAAAATATCTGACCACGCCTCTATCAGTGTGATCTAGTCAAGATGGCGCCGCCTAAGTGGCAGCCTGTCACAGTAGCTCCGACCCCTTTCTGTACTTCAAGTGTGTTTTTTGTGTTTTTAGTTGTTTTTTTCTTTGCCAATCTCACTGGTTCACATTCAACAACGAATGTGACACTGCTGAGATTGTTTTATGCCTTTTTCTCACCTCTGGACTGTTTGAGGCAGCTTTTGGAGACCCTTTCAGCCATGAATCGATTGTTTACACCCGCGATCAGCTGTTGGCGCTGTGCCACACTCGCGTACTCCCCAACGAGAGACCAGAGATCCCCAAGGAGTTACGGAGAAGGAGACAGGGATGCAGAGCTGGAACTAAGCGTCGGGAGCGGAAAAGACGGTACAAACCATCTATACCGTCCACTATTATGGGGAATGCAAGATCTCTCCCTAATAAGATGGATGAGCTCACGGCGCTGACCAGACTGCAGAGGGAGTACAGGGAGTGTAGCATGATGTGCTTCATGGAGACCTGGCTGAATGGACTCACTCCAGACTTGCATGTTGCTCTCAACAGTTTTCAACTTTTCAGAGCGGACAGGAGAGCAGAGGAGACCGGTAAGAGGAAGGGAGGGGGGGTAGCGATGTATGTGAATGAGAGATGGTGTCACCCAGGGCACATCAGTGTTAAAGAGCAACATTGCACCAGGGATATCGAGCTGCTAGCTGTTAGCATTCGGCCATACTACTACCCGTGGGAGTTCTCGCAGATTATTGCGATAACTGCGTACATCCCACCGTCGGCTGATGCCGCAGCAGCTTGCGAGCTCCTACACACTGTTGTGTCTCAGCTCCAAACATCGCACCCCCAGTCCCTCATCCTTATCTCTGGCGACTTCAATCATGACTTCAATCCTGTCTGCCACCCTTCCCACTTTCATACAGTATGTGGATTGCCATACCAGGGACTGTAAAACACTGGACTTGCTGTATGCAAACATCAAGGATACATACAGCTCATCACCCCTCCCCCCACTGGGCCGCTCGGATCACAACCTGGTTCATCTGTCCCCTGCTTACAAACCTGTGGTGAGCAGACAACCCCCCACCACTAGGTATGTGAGACAATGGTCTGAGGAGACCAGCATGGCACTGAGGGACTGTTTTAGTATAACTGACTTAGGAGTGCTGTGCAGTCCACATGGGGAGGACATAGACAGTTTGACCGTCTGCATCACGGACTACATAAACTTCTGCGTGGAGAACACTGTACCAACCAGGAAGGTACGGTGCTTCTCCAACAAGTCGTGGGTGACCCCTGATCTGAAAGTGCTTCTGAATGAGAAGAAGAGGACTTTTAGATTGTGGGACAAAAATGAGCTGAGGAGGGTCCAGAAGGACCTTAAAAGAGAAATAAGAAGGGGCAAGGACAGCTACAGGAGGAAGTTGGAGGAGCGCCTTCAACAAAACAATATACGGGAGGTGTGGAGAGGCCTGAATACAATCTCTGGCCACAACAACAACAGCAGCAGGAGGGGCCCAGAGTCTGGAGACTGGGGGTGGGCGAATGAACTGAACCTGTTTTTCAACAGGTTTGATTCTGCTCCCTCCCCCACCCACCAGAGCTCAGACCCAGGGCTCTCTCACTCTCTCTGGCACACCTCCCCCCCCTCCCTCAGGACATCAGCTGCACCCTCCCCACACCTTTTAACCCCCCTCCAATTCACACCTCCCTCCTCTACTCATCTTCGTCAGTCACCCCCCACCCCCCGCTGCAGCCTCTCCATAACAGCTGACCAGGTGATGAGGGAGCTCACGAAGATCAAGATGAGAAACGCTACTAGTCCGGATGGCATCAGCTCCAGACTGCTGAGGGACTGTGCAGTTCAGCTCTGTCAGGTGGTTCTACACATCTTAAACCTCAGCCTCAGTCTGGAGAAGGTTCCTGTCCTGTGGAAGACTTCCTGCGTGATCCCTGTACCAAAGACTGCACAACCCAGGGAGCCCAACCACTTCAGACCTGTAGCCCTGACCTCCCACCTGATGAAGACCATGGAGAGGATCATACTCGCCTACCTCCGATCCCTGGTGAGAACAGAACCCGACCCCCTGCAGTTTGCATATCAGGCAGGCATTGGGGTGGATGACGCTGTCATCTACCTGCTCCACCAAACACTGTCTCACCTGGAGAACACTGGAAGTGCTGTGAGGGTCATGTTTTTTGACTTCTCCAGTGCTTTCAATACAATACAGCCATCTCTGTTCAGGGGGAAGCTGGAAGGAGCTGGAGTTGACGGTCACCTGGCTGCATGGACCATAGACTACCTCACCAGCAGACCACAGTATGTGAGGCTTGGTGACTGTGTGTCTGATGTGGTAGCCTGCAGCACGGGGGCTCCACAGGGGACAGTCCTCGCCCCTTTCCTCTTCACCCTGTAGACATCGGACTTCAGACACAACACGGACAGCTGTCACCTCCAGAAGTTCTCTGATGATACAGCCATTGTTGGATGTGTGTCAGAGGGGAATGATCTGGAGCACAGGGGGGGTCATCACGGACTTTGTCAACTGGTGTGAGATAAAACACCTTCACATCAACGCCAGCAAGACAAAGGAGTTAGTGACTGACTTCCGCAGGAAAGCGCCCCAGACAACTCCAGTGAACATCTAGGGTTTGGACATTGAGGTCGTGGAGGAGTACAAATACCTGGGTGTTCACCTCAACAATAAACTGGACTGGTCCACAAACATCAACGTCCTGTACAAGAAGGGCCAAAGTTGTCTCCACCTGCTGCAGCGACTGAGGTCCTTCGGAGTGTGCAGGACACTGCTAAGGACTTTTTATGACACTGAGAGGGACAGAAAAAGACTGAACAAGCTGGTCAGGAGGGCCAGCTCGGTCCTGGACTTTCCCCTGGAGACCATTGAGGAGGTGGGTGAGAGGAGGATGTTAGCAAAGCTGATATCCATCATGGACAACACCTCTCACCCCCTGTATGAGACTCTCCGTGCACTGAGCAGCTCATTCAGCAGTAGACTGCTGCACCCACAGTGCAAGAAGGAGCGCTACCGCAGGTCGTTCATCCCGTCAGCTGTCAGACTCTTCAACAGCAACATCTGACAACACCAAATGTAGCACTGTCATGTCTGCTGCATGACTGTTTCACATTCTGTGCAATATTCCTCATATAAATATTTTTGTATATATATATATCTTGTAAATATTCTTGTGAAAATAATTTTCTTGTACAGCCCTTTTCCAAAAGTGCATTATTTTTTAAAATATTTTTTGTATATTTTTAACAGACACATTTTCTATTTTTTTAATCTTTATTTAATTTTTTTATAATACACTGTCCACTCTTAACTTTCTGTCTGTGCTTTGAGCTGCTGTGACATATGAATTTCCCCAGTGTGGGATCAATAAAGTTTATCTTATCTTATCTTATCTTTATCTTTAATCTTTATCTTTATCTTATCTTACCATCAGCCTTCCATAAAAAGATCCTTCTTCTAGACACTGGCACCTGAGCCCTTCCTTGCTAAGCAGCCCTCCATTTGTTGAATATATTGGTAAAGAGCTTAAACAATTAATTTCTGAAAATAAATCACCTGAGGTGTTCCTACCACTATGTGGGAGGCAGCAAATGTGTGCCTTTATGGGAGCAATCATATCCTACACTTCAGCACAAAAGAAAACGGCCCTGAAAACCCAGTTGGAACTGAAGAAGAATATTAAGGAGATGGAAGAGGAATTTAAAAGCTCATCATCTAAATCTATTGGGAAACAGTTAGATGCCACAAAACAGGCTTTACAAATCTGGTTATTAACCAGGTCAAGTGCTTGCCAAAGCACTAGCCACTAGCACTAGCCAAAGTGGGGACAGGTTTAGCTACAATATCAGTGCTCCAAGACACCAATGGAGTCAGATGTCACAAATCCACAAAAATAAATAAAGTATGAAGGCCTTTTACCAGAAACCATATTCACCAGATGGCCTTACCTCAGAGGAGACAAGGCAAAGATTTTCGGATAAAATAAAATTACCTACTCTCTCCGAGGATAAAAGAAAGACCTATGCAGATCAGTCACAAAGAGGGAGGTGGTGAAAAGTATTCAGGCAATTAAAGGAGGGAAGGCTGCAGGACCTGATGGGTACTGCCCAGAATTCTATTAAAAAAAAAACAAAACAAAAAAAAACTGGGGAACATGCTCATAGGCCCTCTTGCATATATTTACAAAGACTCTTAAAAATTGAAAATAAATTGCTTTTTAAATAACTTGCTAGGAGGTTAGAAATGCTTCTCCCCTGCAATTATCAATGCAGACCAAACATAATTTATTCATGTACGCAACTTACATACATCAGACAACTGTTATATATTATCCAATTCACAAACCAGTTTAAAGAAGACCTATTATGCTTATTTCCAGGGTCATATTAACATTCATATTTAATATTGGGGTCAAGTGGAATAGATTTATATGCTTTAATGTTATAAAAAAACACATTATTTGTCTTATACTGCCCATTGCTGCAGCACCTCTGTCTGAAAAGCTGTGTTTGGAGTTATGTCCCCCCAGCAGCCCTGTGTGCTGTGATTGGTCAGCTCACTCAGTCTGTTGTGATTGGTGCAATGCTTAGAGCGTGTATGGGCCCCAGATGGCACTGGGTTCTTAAACACCTTCACAAGGATGAGCCTCATCCGGTCATCTACAGTCTGTTAAAGATTGCATTTAAGTACTGATTTCCTTTTGTTTTTAAATTAAGTGCTTCCCTGAATCCACCTTTCCTACATATATTTCAAGTGTTGCCACAACTATTTCATGTATGTTGGGTCTGTTTTTGCAGCCTTTGCTGAGGGTAAAACTAAATTAAAAGGATACATTTTGCTTTCCTAAGATTTTTTTAAACTCTGCTAATAGCTCACAGTAACATATACTGCTTGCTCCATTTAAGTTTCTCTCTTTTTCCTTCAACTCAACATGAGGTCTTGTACTTGGTTTGAACCTATGTTGATAACAGCTGAAAGCTGAACCCCATTGATAAAGCAAGAAATTCCACTAATTAACCCTGATAAGGCACACCTGTGAAGTGAAAACCATTTCAGGTGACTACCTCTTGAAGCTCATCGAGAGAATGCCAAGAGTGTGCAAAGCAGTAATCAGAGCAAAGGGTAGCTATTTTGAAGAAACTAGAATATAAAACATGTTTTCAGTTATTTCACCTTTTTTTGTTAAGTACATAACTCCACATGTTCATTCATAGTTTTGATGCCTTCAGTGAGAATCTGCAATGTAAATAGTCATGAAAATAAATAAAACGCATTGAATGAGAAGGTGTGTCCAAACTTTTGGCCTGTACTGTATATAGTGGTGGTGGCGATTCCACAGTGGTGGAAAATAGTTTTCGGACACCCTTAAAATTTTACACAATCTCAAATATTATCATGAAATATTTGTGGAAAAATCTTTTTTCTGTTTCAAAAGGTGTGGCTGCATTAGACAGACACAAACAAATACAAATGATATTTTTTTGTTTATTGTTTACAAGAAAAACTAACAAAACTAAATTCTTGATAGTTTCAATACATCAGTTCTCAACATTGGCGGTATCAAAGTCAACATACAGAGAATGTATTCAAAACTGAACAAAAAATAAATAAACCATCACATCATCAAATTAATATTTAGTAGTCCTGCCATTAGCACGCAGTAGAGCTCTAATCCTGGCTGGCATGTTCCCCACGAGCCTTTCACACTGTTGAGTGGTAATCTTGTCCCATTCTTCTTGAATTACTGCTTTTAATTCTTCTAAATTCTTTGGTTTACGCTTTGAAACAGACCTTTTGATAATCCATCACAGATTTTCAATGGGGCTCATGTCCGGGGATTGAGCTGGCCACTCTAAGACCTGGATACTGTGCTCCTGCAGCCAAGTTCTGCTGGCCCTGGATGTGTGGCAAGGGGCATTATCTTGTTGAAACATCCAGTTTTGACCTCGACGGAACAGTGCACGTGCAGAAGGGAGCTGTGGGTTTCGAGAATGGCACAATACTTGGCAGAATTCAATGTGCCGTCACAGATAGTGAGATGACCAACACCAGCAGCACCGATGAATCCCCAGACCATGATACTGCCTCCACCATGCTTGACAGTGGGTACTGTACATGCTGGAGATAATGCTTCGCCTGGCCTTCTGGGTACCCTCACATTAGCGAGGAAGGAGGGGGAAGTTAAAGCTGGAAACTGGACTCATCTGACCACGGAATCTTCTTCTTCTTGCGTGCTTGGGCCCAACGACGCCGGGCTAACCTCTGTCTCTCATTGATCAGGGGCTTCTTGACAGCCTTGTAGGACCTTAAGCCATGATCTAAAAGTCAGCCACGTACAGTGCGGGTGTAACACTGGACACCAGTTTGGTTTGACCACTGCTGCTGAAGCTCCTGTGATGTCATTTGGCGGTTTTCCCTGCACATGCGGATCAGGATGCGGTCATTTCTTGCTTGAGAAACCCTTGGACGCCCAGATCTTGGTTTGTCTTCCAAGCTGTTGGTTTGTCTGTATTTCTGCAGAGTGTATCCAACTGCTGAAGGACTGCATCTGCACTTCCTGGCTATCTGGTGGCAGCTATACCCTTCCTGGCTGAGAATCTGTATCTTCAGGCGTGTTTCCTGCGTTAGGTTCCTTGTTTTAGCCATTTTTGTCTCTCAAGAACTTTCAAATGTGCTGGCTTTATATAGAAATGAAGCACGGCAACAAAAATTGTGTCTGTTAATAAAAAGCCCGACCTTCATTAGTGGATCACTGGTACCAGAATGACCCAATACTCAAAATTTCTTATGTATTTTTGTATTTATGTATTTTTATGGAACCAATCACTTTTAAGTACTTTTAGTACTTTGACTGTGACTGTACTAAAAGAATTTGCACTTGAAGACCTAAGAGTGATTCTTAATGCAATATTTCACAAATGCATGGGGTGTCCGAAAACTTTTTCCACCACTGTTGTTTTTTCCCTTTTTTTCATAACAAAGTAACAAAGTCAAAGGCATGTGATAATGTGATGCAGAAATATGTATTCTGAATCTTTTGGGAAACAGCATTTCAGTACTGTAAAATATTTCCAGGTACTGTACCTCAGACACAAGAACACATATAATTTCTGTGTTACGTTACGTCGTGATGCCAGCTAATTGTTTGAGCTAGTGTTAGTTAGCTGCTTAGATCTGGCATCACACATTTAAATGTTTAAACTTTTGTCAATATGGACATGCTGCACATTGTTAGCTCTGTTAGATTCCCCACAAATCAATCATTAAATTCATCTTACTGAGACTAGCAGTATATCTTACTGTACGCAGAGTAGTAAAAGCATTTCAAAACAATGGCTTTGAATTGTCAGTTAGCTAACATCTACAGCTATAATGCTGTGTAAAACACAAAAGAAATGGGAGAAAGCATAATAGGTCCTCCTCAAAAGGCGATTCGCTATCAAACTCTGAGGGCAGCCACACATTTTGACAAAAAAATTGAGCTAATCCCTCAAGCTAGCAGCAGTTAGCTGCTTACATCGAGCTAGCGGCAGTTAGCTGCTTTGATGGGGCATCACACATAAAAATGTTGAAACTTTTGTCAATATGGACATGCTGCACATCTTAGCTCTGTTAGAATCCCCACAATTCAGTCATTAAATTCCTCTTACTGAGACCACCCAGCTGGCAGTGTCACTTACTGTAGGCTGAGTGGCAAAAATCATTTTAAAACAATAATTTTGGTTAGCGAGTCAGCTGAGGCCTACAGCTAAGCACTGGGTGTACAGTCTAACATTAGCTCCTTCAGCCATTTCCTCAACACTTCAACACTCGGTAGCAGCTTCCTTGTTTGTTTTTTTTACACAAGTTCACAACTCATAAAGCATACTTACAGGTTGTCATCCCAAATTTCTAGATTTGCCCAACAAAGTGGGAACTGCCCCATCCTTTAGGAGTACCCACTGTGGAAATCCAGCTGTATACTGTTGACAGTTTGTGAAGCAGTCCTCAGAAAAATGGAGGGAACACAATAAATTCTCCAGGTTGTATTGCTGAGGAATAGTATTGAAAAATAAATTCCAACCACTTATTCTTCATTTCTTTTTCTTTTGGCAGTCCAAGCAAGGATAATTTGTGGTCACACTGACAAAAGCTGCATCTTCTAGACATCTCCTCAACAGCTCAAACTCTCTGTAGCCTCTGCTCCAGCTCTGCTCAAAGCAGGTTTGTTTGGGGGTGCGGCTCAGTGACCTGCAGGCGGGCACTGTGTGCATAGCTAACAAGATGTGTACTAAGCTGACCTTCTAGAGGCATAAAAATGCTATATAACACACTTAAGAAGAGGGAAACCCTAAAAAGCATAATAGGTCCTCTTTAAAAAGAAAGCACTTGCTATTTCTTTAGTCACCGAAAAGGTGTTCATTAGAGTTGAGTGGCACTATCTCTATAATGTCCTAGACAGGTTTTGTTTAGAGGGACATTTTTTGAAGTGGATCCAAATGATTTGCCACTCCCCACGGCCTATGTTATAACAAATCGTCTACACTGAGGCTCCTTCCCCCTGGAAATGTCCACACGCCAGCGTTGCCCCAAGCCCTCTACTCTTCACAGTCACACTAATGCCACTGGCAGAATCAATAAGGCAACATGAGGATGTGAGGGGTGTGGCTATGGAAGAGACCATGCATAAATTGCATTATATGCTGATGACATCCTCTTAAATCTAAATCTAAAATCTGTCTCCTACACCCTAGATATAATAACAATGAAAAAAAAAGCTCTATCTCAGGCTACAAGATCAACTTAAGCGAATCCAAGGCTATGCCTCTAGACTGCTTCAGGGACACCAGTATATTAGCCAGTTTTCCTTTCAAGTGGTCATGTGTTGGTTTCACATAGCTGGATCTAAAAATCTCAGAAGATGTGGAAACTCAACTTAAACCCTATACTTACCACAGTGAAGTAAGATTTGACTCAGTGGCATGATCTTTTTTTTTTTTTTGAATGATGCACCGGTCAGAGTGGCAGCAAGTCTAAGTAGCTCCTGTTTTTAAGTCATTTTTGAGTGTGTTTTTCTTTTTTTAATGATTGTTAATTTTTTGAATGTGATGAGTTAAGTTGTGTACACGGGGGACGATCTTCTGGCTCTGAGAGGAACCACCTACGGAGTTAAACACCTGATACCGGCTGAGCTGAGGAAGCTCTTTCGAGGCTGCAGAGCTGAAGAAAAGCTAAAGGCTAGGAGGTGGAGATACAAGCCTCTCCTGCCGTCAGTAATAATGGGAAATGTAAATTCGCTGTCCAACAAGTGTGATGAACTGCTGGCATTGGTGAGGAGCTGACGACTCTACAGGGAGTGTAGTCTGATGTGCTTCACAGAGACGTGGCTGAATGACAACGTGCTGGACAGCTGTGTGAATCTGCCCAGCTTCTCTACTTTGCGAGCAGACAGAGACACGAAGGCAAGCTGCAAAAACAGAGGTGGGGGACTGATCCTGTTTGTAAACAATAAATGGTGTCTGTCCCCCGGGGACCAGTGCGACTTTCAGCTACCTACTGAGAGACCAGTCGGAAGGGATGGGAGTAGATCACTTCCTGACCTCCTGGATAACAGACTACCTGATAGAGCAGCCTCAGTGTGTCAGGCTTGGAAGCTGCGTCTCTGGGATAGTCAGGAGCAGCACTGGTACTCCACAGGGAAATGTGAGTCCTGCCACATATAAAAATACTCTGATGATACAGCTATTGTGGCTTGTATCAGGAGTGATCAGGAACGGGAGTACAAGGACCTCATGGAGCTGGTGCAGTAAGTGCTGTCTCCACCTAAACACAGCCAAAATCAAGGAGATGCTGGTGGATTTTAGAAGAAAGAGGTCACACCATCAACCAGTCTCCATACGGGGTGGTGCACACCTACAAATATCTGGGGGTCCTCCTGGATGATAAGCTGGACTGGTCCTCTAACACTGACGCCCTCTACAGGAAGGGGCAGAGCCGCCTTTCTTCCTGCGGACACTGAGGTCTTTTGATGTGTGTGTGTGAAGATGTTGACCATGTTCTATCACACAGTGGTGTGCACTTTTCTATGTTGCAGTGTTTTGGGGAAGCAGCTTGACAGACAAAAACACCAAGCGTTTGAACAAGCTGGTTAAATGAGCTGGCTCAGTGCTTGGCAGGAGACTGGACCCACTAAAACTGTGGTGGAGAGGGGCACATTGAACAAACTGAAAGCTATAAAGGACAATAGCAGACACCCTCTCCACAGCCTCCTGGAGCAGCAGCAGCAGTCAACTCATCTCACTACACTGCAGAACAGAGCGATTCAGGAGAACCTTCATTCCCACAGCAAAAAATTTTTTTTGTCTTTTATGAGCTGCTGGACAGCTGAATTTCCTCTCTGGGATAAGTAAAATTCTATTCTATTCCATTCCACTTGCGCTTCTTGCTCGTATAATTCTTATAAAGATGAATGTACTCGCTCAACTTTTATACTCACTGCAAATGTTGCCTCTGTGCATCTCCAAGAAAATTAACAAGGACATTAGAGAGATCCTTCTCAAAATGTATCTGTCATGGTAAAAGGCTGGGACAGAGGTTAAATTCTCTGTAATTATCTAAAAATAAAGCTGGATTAGCAGTACCCAACATGCTTTTTTTTATAATTGGGCCTCACACATTTGTACTCTTTGGACATAGTTACATTCATAGGCTTGAAACCTGTGTGGACTCTTGGGCATGCTCTCTAGAGTCCCTGTGGAGCTAATGTTATACTTCATACTTTATTAATCCTGCAAGGGGAAATTCAAACTTTTCACTCTGTTGTCATTTACTTATATATACACACAGGCCTGAAATACACACACATCCACAAACAGGACCTGTACATGCATTAAATGGAGAGATGTCAGAGTGAGGGGGCTGCCCATGGAAAGGTGCCATGAGCAGTTGGGGGGTTGCCACCCCCAAGTGAGACATATGTGACATGACACGTGACATGTAAACTGAAAAAATGAAAATACACATTAAAAATAACCTACTGATTATCAACTCTAAGTGTGGCAGGAGATCTCTAAATACATGGACAGACAAGATGTCAAATCCATGCTGTCCTTCATCTGTAATTATCAGGACTTTCTACAAGGCCTGAGATTCTCTTCATTTAAATCATGGCTTGGCAAAGGTGTTCACTCAGTAGGGGATATATGGGGGTATTTTTGTGTCTTTTTGTCGCAATACTATAAAACTGTTTTGAGAGCATATTTCTTGAACTGCAATCAAAAATCAAGTTTGTAAGTAAAAACGTATGATCATTTTGCTTGCAAATCAGTCCTCTATGCTTGCAAGGTAGAACATTTTGCTTGCAAATCAGTCCTCTTTGCTTGTAAGTTAAAACGCTTTGCTTGCAGATCAGTCCTCTTTGCTTGCGAGTTAAAAAGTTTTGGTTGCAGATCAGTCCTCTTTGCTTGCGAGTTCAACTGCACTTAATGGGCGGGGCCTATGCTGATGGATGAGAGAAGAGTTTCTCTTGGTGGGCTTGACGTGGCTCCAGAGCGGGCTACACCCACAATTCCCTCTCTCCCACTGGAAACACTCGACAGTTGGGAGATGCTTTTTGAGCTACCGGGAAGTAAGCTGATAGTCTGTCGCTTTTTTTAATTGAAATTTTTCCCATGTGTAATGATTTATATAGGCAATGTCAGCACACAACAGACAAGACAGAGCAGAAGAGCGCAACAGCAGCACCATAAACAAATCTATTATATTGCGATGTATTCCCATGTATGTTGCTAATGCCAGTCAGCGGGCAATGGGAAACACTGGCCGAGGCTCTGTCCTTTTATACAGCCTGTATACAGCGACAGAGGCAGTTAGCCATTAGCAAAAAACATGCATGCTAAAACTACTTTTTGCAGCAGCAGCACTCTGCACCTGAGAACTTACCACTAGCAGGGTGCTGCCAGGTCATGGTGGTAACACACCCCATAGAGTAATCTGTGCATGTTAACATTAAGTGATATTCTACATTTGTTTCTTTATTATTCAGTCAAACACAGTACCAGTATCATGTCGCATACCAGCAAAAGCCAGTCATAGTCAACCTGATTTACTCTGTCGCTGTATACAGGCTGTATAAAAGGACAGAGCCTCAGACTGATCTGCAAGCAAGACTTTTTAACTCGCAAGCAAAGAGGACTGATCTGCAAGCAAAACTTTTTAACTTGCAAGCAAAGAGTACCGATTTCTAAGCAAAATGATCATACGTTTTTACTTACAAACTTGATTTTTGATTGCAGTTCAAGAAATATGCTCTCTTTATATGATTGCAACAAAAAGACACAACAATATCTCCACAGGGATATGTTTAAGGATAAGACCTTGATTTCCTTTCTGAAACTTAGAGACAAATTTAAACTCCCTAAAAATTACTTTCTCTGATATTTACAATTGCATTTAATTAACTCGTTTGTAAAGGCTGCGGAGCATACCTCCATTTACAGTGAGGCAGAGAAGTTCATCCTTGAGAGTAAGGACTTAGATCACGTAATGTCTCTTTCCTATTTAATTCTTTGATAAATGTGACACAACCAAATTCTCATGAAACTGGGAGAAGACCTAGGTAACGAATACAGTGAAGATGAGTGGCATCAGGCATACATCTAGTACAATCAACCTGCATTAGCAATAGGATTGTGTAGATCAAATATAAACTATTACATTGCCATTCCTACTGGGTTTGCCCGCTAAAGAAGGAGCACTCTTCCATAATCATTATAAACTGCTGGACAAACTTTTGTTCCTTGGTTGCAAATGCATCCTACTGAAATGGTAAAGGTTCTCCACCCACAGTATCAGTATAGAACAGGGAGGTGCAGGAATAAGTGCTGTCCTTAGCGATGATGAGGCCTCATTTCTTAAAATCTGGAGCCCTTTCCTAAATTATTTACCATCCGCACTCAAACTGGTTTGGTGTCGATGCTATTGTTGTCTTTTTCCCCCTTTTGCTCTCTTTTATTTATTTATTATTATTATTATTTTAATCATGTTTTTCATGTTTTCTGACTTTACCATGTTAAAAGGGTTATCATTGTTAATTTGCAATAACAGCAGACAGCTGCTTTTAGTGACATATGGATAGCCCAAATACAAAACAAACTGACATATATCTGACCTCCTTGCTGATGAAGTAGAAAGTGTTGACATACGCAGCTCCACCCAGCAGACCCTCATAGAGAACAATAACGAACACCAGCCAGACACTGGGCAGGAACTGGTAACGCACAGCAAACAGTAGCAGAACTGCATTCAACACCTGTGGAGGGCAGAGAACCTCCAAATTAACACTTTGATACAAAAAAATGGGCCAGCAGTTGCAAGTTGAACCTTACAGTTAACAGTTAAGAATTTTTGAAGACTGCTGTATGAGGTTATCATCTGTAGTCAGTGTATTACATGAAATGGCGGTCGCTGCAGTCCCTGTTTGGAGAAGTAGTCGGGACAAGCACCCCAGAATATCAGCAATGCATTACTGTGGATTAGGTTTAGCAGCAAAACACCTTTAAGCCACTTCAAAAAAGGCCTGTCTAAAAGAAATCAATATCAGTCTATGTGGACACCATATTTAGAATGTTTTCATAGCTTTACTTTGCTGTCAGACCGCCCTTTCCTTTGGCACTACATTTTCTCAACCGTATAACTTCAGTATTCCTGCACAAAAGTGCAGCTGTGCTGTGTACTGTGTTACGCCGCAGGTGAGCTGTTTGGGTCAGACTTTTAGCAGTATAAAAGAGAGAACAAGTACAAGGAAATTAAAAAACTGAGTGATTATGACAACTACTACAAAATGCCGACTGGAGAGAAAAGGATATCTTTGTAAACCAAAGTATAGAGAAGAAGAACTTTAGTGGAGGGAGACCAAACTGGGCCAAAAAACAGAGAGGGGGGATAGATTTCTGTGGAAGCTGGGGGCCCAGAAAGAGCAGGAGCTATCTGTGAACTGTAAATGCATGCTCATGGATACAGAGAGGCTTGGTTACAACTGAACCTCAGGATCTTTTTGAACCAGGAGATGCCAGCGCCTCACACCACTGTTTTTAGGGTTAGTGGTTTTACTTATTTGTAGGTATTTAGCCTAATTTTACCTCAGTTATTCAGCACTGGATATTTAAAGTTAACAAAACAACATCTAAATTACAATTAAATTAAAGAGAGGCATTTTGCGCCATGCAGTATGAATGTAAGCCCTGCACATTATCTGAAAAAAAAAACCCAACTTAAAGTTTTTTGTGATCAAATATTTTCTTTTTCTTTATTGCGAATCTGAGTCAGAAATTACAACCGCTTTTGCGAGAGGACATCTCTCCAGTTTCCCACTGTGCTGTGTTAAAACTCCAGTCTACTCGAGCATTACTGCGGGGAGGAGGACTGCTGCCTGACAGCTCTGTACTTGTGGCGGGCAGCTGCATGACAGTTAAGCGGCCTTGTACATTAATATAACACTAATTACTTTAACTGAGTAACATTCCTGGTGCCAACTAGCGAGGGGGCAGACATTTATTGACCTATATTCTACTGAAACAATACAAAGACAAGATATTTAATGTTCAAACTGATAAACTTTGTTTTTTTGTAAATACCCACTCATTCTAAATTTGATGCCTGCAACATGTTCCAAAAAAGCTGGGACAGGGTCATGTGGCACTGTGTTACATCATCTTTTCTTCTGACAGCACTTAAGCGTTTGGGAACTGAGTACACAAATTGTTGAAGTTTTGAAAGTGAAATTCTTTCCATTCCTGCTTGATATACGACTTCAGTTGTGCAACAGTCTGGAGTCTCCTCTGCCATATTTTGCACTTCATAATGCCACACATACTTCCATGGGAGACAAGTGGTACCCGCACTCTTCTACGATGAGGCCACGCTGTTGTAACACAAGCAGAATGTGTCTCACTGTCTTGCTGGAATAAGCAGGGACATCCCTGAAAAAGATGTTGCCTTCATGGCAGCATATGTTGCTCCAAAACCTATATGTACCTTTCAGCATTCAGAGTGCCTTCACAGATGTTATCCATAATGCCATGGACACTAACACACCCCCATAACATCACAGATACTGGCTTTGAACTTTGAGCTGGTAACAATCTGGATGGTCCTTTTCCTCTTAAGCCCAGAGGACACAATGTCCATGATTTTCTAACACAATTTGATCCCAGATGAGTCAGTGGTGTTTCTGGATGTTGTTGATATATGGCTTTCACTTTGCATGGTTAAGTCTTAAATTGCATTTGCAGATGCAGCCATGAACTGTGTTTATAGACTATCGTTTTCAAAAGTATTTCTGAGCCCATAGTAGTATCCTTTATGCAATCTTTTGATGGCAGCCTGAGGGATCCAAAGTCACTGACACTAAATGTTGATTTTTTTACCTTGCCCTTTACATGTAGAGATTTCTCCAGATTCTCTGAATCTTTTGGTGATATTATGGACTGTAAATGTTGAAATCCAGAAAGTCTTTGCAATTGTGCATTGAGAAACACTGATCATCAACTGCTGGACTAGACTATTTGCTCCAGCATTTTTTCACAAAGTGCCAATCCTTGCTTGTGAACAACTGAGCATTTCAAGGATGCTCCTTTCATACCCTATCATGATACTTTAATCTGTTACCAATTAACCTGTTTACCTGTGGAATGTTCCAAAGAGGTGTTTTTTCAAATATTCCACAAATATCTCAGTCTTGTTGCACCTGTGCCAGCTTTTTGGAACATGATGCAGGTGTCAAATTCAGACTAAGTGTAAAAAACAATAAAGTTTACCAGTTTGAACATTGTAACATTGCTTTGTACTGTATTCAATTAAATATAGATCAATTTTTTTTGTAAATTGTTGCATTCTGTTTTTTACATTTTATACAGTGTCCAGTGTTTCCCATACATTGACGAGACTCTGCCGGCCCACCATAGTCTAATTTGCCCCGCCATAGTCACCAAAAAAATCGGCAGATATAAAATGCCTCCGGTAAATGAACGCTGTAGCGCACCAGCGGAAGCGCCCCCCAAATCTATCTTATTTACATGACAGCATGGTCGCATGTTTACAATTCTCCTCTGCCCCCCCCCCACCCCCACCCCCACACACACACACACACACACACACACACACATACACAAACACATACACACACACTGTTAAGTGCCTGTGTGTTTTTGGCCCGCCCTGTGTGTTGTGGTTTTCCCTTTCTCTTTTTTCAGCATGCACCTGATCCTAATCATCCCTCATCATAGAGGATATAAGGGAATAAGGGAGGAGCATTGCTGGTGCCAGTGGGCCACAAGGCTGTGACAGTTGTGTGTCTTAAAGACCTGGGTATCAAGCAGAGTTTTGGCTTTGTGCAGGTCACTTGGCTTGCTGTGATTGAACTTCTCTTCTTTGTGTGTTTCCCCATTACAGGCGTTCCGGTTCCCTTTTGGAGCTCGTTTTTCGTTGGTGGTTCTTTTTCTCATTTTTCGTTGTAAATAAATTTCCTTTTTAACCAGCTATTTGTTTGACTTGCCTTTTTCTTCTTTTGAAGGTCCCCCTATTTATTTATGTTACTCCCCCCATCCCCTAGACCTCTGGCGGGGACGTAACATATTTGGGGTCTCTTCCGGGATCTTTCAAAAAAGGAAAACAAAGGTCAATAAAAGTAAATAAGTTTCAGCGGTCTGTGCGGTCAGGTGTGACGTCAGCGCACCGGTGTGTCATTGCTCATCAGTGCCTGCAGCTGCCCCAGTTTAGACAGGTGAGTGCTCAGCTAGACTGTACCGGCTATTCCTTCAGGCACTTGTTTTTTATTTTAGTTTGTTGTTCTTGGAGCGAATCCTGGGTGGAGGTTTAAGATCTCTGGCGGGGGTAGGTGTTCAGGACTTCAGTCGCTGTTTTGCTGCCTTTGAAGTCGCCCCGAGCCCGGAAAACTCCAGAAGACAGGTAGGTTTAAATTTTGTTAGGCAGGTGTCTGTGGTTAGTTTGTAGGTCGAGACTGATAATAGCTTGTGTGTGTTGCTGTGTCAAATCTACCGAGGTAAGTTAAGAGTGTTGTTTGTAGCTTCGGCTGCAGTGGCAGCTGCAGTTAGCTCCGGTGGTTGCTGGTAGCGTGTTTAGCATGTGTTTTTTCTTCTTGGTGAGTATGTCAGTATTTGACTTAGCTGGGTTTGTGGCTAACCCCATGCTTAGTGAACTCGATCACCACCAAAAAGCCGACTTGTGTTTGACTGCCCAATATCACAACGTTAGTATTGCTGGCTCCTTAAGAAAGCGAGAGCTGAAAGCCGCTTTGCTAGAGAGCCTGGTGGAAAAGGTGTGTTACACCTGTCTGAGGAGCATCCCGATCCTGTCGTCTCAAATGATGATGCTCCAGCATTATTCAGTGCCTCCAGTTGCTCTGATTCTCCGGTGGGGGAGGCGGTCGAGCCGCAGCCGGTTAGCAGTACTCAGGTAGGCCGAGGTGACGAGGAGGATGAGAAACCATTTACTCTTCCTCCATTTGATCCACTCTCTGCCTTCTCATCTTTTGGTTCCAGGTTAGATGCTAGAGTGAAAGTGCGTCTAGCTTGCCTTCAGCTGGCGAGAGAGGAGCGGGAGCACAAGTTTCAGCTGCGCAGGAAGATAAAGCTGAAGAGGCTGGAGGCAGAAACAGCCATTCAACTGCATCAGCTGGAGATACAAGCGAGCTTAGCCCCTGCTGCTGTTAGCATGCAGTTACAGCCTGGTCCAGAAGCCACATTTGACGGTGGTAAGCACATTTCTTTGGTCCCCGTTTTTCGTGAATCTGAGGTTGAATCATATTTTGCTGCATTTCAGCATGTGTGGGCGATACTCTTACAATGTAAGTTGTCAGGTAAGGCTCAGGAGGCTTGTGCTTCTCTTTCAGTCGAGGATAGCTTAAATTATGACCTGGTTAAAGGTGCTATCTTGTGTGTTTATGAGCTTGTGCCTGAAGCCTATAGGCAGCGTTTCTGCGTCCTTAGAAAGGTGTCAGGGCAGATGTACACTGACTTTGCTAGAAGGAAGAGTGTTACATTTGATCGATGGTGTGCCTCATGCAAAGCTGATGATCATAAAGCTTTACATGAGCTTATGCTCTTAGAGGAGTTTAAAAATTGCCTCCCTGAACCGTGTCGTAGTGTACCTAAATGAACAGAAGGTGAGTACTCTGCAGCAGGCTGCATCTCTGGCAGATGAGTTTGCACTCACTCATAAGGCCTTATTTGTGAAGCGCACTCTTCTGCTCAGAAGTCCAGTGAGGCTACAGACCCCTCTAACCCTGTGCCAGTTCCAGCTGTGAAAGCTGAGAAGTTGTGTTTTTACTGTAATAAGCCTGGTCATTTGGTAGCTGACAGCAGCTGCTGTGACCAGGAAAGGGGTAGGACTGTCAAAACTGTGGCTCCTGTGTGCAGTGAACAGCCTTCAGCTGCCAAAGAGCCAGATGCGTGTTTTAAACCCTTCATTTTTTACAGTTTTGTGTCTCTCACAGGACGAGCTGAGGATCAGTGCCTGGTCAAGGTGCTGTGGGACACTGCGTTTTCACAGTCCCTCATCCTCTCCAATGTCCTGCCTTTGGACGAGAAATCTGCCTATGAGGCGAGTGCTGTGGTGAGGGGGATTGATATGGGTTTTGTGCCAGCTTCATTGTATCCATGTGCAATCCAAGTTGGTAGCCGGTTTCTATCAGGTCGCTGTTCGCTCATACTTCCCTGTTGATGGTGTTGAGTTCATTATGGGAAATGATATAGCAGGAGGTAGGGTCTATCCAGTCCCTGAAGTGGTGGATGTTCCCATTCTTGGACTTGACAATGACGGTCTAGCCCGAAATCACCCAGAAGTGTTGATGCTCAGGCCCATAAGCAACCTGTCTGACTCTTTGTTCCCCTCTGTGTTGTCTGAAGACAGGTTGCCCTCTGTTGTCTCAGGTGGTGATGTGAAGGAGGCTGTGCTAGAGTCTGTCACTGCTCCAGCAATTTCACTTCTGCTGACATGTGAAGCACTCATCAGTACTCAGAAAAATGACCAGTCTCTTGCAAAGTGTCATGCTGCAGCGGTGGATGGTGCCAGTAAGTGTACTGACAAACAGTCATTTTTTATTGGTAATGGTGTGTTGATGAGGAAATGGACCTCCAAAACCAGTTGATTCAGGTGAGGACTGGGGCACTGTATTTCAGATTGTCGTGCCTAGTAGTAGCCGTCAGCATATTCTGGAGCTAGCCCATGAACACGTGGTCTGGTCACTTAGTTGTCACCAAAACCTACAGTCGTGCGCTGAAACATTTTTTCTGGCCAGGAATGAAATCCGATGTTGCACGTTTCTGTAGAACCTGTAGTACATGTCAGGTTGTAGGCAAACCAACCCAGACTGTGTCTCCAGCCCCCCTGCATCCAATACCAGTGGTTGGTGAGCCATTTGAACATTGTGGTCACCACGTGCGTGGAACTTTAAAGTTGTTGAAAAAGCAACTTGTGTCTTCTTCTCCTGGAAAATCTAATGTGTTGGATTTTGGTTCCAGGTGTAAAAAGCGTTCGCAGCGTGCACGCATGTTGGCGAAGGAAGCTCTGTCTTCTTCCCGAGACAGCATGGAGCAGCACTTTGACAGGAAAGCTCCCTCCTGTACCAACGTGCTAGAACGTGACATTGATGCTGGTAACTCTGTTAAATCTCTCCTGCGCAGTGCTCCCATGTTGTCTGTTCAAAACTTCTCTGCCATTCCAGTTAGAAATGTACAACTATAGTTAGCGGCTGATGCATTGGGCCCGGAAGGCTCAACAACATCGAGATTAGGCACAAGAAAGGAGCAGATAACGTGGTGGCAGATGCACTGTCCAGAGGGTGAGACTTTCTGACAGGTGTGAGTATGAAATGTTTAGGTAAGGATAGGTAAGGTGTTATTTATATACGGATGGCAGTGTTTTGTGTTAAATGTTTACATAGTCTACACTAGATGTTTGATTTTATGGGAGGGGGTGTTACGTGCCTGTGTGTTTTCAGCCTGCCCTGTGTGTTGTGGTTTTCCCTTTCTCTTTTTTTCAGCACGCACCTGATCTTAATCATCCCTCATCATAGAGGATATAAGGGAATGAGGGAGGAGCATTGCTGGTGCCAGTGGGCCACAAGGCTGTGACAGTTGTGTGTCTTAAAGACCTGGGTATCAAGCAGAGTTTTGGCTTTGTGCTGGACATTTGGTTAGCCGTGATTAATCTTCACTTCTTTGTGTGTTTCCCCATTACAGGCATTCTAGTTCCCTTTTGGAGCTCGTTTTTCATTGGTGGTTCTTTTTCTCATTTTTCATTGTAAATAAATTTCCTTTTTAACCAGCTATTTGTTTGACTTGCCTTTTTCTTCTTTCTGAAAGATCCCCCTATTTATTTGTGTTACTCCCCCCATCCCCTAGACCTCTGGCGGGGACGTAACAGACACACACACACACACACACACACACACACACACACACACACACACACGCACGCACACACACACACACACACATGCACAAACACAGGTGAGCACACTAGAGTGAGGCTCAGGCCACATTTTCCTGACTGAACCCGACCTGAGTCTGAGACAATTATAAGCAAGCCCGACCCGAACGCGACGCAGTTTCTTACCTGACATAGTTATTGTTATGTCAATGTGTAAATGACCATCAAAATGCTGCGGTTAAGCACAGTCAAAGATGCCGCTCACACAGCTCAATTGGAGCGGAGCCTGTGTTGCGTTCACGCGTTGTCATGTAAATACACTCAGTGCAACTGGCCACAGCTGTTTTCATTTCTTGGTTTTAACAACCTGAAAAAAACGCAAGCGTGCACCATCCTAAAAATTTTTAGAAAAGTTTTGCATCAGCGTAACTGTGTGCAACAGCCCTTTCTTACCTAAACAGCTGACCTGCAGCATAATACAGTGCACGGCACACTTGAGCTTTTAGGAATTTAGGAATACAGATGTTAAATGGTTGAGAAAATTTAGTGCCAAAGGAAAGGCCTGTCTGTAGGCAAGGTAACATAGTGAAAGTATTTTCAATATAGACTTGGACAGAAATACATTTTTTGATAGGCCTTTTTCTGAGTGAGTAAAATACATTTTGCTGAAAACCTTCATCCAGAGTAATGCACTGCTGAGCAGCTAGGGTGTTGCAGAGCATGCAGACCGCCATCTACTATGTGTCATACACTGACTATAGGTAAGTACCTCATACAGCTCCACTTAAAAAAATCCAAACTAACGATGATAGGTACGTGTGTGTGGTTCTATAAAAACAAAATCAGAAAGACATATGAAATGTTGTTTCATCCAAAGCTACTATTTCTCACCTGCAACAAAGAAAGACCCCACAGTTTCCTGATCTTCACACAGCACAGGGAGGATCGAGACACCAACACACCAACTTGGTACAGTGCCTGGTACCTGAGCACACACACAACAAATTACTAAGTTAAAACCTAAGTCCTCAGATAATTTAAATAAAGTAATTTCTTCAGAATAATACTGAGTAATGAGTTGAACTAACCAGCGATACTGCTCTGCATGGGACATGAAAACTTTGGGGAAATACAGTAGTTCCATCTGAATGAGGAGAGGTCTACATTATTCTGGGCTCAATATTATGACAAAGTTTGTTATATTTTTTAATATTTAAATATTTTTTCAATACATGACATCTCATACAGAATAGACCACAAGCACCATGCAGTAAGATAAGTGTGATGCCAGAGGGCACCAGAATACTTACCAAGCCCTGGTTGATGAAGTATTCAGCAAAGTATACCAATCCCAGAGGAAACACAAACTTCAGCAAGCCCTGCTCACAGGAATCAAGTGCAGTAATAGTGTAACCACACAAATACCCAAATTTAAAGTGAAGACATGAGTGCACTTACTTTGATGACGTGAAGTTTCTCTGTTAAGTTGAGTGTGCTGGTGGTCCTGTCCTCTGTTATATTGAGGGGAGGAGAACAAGGCTTGTGTAGTTAGTTAGATAGATAGATAGATAGATAGATAGATAGATAGATAGATAGAACGAGATTATAGCAGCCAGGAGTGGTGTTACCATAATATAAAAATAGAAGAATAAAAATAGTTAGAATATATAGTTAAAATATACAAGATCTACAAAATACAAGAAATTACAAAAGGTGCAACAGTACAACAACAGTCCACAGTACAACAGTGCAACAGTTATTCAGTAACATACAGAACTACTTTCAGTTCATTCAAATAAACAGTGTGATGCAGTACCTGTGTATGACATGACAAATGCAGGGGCTTCTCTGGGTAACTCCAAAGACAATGGGACCAGGCACAGCTGCCTTGTCCCAAACTCCTCCTAACTATGCTTTTATTTTATTGTTATTAAAGGTCCAAGCAGCAACACTGGCTGCTGGAGCCGTATTGGGTTTTTTTTGTTGTTTTTTCCTGCTAAAAGTGTTCCTATAGCAGAAACTGTTGGACCAAAAGTCACCACCTGTTTCTTAGGCACAAAATATGACACTCATTGTCCTCTTGGTGGTGCTCTAGCAATCACATTTACATTTTTACGATTATCTCAAAAAAGGCTTGGTTAACAGGCAAAAATCTTTGACTGTTTCATGCTTTCAATTCACCTGCATCTTATTTTAAGAACTCGTCAGAAACTGTTGGGCTAATCTCGAAATTTTGCCAGGATCATCTATGTACATCAATGATCTAAAGCAGTGGTTCGCAATCTAAAAGTGGGTCACAGGTCCATTCTGAATGGACCACAAGTGACTCACAAACATGTCAATTTTGCAAAGAACACACTGTATTTTGAAGCACCATTTCCTGTTAAAGAGTAAGTGACTAATGGACAGCTACTTGACAGAAACAGTAAACTAGCTCAATAACATGACCAAAAGCAAGTGTGACACTAAATATATTTAACTGCCTGGACCTTGAACTAATGACTAAGGAGAAATCTGGACACCATGGCTGGACCAGTTGGGAACCACTGATCTAAAGTTATTGCCTCATTGCAACCTACACTCAATTCAGTCACTCATTATTTTTAAGAATATGTTAAATCAATTAACACTGATATCTCAAGTCTTCATTCAAATGCAACCAAAGCTGACACAGACATTTATTGGATACTAGATATCAAATATCTGAAATAGTGTTCAGATCAGTATAAAGGTCAGCCCGCTGTGATATTCAATATCTTGTTGTAACTTGTAATTAGGGCTGGACGATATAGCCTTTTTATCAGTATCTCGATATTTTTAGGTCATATCGCGACACACGATATATCACTGCATGAAAAGTTGGATTTTTGTCCCCGTAAACGCCCGGAAATCTTGCTAATTTTCGGCAGTTAACGACAATTTACAGCCTGTGAACGTCGCGTTCGCCTGTGCCACAAATTGTCGGAAATGAACCATGTGGAGAGCTCCCGGGAGGTGCCAATGGCTCTAATTAGCATATGAATAGCAGCGAAACTGCGTCTGGCTTGAATTTCCTCACTCCAGTATTGGATGAAACCACTACTTTTAAAAAAGAAAAATCATTCACGATTGGTTGGCAGATCTGTCGCTATTGGTCACCATGAGTCATTATAAATGTAAACCCCTCCCTTACAATAATAAAATAAAATAATTATTTTATGTTATGCTATCATGTTGTATATTCATGTCATTGTTATCCTATGGGCTACACTATTATTACCATCAAGGACATGAATGAATTTATTGTGTAAAGGAAAATTTGCAAGGAATATGTTTATTCAAAAAAAGAGCTTTATTGACACAGGCAAACACACAACTATGTACAAAAAAGTAGGAGCTGCCAACAACAAATCAAAATCCTACAGCGCCGTCAAGTGCCTATTTGCCGCCTCGGAGGTGTGGGCATCTGGCGGCATTCTATCCGAATGTGGTCCATTTTGCAGACATCTGTGGTGCACTGCCCTGTACTTTGGGTTCGCCTCCAATCTCGACTGCAGCGTGGCACAGACTTCGGTCAGCTCCTGGCTGCGAAACAACGGAGGTCGAGGAAATCGCTCGTAGTACGTCTTACAGGCAGCTGGAAAACAAAAAATGAGAGTGGTATTAAATTAAAAAAAAAATGGAAAAGTCACAGTAAAAAGTAAAAAAGGAAAACCGTGAAAGTTACTTACACACAATGGTGTCATTATCCGCATCAAGTAAATCCGGACTTGCAGACAGAGCTCTAAGTAAATAGGACGTCACGGCCTCGTTATGAGTCGAGGTCAGTCTGTGAAAAACAAAATGTACTGTTAAGATTGGTCAAGAACGTATCTCGAATGTTTCCTCATACAGCAGAATGAAAGCATATTCTTTAAACCTTACCCTTGCTTGCTACTGCTTCCTGTAAATTACAAGACCAAAAAATACAGTTTTATAAACAAACTTGGACTGGTTCTGCTTCTTCATTTGTTATTTTACTCTTAGCTTAGCTAGCAGTCACCGAAAATATTCTCACTGCAGTTTTGGGATTGTGCACCTGTCTTCTCTTGTTACAGTTAGTCTCCTCCACACGGTTTTTTGACTCCACAGCAGCCAACCTATCCTCAATGGACAGCAACCTGGAGTTTACTACGGTGAGCTGCTGATTCATATCGGCAGCAAACATAGCAAGCTGGCGAGACAGCCCACTGATAGCGCTCAGCAGTTTCTTCTCGCCGGTCTGCGGACTGGCTGAAAGGGGTTGATTGCATCCATGCTGAGGAGTTTCTGGGCTGTTGAAGGAGAGACGCCGTCCAGCCATTGTAGTTCACGAAACAGCAAAGCAGCGAAAAACATGTGAAATGGAAGAGAATGTCTGAATATACAGGAGTAAAAACATGACTGTTGATATGCTTGTCTTGCGAGGTCTTCCGTTTGAATCATGCCAAGCTTGCATGTGATTGGACGAGGGCTAGAAGGCTCGTCGGGCTCCTCCAATCAAATGCGAAGTCATTGTTTGCGGAAGAGGTCACTGTAGTCATGCCACAATGCACAGTGGTTGAGCTCTAGGAGACTGTGATGTTGTTTGCATGGAATGCACATTTGACCTTTGTGGCAAAGCCTGATTAAAACTTATTGTTGAAATAAATTGTTTTGTGTATCTTTTTTATTGAACATTGACCACTGCTAATGACCAGACACAGTAATCAATTTAGCATACTTTCATGAAATAAATCAATTCAAGCTAAAATGTAAGAGTCTATAATTAGGCTATACTAAGCCTCATCTATTTATACCAGAGACTTTCTTAAAATGAAGTTAATACCTTTTAGAAAAATGTCACCTCTGTGTGGGGAGTGAAAATCCCCCTGCTACCCTGATTTGCATTTCTATAGCTCACAGCATTGTCATTTACATGCCTCCCCTAGAATTAGGAGAAGGGGGGGTCATGGGGGGACAACTGCCAAGCAAGGCCCACGTCAATTTCCAACAGTTCCCGGCAGTTTTTTGTGTTGCCTGCAAATTGCCGAGTGCAATCGTAAACCTGAAATTCCACAACAATCTACAGTGCCGCTTACTGACGAAAATCCCACTTTTCATGCAGTGTATATCTCGACATTTTGCCTTAGCCTTAAATTGACACTTCTGATGCATACAATCACACCAGTATGATGATTCTATATGTCTACATTCAAACATTCCTCATACTGCATTAATATATGCTAATTTTAAACTTTCATGCAAAAAGGGGAAATCACAACAAAGTCAAACATAAAATTGTCATTTTAAAACTGAAAGTGCATATTTTGCGCAAGATTGTCACAGAAATATTTCAAAACAAAAAATTAGTGCACTTTTGTTCATGCTGTAACTACAATGTTTTAAAACAATAAAGGGCCTTTTTAATGCATGATATCACTAAGATGACATTTCAAAACAACACTAAATTAAGTGCACTTTTGTGCATGATGTCACACAGGTAATTTCAAAAACTGTAAAATAAAAATTAGCTGCATAATAGGAAATCAAATGGTGAAAAATAAAATGTATTTATTAAGGGTCCTACTTTTAGTTTTTTAGGCTATCACAATCCTATGGTTGCAGGAACAATGCTTAAACATAAAACAATGGCAACAAATGGTGAATGAGGTTCATTATAGAAAAGTTCACAGCTTTAGTTTTGGTTTCTTTTGTATGAAATGTATGGCACAAATAAAAAGTTCAAAAAATATCTAGCTACATTTTGTACATGGTGTGTGTTGTGTCTTTGTGACAACAACCAGTGAGTACCAGGTTGTTGAGAGGTTTTGTGCCAAAAACACAAGCCTAGGTGGGTTACTGCAGATGTTCTCCCTCTGTTTTTGACTATTTGATCTGGAACGGGAAGATGCCAGACTCAACTGCATCAGTGCTGGTTGCTTTGGCATTTTATTTGTTGTGGAACTGGCCGGACATGTTGACGAGCGGAGTTTCAAGCACTCATTTTCTAGTGGATAGATTTTCAAATGATGATATAAATTCGTTGTCCTGCTACCTTTTGTGGTGACGCTTTTGTGGCACATTTTGCACAACACAGTTGTTTGTTCAACATCTTCCATCTTGAACCCAAACCACTGCCAGACGGTGGATCCTGTGCTCTTTTTCTTTGGAGTTACTTCTTCCTCCATATTCCGTTTCTGTTCGCACATGCCGCTACCTTTCTGCTGAGCGAGGGTGTATGACGTAGCTTGCACGAGAGTATGGGATGCATGTACATGCGCTTCTTTTGTCTCTTCATGAGAAGGATAGGCGAGGAAGAGGGAGAAGAGCCTGTAGTTTAATGACTGCGGCTAAAAGCAACTATGTGACAATGTATACTCAAATATTCACGATATAGTCATTTTCTACATCGCACAGAGAATAAGCTGGGAAACATCGAGTATATTCGATATATTACCCAGCCCTGTTTGTAATGTATGCACAATATTTTCTATTTCATTGAATATTTAACCAAATGTCACCAGAAAATTTGGCAAAACATTAAAAACCAGCAGAACGATGTGAGATTTTTTCTTAAGAATTTTATTACCAACACTTTTTTTAATCACTAATTTTTTATTGCAACATGATCAATAGTCAATACAACATGTTGGTTCACATTGAGTATTTTTATCCCTATCACCATCCACCCATCCCAACCTAATCCTTGTCCCACTTCAGCTATGTCCCTCTCCCAAGCTTTCATTCCTGAAGTGGGCATTTATTTCTCTGAGTTTAACTTATCATAGATAAGATGAGATGAGATGAGATGAGATATTCCTTCATTAGTCCCACAGTGGGGAAATTTCCAGTGCTACAGCAGCAAAGTGGATAGAACAAAGATAGGGAACACCAGTAACAGACAATAAATAGCAACAAGCAATATAAACAATATATACAAGTATGAAAATTTTAAGAATTTAAAAGAGGAACATATGGAGTATAAAATATAGAAATAATGCACAATATATACACAATATATACAGTCTTTACAAATTTGCACTATGAGTGAATGTGCATTATAGTGCGGTCTATTTACAAGTCTTGTTGTGTGTGTGTGTGTGTGTGTGTGTGTGTGTGTGTGTGTATGTGTGTGGTCTACTGGGAGCACTGCTGGTTGTAGAGTCTGACAGCTGCAGGAAGGAAGGACCTACGGTAGCGCTCCTTTACACACTTTGGGTGAAGGAGCCTGTTGCTAATGGAGCTCTCCAGTGTTCTCAAAGTGTCCTGCAGGGGGTGGGAGTCATTCTCCATCATGGATGACAGCCTAGCCATCATCCTCCTCTCTCCTACCACCTCCACCGAGTCAAGGGGGCATCCCAGGACAGAGCTGGCCCTCTTGATCAGTTTATCAAGTCTCTTCCTGTCAGCTGTTGAGATGCTGCTCCCCCAGCAGACCATTCCATAGAAGATGGCTGATGCCACCACAGTGTCGTAAAAGGTCCTCAGGAGTGCCCCCTGCACTCCAAAAGACCTCAGTCTCCTGAGCAGATAGAGTCTGCTCTGGCCTTTCTTGTAAAGTGCAGTGGTGTTATGAGTCCAGTCTAGTTTATTGTTCAGGTGAACACCCAGGTACTTATAAGATGTGACCACCTCAATGTCTGTTCCTTGGATGTTCACCGGTGTCGGGGGGGAGAGTGTTCGCCTGCGGAAATCCACCACCAGTTCTTTGGTTTTCCCCGCGTTGATCTGGAGGCAGTTCCGCTGGCACCAGTGCAAAAAGTCCTGCGTCAGTTCTCTGTACTCTCTGTCGTCCCTGTCTGTGATGAGGCCGACGATTGCAGAGTCATCAGAAAACTTCTGCAGGTGACAGGTGGGTGTGTTGTATGAGAAGTCTGCAGTGTAGAGGGTGAAGAGGAACGGAGCCAGGACCGTTCCCTGCGGGGCCCCTGTGCTGCAGACGACCATGTCGGACACACAGTTCCGTGTCCTCACATACTGTGGATGGTTGGTGAGGTAGTCCAAAATCCAGTGTGTGAGGTGCTGGTCCACCCCGGTGTGCTCCAGCTTGTCCATCAGCAGTGCAGGCTGGATGGTGTTGAAAGCACTGGAGAAATCAAAAAACATGATTCTCACAGTACTCCCAGGTTTCTCCAGGTGAGAAAGAGCTCGGTGTTGGAGGAAGATGACAGCGTCGTCCACCCCGATGTCGTCCACCCCGATGCCAGGCTGGTAGGCAAACTGGAGTGGATCCAATGATGCGCTCACCAGGGGGCGGAGATGATCAAGGACCAGCCGCTCCAGGGTCTTCATCAGGTGGGATGTTAGTGCCACCGGCCTGTAGCTGCTGAAGTCCTTGGGGTGCGGAGTCTTGGGCACAGGTACCATGCAGGATGTTTTCCACTGCTGTGGCACTCTCCCCAGCTTCAGGCTCAAGTTGAACATGTGCTCAACAATCCCACACAGTTGGTCTGCGCAGGACTTTAGGAGCCTGGAGCTGATGCCGTCTGGACCTGCAGCCTTCCTCGCTTTGATTTTCCGGAGCTGCTCTCTCACCTCGGTTGTTGTGAGGGACAGTTTGGGGCAGGGGGGCTGTGTATTGGAGGGTGTGAGTGGGGGGGTGGGTTGATGGGATGAGCAGTGGGGGGTGGCTGTGTACTAAGTGTTGTAGGGAGGGAGGAGGAGGTGGGGGAGGAGGTGGGGCAGTGTACTCTGGGTGCAGAGAAGGGGGGCTGCAGCATGGAGGACTGGGCCGGGGAAGGGGTAGATGACCGATCAAATCTATTGAAGAATATGTTCAGGTCATTTGCCCACTTTTGGTCCCCCGCAGCTTGGGAATCAGGTTCCCTGTGGCCAGAGATGGCTTTCAGACCTCTCCAGACTCCACTGACATTCTTTTGTTGCAGTTGATCCTCCATCTTCCTCCTGAAGGTGTTTTTCCCCTCCCAGATCTTCCATCTCAGCTTCTTCTGCACAGCCTTCAGCTCATCCTTGTTTCCAGACTTAAAGGCCCTCTTCTTCTCCTTAAGGAGAGCCTTTATGTCGGGGTTAATCCACGGTTTATTGTTGGGAAAATACCGTACAGTCCTGGTGGGTACGATGTTTTCCACACAGAAGTTAATATAGTCCGTAATGCAGCTTGTGAGACTGTCAATATCCTCTCCGTGAGAATCACAAAATTCCTCCCACACAGTTGTGTCAAAACAGTCCTTCAGAGCCTCTTCAGCCTCCTCGGACCATCTCTTCACTGTGCGGGACATGGCTGGTTGCCTGTGCACGAGAGGTTTGTACACAGGAGATGAACCAGGTTGTGGTCAGATCTTCCCAGGGGAGGGGAAAGGTGATGAATTGTATGCCTCCTTGGTGTTGGCATAACACAAATCCAATATTTTATTGTCTCTGGTGTGGCAGGAAACATACTGGGTCAAGGTGGGCAGAGTAGAGGATGGAGAGGCATGATTAAAGTCCCCAGAGATAAGAAGGAGGGCCTGAGGGTGCTCTGTCTGCAGCCTGCTTGTGACAGAGTGGAGGACATCACAGGCTGCGTCAGCGTTAGCAGAGGGGGGAATATACGCAGTTATCGCGATAACATGCGAGAATTCCCGCGGCAGGTAATATGGCCTCATGCTAACGGCTAACAGTACAATGTCCTTGCGGCAGAGCTATTCTTTAATAGTGATGTGTCCAGAGTTACACCATCTATCATTCACAAACACTGCCAGCCCACCCCCTTTCCTCTTACCGCTCTCCCTCGTCCTGTCCGCCCGTAGCAGCTGGAAGCTGTCCAGCTCCACGGCCGTATCTGGAGTGAGCGCAGTCAGCCATGTCTCTGTAAACATCATGATGCTGCACTCCCGGTAGTCCCTCTGGTGCCGGGTCAGCGCCGCTAACTCGTCCATCTTGTTGGGAAGAGATCTCACATTCCCCATGATGATGGACGGGAGGACGGGTCTGTATCTCCTCTTCCTGGCGCGGCCTTCGGCTCCAGCCCGGCTCCCCTGTCTCCTCCTTTTCAGCTCGCGGGGGACGTCGGGTCTCTTGTGGGGCAGCACCGCGGTGTTGCGGAGCGCTAACAGCTGATCCCTACTGTAAACAATACAGCCATGGCTGCGTACGGGGTCCCCAGACACGGTCGAAAACAGTGACATAAACAAAAGAAAGACCAGAGCAAACTCGGCAATTTTATACTCCATAGTTCCCAGTCAGTTAAAAAAAAGATAGACACGTAAGAATAAATTTAAAAAAAGTTAGAAAGACAGAACTAAAGCAGAAAAAGCTCAACAGTGAGCGGGAGCTGCTGTAACAGGCTGCCACTAGTGCGGCGCCATCTTGCCAAACAGATACTATCCGTCTCGGAGCACTCTGTATCCAACTTAAAATGGGATGTTTTTGTTAATTTGACCCCCAGGACTCTGTAGGCTTTACAAGCTGATCTCATTCTGTATAGAAGAAAAGAGAATGTTTGTCGATATTGTATTGAGAGACAAGTTCCTGAAAGGTAAGGATAGTATTTGCCCCATTAATATCTCTAAGAGTTGTAATACCTTTATCCTCCCAAGCTTTGTTAGTGAATGATTTCCCCCCAGATGGAAGGTGACCATTATTCCAAATCGGGAACAATTTACACCATACATTTTTCTGGTGCTCTGAACACCTTTAGCATGTGAGTTAAAATCGTGCCGTAATATAAACTACATTTTTTGGCAAACATGCCTATAAGGAGAAAGTCCTTCAACTTTATTGGAGCTATTATCTCCTGTTCTGTATTTTTCCATGGTGACACTCTATCCTCTATCCTCCTCCTAAAATTTCTTAATACAAATGCCCAGTGATACAATTTAAAATTTGGGCATGCCCATCCCCCACCCGACTTGAAGAGCTGACTACTTTATACTGGATCATTCACCGTTCCAAACATATTGTCGTAACAGAGAGTCCAGCTTTTTCTAGTATCCTGCTGGGGGAGCAAGTGGGATCATCGCACTAATAAAGTTAATTTGGGGTAAAATGTTCATTTTGAGGACTGATATAAGGGCTGGGACTGACACAGGCAGATGTCTCCATCTTTTATTATCTTCTTTAATTTTTTTTCATAATTAATGCGTAATTTGTTTTAGCCACAGATGATAAGGAGGTACTAATTCTAATACTCAGATAGAGGACCTCATTGGTAACGTTAATTTGGGGAGGTAGGGACACCTTGGTCTGTATTGATCAGCATCAATGCTGATTTTGATTAACCTTGTATCCTGAAAGATATCCAAAATGCTCTAGTGCTTTTAAAACCTTGGGGAGAGTTTGTTGAATGTCTGCCATATAAACTAATGTGTCATCCGCATACAATGATATTGAGTGAGACGTGGCACCTACTGCACTAAGGGAAATCTGAGGAATTTCCTAATTAATTGTGCTAGCGGTTCAATGGAAATATTAAAAATCAGAGGAGACTGGGGATCTCCCTGCCGTGTGCCCCACTGAATATCAAATAGCTCTGAAAAGCCTCCTCCCATGCACACAATAGCTGAGGGATTAGCATACAGTGTTTGAATCATATTGATAAATTCATCTCTAAAATTACATTTTTTTAGAACCCTCCAAATTTATGGCCATTCTAGACGATCAATCGCCTTTTCGGCATCCAAAAATAACAGGCCACAGGTAGGTGGGATATTATGTGTTGCACTGAGTATGTGTAGGAGGTGTTGAATATTATCAGAGGCAAGGCGACCCCTGATAAATCCTGTTTGGTCTGGGCTAACTATTTTCCCAACTACTGTCTCGATCCTGCTAGCTAAGACCTTGGAAAATATCTTGAGATCTGCATTTATCAAAGAGACTGGACAATGATTGGCACATTCCAAGGGGTCCTTACCGGGTTTAGGTACGACTGTGATGAGGGCTGTATTTAGGTCCCTATAAAAATTGCCCATTTCATTTGCATAGTTACGTGTCTCCAACCATATTGGACTAAGAATATCCCAAAGTGTTAGATGTAGCTCCACAGATATGCTGTCTATAACTGGTGTACGGCACTTGTTTGTTACTTTAACAGCTTTAAAATAAGATAAGATAAGATAAAACTTTATTGATCCCACACTGGGGAAATTCGCATGTCACAGCAGCTCAAAGCACAGACAGAAAGTGAAGGGTGATAATGTATTCTAAGAAAAAATAAAACAAAGATTAAAAATAGAAAATATGTATATACAGTGTATGTATATATATATATATATATATATATATATATATATATATATATATATATATATATATATATATATATATATATACATATATATATATATATATATATATATATACATATATATATATATATATATATATACACACACACATATTTTTATATTTTTTCTGGATTAAAAATATACAAAATGTATTTTTTTTAAAAAGTAACGCACTAAAAAGAATGAGCTGTACTCACAGAACTATTTACAATATGTATCTTTATAGGTGGGGAATATTGCACAGAATGTGAACTGCACAGAGTCTTGGTAGTTATGCAGCAGACATAACATTTCGTCAGGTGTTGCTATTAAAGAGTCTGACAGCTGACGGGATGAACGACCTGCGGTAGCGCTCCTTCTTGCACTGTTGGTGCAGCAGTCTACTGCTGAATGAGCTGCTCAGTGCACGGACAGTCTCATGCAAGGGGTGACAGGTGTTGTCCATGATGGATATCAGCTTGGCTAACATCCTCTTCTCGCCCACCTCCTCGATGGTCTCCAGGGGACAGTCCAGGACCGAGCTGGCCCTCCTGACCAGCTTGTTCAGTCTTTTCCTGTCCCTCTCCGTGCTTCCACAGCTCCAGCAGACCACTGCATACAGGATGGCAGAGGCTACCACAGTGTCATAAAAGTCCTTAGCAGTGTCCTGCACACTCCAAAGGACCTCAGTCCCCTCAGCAGGTGGAGACGACTCTGGCCCTTCTTGTACAGGACGTCAGTGTTCGTGGACCAGTCCAGTTTATTGTTGAGGTGAACTCCCAGGTATTTGTACTCCTTCACAACCTCAATGTCCAAACCCTGAATGTTCAGTGGAGTAGTCTGGGGCGCTTTCCTACAGAAGTCAATCACTAACTCAAATAAATAGCTCATCTAGTGTAATAGGCGAGTCTAGAGTTTTGGCATCCTCTAATGACAACCTAGGGAGGTCAAATCCGTTGAAAAATTTGGTAAAGTCGTCTTCAGAAGGAAATGAGTCACTTGTATATAGTTTTTTTAAAGTAATTCTTGAATGTTTCATTTATTTCCTCTGTTGACAATACTACTCCTCATCTGGAGTAGTATTACCTCTTATTTGCAGGTATGGACCTTCTAGCTTCCCGCTGCTTGAGAGTTAATGCCAGAAGACGGCTCGGTCTGCTGCCTTCTACATAATATTTGTGTTTGTGAATCATATATTCTGCCCTACTTTTCATAAATCATTTTAAATTTTGCTTGTTTTATTTTGAGCTCATTTTCTATTGATGTGGTGTGTCTTCCTTTAAGATTATTCTCCAAAGTACTGCATTGTTCCTCTAAGGTAGAAATCTTGTGAATCCTTTTTTTATGCAAATAGAAACTGAACCTCATGGCGTTATTTCGGATAAACCCCTTAATGGAGGCCCAAACTACTGTCATATCTGAAACACTATTTTTATTTATATTAATGAATTCAGTCAGTTTTGTTATTAGTTGGGTTATAAATTCGTCATTTTTTAGAAGAGTGGAATTAAATCTCCATCTAGTAGCCTTATTTTCGATACTTAAAAGTAGGTACAATTGGCTTGCGATCAGATAGATGTCTGGGCAAGAATTCTATTAAATGCATTGAAGGGAGCAAACCCGAGGATATAAGAACATAATCTATTCTAGAGAAAGTTTTATGTCTTGTGGAGAAGAAAGTATAATCTTTAGCAGAAGGATTATGCAACCTCCACACATCAGTTAAGTTTAAGTCTGCTATAAAATGATTAAGTGCCTTGGACGCAGATTCTTGAGAATTTGATATGGTTGGAGAAGACTTATCAAGATCATTGTTTACAAAAGCATTCATATCTGAACCAATATACAGTTGGTAGTCGCTCAACTTCAATAACTGTGAGGTAATTATGGGGAAAAAATTCAGCTTTGAATATAGTTGGGGCATACAGACTGATGAATGCAACTTTTTTGCCCTGAATGGATGTACAGCAAAAAGTCAGACGGCCTTCATTGTCAGAGCCAACCTTTCCAGTTGATACATTTATGCCACGTCTCATCAATATCATAATTCCTTTTGTACGGGTACCATCAGCTGAAGCCACAACTGGTTCATATAAACGGTTTTGAACCCTGGAAACATCATTCACATCATCACATCTATCCTCTTCCTGCATAGGAAATCTAAAATCTTTGAACACTTGTAGGGAGAGTTTAATCCTCTAACATTAAATGGTAAATGGACCTGCATTTGTATAGCGCCTTTCTAGTCGTCTGACCACTCAAAGCGCTTTTTACACTACGAGTCACATTCACCCATTCACACACACATTCATACACTAGTGGCCGAGGCTACCATACATGATGCCACCTGCTACTGCCAGTTTGCCAGTTTATCTGTGTTGCTAATAGATCCCTGGTTTTGCTGTTGTAAGTTGGTGGTGGAGCCCTGAACTAACCCCCTCCCATCCTCCCTGCCATCTCCCTTACCTTGTAACAGAGTGTCACTTAGCAATCTCCAACACACTAACTGTACCCCTCTCAGAAAAATTAGAATCGTAAAGCGGTTCCCATAGACAACCATATCAAATAAGCAAAAATACCTGTTCAAACCTATTGATCTATACAACTGAACTCATTCCCATCTCAAAAATAGTATAGTGAAACACTTAACAGCTCTCTTGCATGGGACTGTTTCTTCAACAGACCATCACTTAGCAATGACGTCATATGCGATGTCTAGGAAATGTAAGTTTACTGAAGGCATAAGCCAACTTGAACATGTCAAACTTAAAGTTATTCAAAACGAACTATTTTGCTTCCAACTACAAAGTTACCAAGGTATAGCACTTAGGTGTGTTCAATATCACCTTAAAAATAAAATGTTTTCTGGGCAGACTTATAACTAACTTTTGTCCATGTATTAACCTCAGCCATTGCATTAAAACCTTAGCCCGCCATATTCAAAAAGTAAATTAACTGCTTATCTAGCTCAGTATGAAAGTATAACACATGAATTTCCCTTGAAAAAAATAAACTGAAGATATCGCTCGTAAGACATTAACTTGCCCGAGTCCATTAGATTACGCATACAGGCTGGTTAAAGTTCTCACTGCTACTCCATCTCCTCCTGAGTAGCTTGTGCTCTTTGACCCGGGTTTTCTTCCATATCCTCCAGCACCGATGATTTCAGGGCTTCTTTGGCCTCTTCCGCCAAAGGAGGAGGCCAAAGAAGCCCTGTGATTCACCTTGTGCCCTTGTGATTCACCTTCAGGATCGCCAAGTATACAATGAATGAGTCGATGCCTTTTTGTCGGAGCTTAGCGCAGATTTCTCTGTACTCCTGCATTGTCCCGGGACTGTAGTCAGCAAAGAACTGTAACTGAGTGCCATCAGGAAGAGTCGGCTTGACTCTCCCTGCACCCTCCAGGATGTTCTGTCGGTCAGTATAGTGTAGCAGCCTGAAGATCATGGTCCGCGGTCTCAAAGAGTTGTTGGAAAATACCTGATATGCATGGTCAATTTCCACCGGAGCGCCGCGGGAGCCCCCGAGTGATGGGATCCAGTTTGGCAGCATTTTCTGTAGGTAACCTCTCGGGCTGTCACCATCAGCACCTGACGGTAAGTTGACCAGCCGCACATTGTTTTCTTTTGGACTCCTCCTTCAAGTCATTAAATTTCTTCTGTAACTTAGCCATCTCTTCGAGACAAGTGCTAGTATCTTCCTCGTTCTTGCGCAGGATAACTTGGATGTTGTCTATTTGTTGAAGACCATGCTAAATTTTTTAGCACGAATGTCCGATTGTTCTTTTAATGACCAGAGAATGTTGCCATTCTCTATCATGTGTTTCTCTAGGTGGTCAAGAGCTTTTTGAAGTGAATCCTTTAGCATGTGTGCTTCCGTCCCCTGCAGCAATTCCATCTCTGTAGCCATTGTCTGCTTGATTAGCATAGCTAATTCCTGGGGGGAATCATTAGCCTGTTGCTGTCTGCTGCTGGAGTCTTGTTTCTTTGTCGAACTTTGTGTTTTTTTCGAAGTCATGACTGTAAGTTTTTCTCTGAGTAAAGCTTGTGGTGAGTCCATCTATGAGCCGCAATTAATAGGAAAAAAAGAGAGGGTTTTGTCAGTGCTCACTGCTGTGCTGCCATCTTGCTTCGTGCCTCACTGGGAGTCCTTATCACCAACACTGTGACTGTGATAAGTGGTTTCAGCTTAAAAATACAGAAATACATCAGTTTTGCATAAGATATTATTGGCTCTAGAGGAAAGGATGAGTACAATTTTTTTTAAAACAATTTCATAAAATCTTGGACAATTCACCCGAGAAAAGCTGGTTGATGTGTACATTTTTTCAGAATTGTATCCTCAACAGTTTCAGTGTTTTAGGTTTTATGGCGTTCCTCTTACTGCCTTCCGCTTGTGCTTCTTCTGCTTACTGGCGTTGGAGCTGGTGGGCGGGGTTGAAGAAATTGCCAGGAAACTACCTACACCTGGGTAGATGCACACAAGGTGGGTACATCCTCCTATCTCTGCACATCTGTTGCAAACTCTGGTTTAAAAGTCAACATGTCATATCCTGTGCTACTTTATTAATTTCCAAACTTAAATTTCAAAGCTCCTAGGACAGATGTCAAATACCCAGTATGAGTAAAATAATGCAAAAGGTATATGGTAGACTGAAAGTATAGTCGACTAACAGAACTTCACGGAAGAAGAAATTAGTGTAATGTGAGACTGATGGCTAGTTCTGGCAGCTGCATTTTGAACCAACTGTAAATGATTTAGAGCAGCTTGACTGAGGCATGTGTAGGGGGAACAAATAATCTAGACCAGAGAAGGTGAAAGTGTCAATTAATAGCTCAAGATCAGTAGACCTTGTACGTCTGATTTTTGTGATATTTCTTAGTTGAAGGAACCAGGACTGGACAAGCCTTAGTAACAGGGTGATAAAAGTAATTTATTGGTCAAAGATAATACCAAGATTCTTAGAGATAGGTTCGATATTTATGTGAAGTGGATCAATAAACTGATCAACTGCAGGGGCACAATTACCAGGATCAATTTAAAAAAAAAAAAATCTGATTTGTCAGGGTTTAATGGAAGAGTGTTAAAACACATCCAATCTTTGGTGGCAGCTAAGCAATCACAGAGGGAGGACAGTTAATTAAGGTTATTTATTGGGTTTGGCAGAGAGATAGATCTCTGTATGATCTTGTATGACATGTCTTGAAAGCGGCTGAACAAATGACCCAGAGGAAGCATGTACAATGACAAGAGGACTAGTCATGAAAAAGAGGGGCAGAGGGGAATGCCTTATGTTTAACCCGGCCTAGTGTAACAGTGGAACCACCTCATGATGCGGTGGTGTCTCTTTTGGTTAACCCAGAATTTGTCACTATCGCCTGTGTTTATATTCCCTTCAGAGGCTGGCACAGACAAACAATCAGGGAATTACATTGAGCAACTTATGTGCAAGAGACCATATATCCAGAGCCCACTTGGGCAGTTTGCCAGGGTACTTAACCAGGCCAATTTTAGGAAGATATTGCCAAAACTGCACCAACACAACCAATTTAACACGCATTATTAACATACTGAATCACTGCTATACCCCCTTCAGCCATGGCTACAGAGCCTTCCCTCATTTACCATTCGGCAAATCAGATCACTCCTCAATTCTCCCCCTCCCTGCCTACAGGCAGAGACTGAAATAGGAAGCCATAGCCTATAGGACTGCACACTGCTTGTCAGACCCACCAGACACAATGCAACAGAATTGTTTTGATCATGTATCCTGGGAGATGTTCAAGACCATTAACATCAATATTAGCAACCACACATTTAGTCACCAGCCTAGGAAATGCATGGATACAAAAAATTATTTAAAAAACAGGCCTAACCAAAGACCATGGACTAAGAGTGACGTCCGTGCAGCTCTCCACACATGGAACTCAGCCTTTACCCTTTATATGCAACACACCAAGAACAACAATCAGACAGACACAGAGGAAGTAATGACAACAGATGAAGTCCAAGCTTAAGTCCAACAATCAAGGCAGGGACTTCAGACTGTTACAGACTACAAAGGAAAAACAGCAAATCACAAACACAGCACCTAACTTTCCAGACAACCTGAATTCTTTCTATGCCAGATTAACCCGTCTCCTAGTGACCACCTGTGATGTCCTGCCCACCCCAACTCCCCATCATGACACCCTTCCATCATGGCTGCAGACCAGGACTGCTCCCTTTCCATCACCGCGGCTGGTGTTTGCTGCACATTCATGCAGATCAACCTATGCAGGGCAGCTGGGCCGGACAGCTTCCCTGGCCTTGTCCTGAAGGTCTGCACCAACTAGCTGGCGAGGGTATTCAACTTGTCCCTCTCCCTCAAGACTGTCCCCACCTGCTTTAAACAATATACCAAACCTGGCACCCTCGCTGTACTAAAAAGGCTTCAGGAAGCTGCACACAGTCACTGTACCCAGCTGTTATTTATCAATAAATAAATATCTCCCATCTCCTCCTAAAACTATGATTGATGATGTCAAGGAATGCTCCAAACCCTTGTTTGTCGTCTGACTTAGTGGCCAAGCTAAGCACGTGGAATGGAAGCGGGGGACAACTGCTAGCCTAGCTGTATCAAAAACAGAAAAAAAAAATCACCTTTTAACAACCTCAAAGCTATCTCACTGACAAGCTGAGCAACGCATGTAAATATCAGTTTGTAGCTATCAGTTTTCTCTGCTACATAGAGAGGATAGCATCTTACATATATCAGTTTCCCACACAAATCCACCCACGCACCAACTGCTTTATCGCTTCCAATGCAGACATCCGTAAATGAATAACACACATCTTCCAATCAATCCAAGATAAAAGACTGGGGCCATGAGGTTATCTGACCTAACATTTTACCATGTTTTCACAAATGTAATGACTCATTTAGAATGAAACTAAAACTATGTTTTATCACCTTAAAAGCAAAATGAAGATATTTTTTTCCCCACAAAACTGACATGTGCCTTCATCTAATTAGATTACAATAATACACTGCTACTAGGCCTTTCAAATGAATGTGTAGCACAAAGGCAGCTGATGTTAAAATCCAAATAACAAAACAATATACTAATGCATTTCTACAAGTCCTGCTTTCACTGGATTCTTTATGTCAAATTATTTTCAATCATATTAATTTATTATGTTCTGTTTTTATAGTGTGGGTTTGTGATGTGTACCTGGGGTTGATTTCTCCTGCTCCTCTTCTTCTGCTCCATCCATCAGCTGCTGTCTCTCCTCTGATCCCACAGCTGTATATTCTGTCTCCCTGCTTTTCCACTGAGGTAATGAAGGTGGAACAACCAGCAGGAAGAAATAGCTGGTGATGGTGTTAGGACAAGCAAAACAAAAGAGCCAAGAAGGATCATGTCATCTGAACTGCGAGTAAAATAAAAGAAGGATGAACAGAGAAAAATACCTAAGAAACAAATGTAAGGACTAAAAGCAGGTCAGGTTAAAGGAGAAGTCCAGTATTATGCACTTTGCGCCCCATTCCTGGGTTGTTTATGATGAAATAGAGTGGTTAAGACCAAAAACTTGACGATTGCTCCTTCTCTAAGAATTTGAGAGAATTTGGCTTTCCCCTGCCTGGCTTAACAATGCTGTCTATGGCCATGTGTAAATCTGTCCTAAAACCACCTTAAACGTTCATTTCCAAAGCCATGAAACTCACTGAGTGGTCAGTGGTGTTTGTTGATGTTCCGACATAAAAATCGTAGCAAACTGTGGTTTCCATTCATGTTTTCGCTATTCATCTCAATTGTGGAACTATTTTTTCAGCTGCCTCACACCCGTGTGTAAACTTCTGCTTGATCGTTCGTTTGACCCTCGTTTGTCATACACTCCAGCCCACTTGATGGCAATAATGCTCCTTTACGTGGGTGTCACCAACCGGCAGGAAACCACTGCAATGTAATGGGACACAGAAAAGAAGCAGAAGAAGGCTGACGTTGTGTTCAAAGGCATCGTACTGTGAAGGTTGTTTACAAGCGAATAATAATGGGCAAGTTTTCGTGTGGTCAGAGACTGCAGGAGAATTCCTCCGAAGAGGAGGAGCGCACACAGCACTGTTGACCGGGCACTTTCGCTGAGCTAAAAGACTAAAATGACTACAACCTTGTCGTAAACAACCCCCTTTCCGTTTCTGGTGGCAAATTACTACCAATGGACAATGAGGCTTCCTATAGAAAATCAATGCATGGACAACATGTCAAATAAATCATCACAGGAAGCACAGTTTGCTACGAGTTTTATGTCGGAACATCAACAAACACCACTGACCACTCGGTGAGTGTCATGGCTTTGGAAACGAACGTTTAAGGTGGTTTTAGGACATATACACTTGGCCACTGACAGCATTGTTAAGCCAGGCAGGGGAAAGCCAAATTCTCTCAAATTCTAAGAGAAGAAGCAATTGTCAAGATTTTGGTCTTAACCACTCTATTTCATCATAAACAACCCAGGAATGGGGCTCACAGTGCAAAATACTGGACTTCTCCTTTAAACTGACCTGTAATCCTAAATTATAGTAAACATAGTAATATAGTAAACAATACCAGATTCAAAATGAGTAACCACTCTTTGGACCTTTTTCATTTTTAAAAATTGTTTTAAACTCTTCTCTTTTCAGTTTCTTTCTGTTCTGTAAAAGAAATGTGAAAAGGTGCAATGAGTATTAAATGCAAGTGTGCAGCTCCAACTGAACAGAGTGACATGTGTGACATGCACACACAAGAATCTGTCAATGCTTTTTTCGTACACACAGGGACAGATCAAAATTAACATACAGTCATGGAAAAAATTATTAGACCACCCTTGTTTTCTTCAATTTCCTGTGCCTTTTAATGCCTGGTACCACTAAAGGTATATTACCTTAAGAATACAATGAACACGACAAAAAATGCAGCTGATTCCATAATACTTTATGTCCTATTTGACATGCTTAAGCTTAATTGTATTCCCAGGGTATATAAGAGGCCATTTCATGTCTTCAATTTACATGCAAAGGAGTGGTTTCCTGCTTACATTCAAGCCGTAGCACAACTCAGAAGTTGTCAACTCTCACATAATGCCTAAAACAAAAGAATTATGTGAAGCCACAAAGGCAGCCATCTTGGCACTGCAGGAAATTGGCATGAGTGAGAGACAGGTAGCCAAAAAACTGAAGATCTCCAAGACAGCCGTTCATTACACCAAGAAAAAGCAAGCCGAACATGGTACTACCAAATTGCTAGTTGGTCGAGGCAGGAAACATCTTTCTACCCCACGAGAGGACCATGCATTCATCCGTTCCTGTGTCAAGACTCGTCGTCAGACCTCCGGGGACCTTAAAAATGAGTGGGCACTGTCGAGAAATGTGACTTGTTCAGCAAGGACAGTTCGAAACCGACTTCTTGAAGCTGGTCTGAAGTCACACAGGGCATGGAAGAAGCCCTGCATCAACGAAAGGCAGAGGAAGGCCCGCTTACACTTTTCTAGTGATCACAAGGATTGGACTGTTGATGACTGGGCTAAGGTTCTCTTCAGTGATGAATCCAGTTTTGAGTTGATGCCCACTCCAGCCAACTTACTGGTTAGGAGGAAGCCTGGAGAAGCCTACAAACCAGACTGTCTTGCCCCTACAATAAAACATGGGGGTGGATCGGTGATGATCTGGGGTTGTTTAAGTATGGGTGGAACAGGGCAAATGCAATTGTGTGAAGGGCGAATGAACCAGGTCACGTACAGGGCTACTCTTGAAAACAGTCTTCTTCCATCAGCTGATAAACTCTTTCCTGCCTCGAATCACTGGATTTTCCAACAAGACAATGCCCCTTGCCAAATGGCTAGATATCAGCTCTGAGCTATTTTTGTTGTTATCATTATATTTGTCCAAACAAATGTACCTTTAGTTGTACCAGGCATTAAAATGAACAAGAAATTGAAGAAAACCAAGGTGGTCTAATAATTTTTTCCATGACTGTATATATTAACATATTTGTTATCATCTGTTTTGCAAAAGTGTCAAATCCTTATCAGTTGTCGAATGACAGAACTTTTTTCTTATTTTTTCACTTCGTCACTTACCAAATCAACATAGCAAACGGGACCACCAGCATGATGAGAAGTGTTATCTGGGGAGACAGGCCAACTTGGGTGAGACCCGAGTATAGGAGGGCTCCAGCAACACCAGCACCACCAGTACCTGAGCCCCAA
The DNA here is from genome assembly GCA_019142605.1 of Cephalopholis sonnerati. NCBI lineage: Eukaryota > Metazoa > Chordata > Actinopteri > Perciformes > Serranidae > Cephalopholis > Cephalopholis sonnerati. The sequence goes on from JAGQAX010000016.1 coordinate 423,491, forward strand.
CCTCCCAGTACATCCCTGAGGCAAAAAAGCACTGATTACAATCCAAACTAAATATATTTATAAGACACACTGCAGTGTATTCAATTGCAGTTACATTATAAAACACAATAACATATATGCATACACATGATTTGTTAGACTATCAGCAGCTACTAGACTTTGTTACTGACAATCTTTCAGTTTTCAACAGGTTCATGACAGACAGGTATTCAAATCATCTTTCAGAGACTTGAAGCTTGCTTGAGATAGAGGTTTATTGTGTGTGTGTGTGTGTGTGTGTGTGTGTGTGTGTGTGTGTGTGTGTGTGTGTGTGTAGTCACATTATTGTCACATGGCATTGTGGTTGCAAAGAGGAAGTATGTTTTCCTTTAAGTTTGATCAAATGCCTAGTTCACATTTCATGACTTTAGTCCTTTAGTCAGAAGATTTTTTTAGACCATCATTGAAATCTGAGAACAAATAGCTAGAAGATGACTGAATCATTGAAATATCGTTAACATCATTGAAATAAATGGTTTTGAAATCCAACTGTTAATAACTGTGTTACATTCGACTATGCATACTATTATCTTACAAAATTATTGCCAGTAGATTGTAGGTAGATACAGTAGCTCAAACAAATCCGTTAACACCAAACCTTTATTTTCACCTCTGGTGTAGACAATGCTGGGACAGGACAACAGTGCTTATGTCCTCGCATATGGCTTTCACAAGATGATAATAATTATCTCGAAATTATTTTCTTCCCTAGAGATATAATAAATATTCGGGATGTCCTCATATATTAAACCACAAATATGCCAGTATAGGGCCCCTTAAATGCCAGTTGCCACTTAACATTAACCAGAAGAAGGAGAGGCAACAGCAGTAGTTGTAGTACGAGTAAAAGAAGACTAGACCCTGCACTAATGAGTATATAACGTCATAACGTTACAAAAACATTTAACAAGCTCATGAAGTTATTTTAGTATGATTGTTTTTGACCCCAGATAACACTGTAGCGCTACTCCACAACTGAATTCCCCACACAATGTTCACTACAGTAGCTGTACAGTTGACTAATCTAATGCTAATGGTAAGTTAGCATGATGATGGGACAGAATAACTAACTATTTCATTACAATGAAATGACATAAGGTTTTTGGTTTTGTGTATTTACTCTATTCACATTGTCTGGTAAAACACTTACAAAATGTTTTATACCATCCGTTTGACATGCTGCTAACCAGAATTAAGATTTCTTTGTCTATTTATTGTTTTGATTCTACTTTAGAATTGCTCTGCTGTTTGGCAATTGTTGTAATGTTCTGACAATAAAGCCCATTTTCCACTGCACAAAAAACAGTCAACACCTGCTAACATCTGGCTTTTAATGTAATGGGAAAGCTTACAATCAGAATTCACACCCAGGTCAAATGACTCTGGTATTTTTTGGCTCCGGCATTGATGGAAACACAACATCCATGTGAACCCATTAATTTTAGTCCCCAAGCTGGCAAGATGTAAGAGTTTTTTTTTTTTTGTTTTTTTTTTAAAGTTGAATAAGTAAGATATATGTAAACAAGGAAAGGAGTCTATAGTCTATTTTTAGCAGGTTTTCCCCTTTTTGAAAAACCTGTGTACACATGCTTATTTCGGTGGAAAAGAGGTATTTATTAGTTTAAACCACAATTAACCATATTGTTACTTCAGCTTCCACCTGGGCAAAAATCAGCCTTTAAATGCAAAAGAATCAATAATATGACTTTTTTAGTGTGATTATTATCGATATTGACTGATGTGAAAATTTTTATTGTGCTAACATTTTTTAGCCATGGCGCACTGCCACTTCATTTCCCATGTCACTTCTCAAAAGTGTAATCATCACAAAACTGGTTGGGACCAGACATACTCATCGGGGATTCCTCCTGGTGAAAGATCTTGTTGTCTGACACCCTGTCACCAGTCAGTCATGTTATACAAAAACCACAACTTCAAGACTCCCAATTACAAGACAGCAAGTTGTGGACTTTGAACAGTAAAGTGATTTGACAACTGACATAATAGTATGCAGTAATGTATAAAACTGTTTGCTATCAACAGACTATACCTTACACTTAAGGTACAGTCATTTGCTGTCATTTTATCTCTACTTATATCAACTAGAGATAGTCATGAGAGGTTGGGATGGGTGTTTACCTGCTGAAGTACACAGTGAGAGAGAGGAAGGACAGTTCTCCCAAACCAGAGCTGATACTGGCAAAGATCACTCCTAGAAACACAGTGGTAGAGAGGGAAGGACAGAGATGCCTTTAACATGCTGTAATTATGTTAAAGGCAAGTAATTATCACATGGGGGTTATTCCTTAGTTTGACCAGGAAGAAGAATGATATTTGAATTTAACTCAAATGTGTAATTAATCAAATTAGTTGTGACGTGATACCAGACTAGACTTTTTTTGACAACCAATATGGCCGTTAATATTCCAAAATTCCAGCCATAGAGAACTGCCTGCGATATTTTTTAAATAGCTATATAAAGAGCAATGAAACACTTAAAAATAAATAACTTGAAATAATTTAATTGAAGAAGTAGCCTATTGAGCACAGTGACTAATAACAGGTTTAGTAACAGAGGCAAAGGAGGGAAAGGACTCTGTGCGCCAAACATCACTGCAACCCTGATAAATCAGTTGTCACACAGCCGCCTGTCAGCAGTTATCTGGTTGTTTACACCAGAGAAGTATTTTTCTGTACTGGTCAGCAAGAGATTCTGCTCCTCTGCTCTGTTCTTAACTCATAGAGAGCTCTGTCTTTGTCTGCTTGTGTGTGTGTGTGTGTGTGTGTGTGTGTGTGTGTGTGTGTGTGTGTGTGTGTGTGTGTGTGTGCGTGTGCGCGCTCGTTTGTGCTAGCTGGTATCATTGTTTCTTCTAAATATATTCTTTATATCCTTTATAATAGATAATCAGTGTGTTTTCCTGCAGAAAAAATAGACCACACAGGAGCTATCACTACAGATCAGACAGCCAGCCACATAGTTCGGGGCCAAGGCTCTTGACCGCCAAGCTAGGGGCCAGCTTGGCCTGTTATCCACTGTCTGACTCACTGTGGTGGAGTGAAGCCAATCTCTTGTCTGTTCTACCAGAACTTCCTGGAGAACGTGGTCCATGATGCTGTCACCTATCAGCATCAGCAAACACGTGCTTTAAAACGATTAACTCAAGTCATCACAAACTTAACTCAAATAACACACCTTTCTCTAGGTGCAAACACTAAGCCTTGAAATTGTTAACATGCCAATCAGAACTGCACAGGTCAATAAAAAGGGCCTTGACGCATGTCCATGTGATTTGGAACATTGGATCCAATGTCAAATTAAGTCAATTTATTTATATAGCTAATATCACAAATCATAATTTGCCTCAGGAGGGTGTTATATTCTGTGCAGCATACGAGACCCTCTGTCCTTAGACCCTCACACCTGATATAAAAGAACCATTCCAAAAAACCCTTAACAGTAATGGTATATTATGGGAGAAACCTTAGGAAGAGTAACTGCGGAGGGGTCCCTCTCCCAGGATGGACAGAAGTGCAATAGATGTCATATGTACAGAAAGGCAATCCATAAAACATATGTGCAATGCCAAATTTACAAGACAACAGAGAGAAAGAGGAAGACAACAACAACAAAAGACAAACAATCTCATACATCATTCCACTGCATTTCATTATGCGTTCATACATGGGAGGACTATGAGAGAAGCTGGACAGCCAGTACAATCCAACCTAAGCTGTTACACAGCTGCATCAATTGACTGTACTTTAAGAAGATAAAACAGATCATTTGCTTTGTTGTTACTGTGGTACATGTTATGTTGTAATGCATTTAGCCTGAAAGTTATCGCTCAGTGTAGTTTTTACCTAAGTGATAGATGACCAGTTAGTGACCAAGGTCAGTAACAGAGAGGCAGCCATCTGTTGGAGGTAAGCAGACTTCTCACCGCGTAGCAGGAGACTGCCCTGGTGAATATGGCTTATACAATTACAAAAATGCCATCTGTCTCAGTGGAAATTCAAACACGCATAGTTAAAGACCAGGTAGTGTTCCAATGAACTGATCAGCATTTCCACCAATGGTGGATATCTGTAGTGATGTGACTGTGGAATCTATCCAGAGCTGAATAAGGCACACAAGGGCATTTTTTCCCCACACTGCCTTAAAAGACCAAACATGTGTGATATTGGTGAGACATTATGGCCTGACCCAGACCTGAGATAAGATGATGGGAACACTGATGCCGATGCTAAAGAATCAGTACATTTGCTGCATTTGGAATTAAAGCTTCTAGGAATTAGGTGTTTTTATTGTTACATGTTTCGTAAGTGTGACACTGAGAAGGTCAGCAGCATACAGTAGTACTCCATAATCCACTGTAAAAGCTATACAGAATATTATATTTTTATCATTATCATAATCTGCTCAGCAGGCTTTGGTGCTTTTCTTATTCACTTCTACCTAGAAAATCATAGAATTAGCAGAGCACTTTCCTCTCAAGTGAGCAGTGGATTGAGGTTTATCCTTTAGGCTGTACTGGACTCTGACCTCTGATGTGCTGAGAAGGACAACAAGGACCTTGATATTAAACATATAAGCGGTGGTCAGTGGTGTAACTGACTCCTTAGATTCATTTGCCTCCTTTTCTTAAACTCCTCTGCTACAGAATTGAGACAAATGCCTGTATCAAAGAAAAGTGTACATACATTTACAAACTTGAACTGCAATATCAGTTCACTGATCAGTGTTGGCATGGTGACAAATATTTGTTGCAGCACGTCATGATAAGACTAAAATGGTATCTTATTTCTGTGTAATAACCACAGCTGCACCCATTCCGATAACAGGAAATATATCAAGCTTTATCTAATGCATGATCAGGATTCTTGACAGTTTCACCACCAATAATGATAGAAGCTATGACTAAATTTGATGAGTGCTTTGTAAAACAACAAAACAAATGGCAGCTTTACCTAGAATGCTCATCCACACAGCTGATGAGAAGGACACAAAGAGGAAACTTGTTGCTGCCATGATGGCACAGATCAACACTCGGATACTAGGAAAAAAGAAATAGATGGTAAAAGTGCAACACAGTACAATACTCATGCAGAACTGTCCAATGACAGACTGCACTGTAAACAAGCCACAACAAGACTACTGATTTACTGTCAAGAGAAATTCAATAAAATCTGTCCAGTCAATGAAATAATCGCCAGAACACAGATTAAACTGGCTGTACTATAATGGCTACCATCAATGAAACTGAACATTTCTGCACATTTTACAAAATAAAAGATCAGCATTGTCGAGAAAGAGACACGTTACCTGTACCAAAGGAGTGTTGAGTTTCATTGACAGTTAGTAGGAGTGACAGGAAAGAATTAGTGAATGGAATGTATATGATAGTAAATGTATCAAGACAACAGGTAAACACGAAACAAGTGTTGAGTTTGCATTAACCAGGGAGCAGGGGACATGAAGGCCTGGCACTGGACACTATTTGAAAATATGCTGTGACAAAAAGTCAAATGAGGCACCAAAGTAAGCACCACATTCACAAGTGATGTGTCTGCATAAAACACTACATGATGAGATGTCTGGTGCTAATGATTATCTTACCCATAAGGTAGTTTGTGGATCACAAAGGGAGCAGACAACTTGATGATAAGTGTTGGGAGGATGTCAGCTAACAGCACTGCCTGGTGAGAAAAGCATCAGAGTCCTCTTTAAAATCATTACTATTCATATGCCAAACATACTAAGGGAAATTATGTTAGAAGATTTCTGTGGAATAAATTTTATGGTTGTCCAAAGCAGTGGCTTCCAATGCTATTGTGGTGGCAATATTTAAATAACATAAAACATAATATAAAAAACATTTTAAAAGGCAGTCACCATTGCTAAATGACGACTGAGGATATCCTGTAAAAATATACACAACTAGGGCTGGGCGATATGACAAAAATATAATCACAATAAGTTTCCCCGTATTGACCCAATATTGATATTTATCACTGTATATAATTTTATAATGCTGCCAGTTTGAAAAGCATCCTCATAATGTCTGACACCTAAAAAAAAAACAAATTACTTTTCAGCTTCCCACAGCACTCCTCCTAAAGCTGGGGCAGGGCAGTTTGAGAAAAATATTTCCTGCATGGGATCTCCTACCTGCAGTCTCACACTTTAATTAATTTCTTGAACCCGTCTTTCTCCATGGTGCTCATGGGCATCATGTCTTTGGCTAGAAAGTATGACACTGTGTCTGTCATATCTCTGCTCCTTTTCGATCACTAACAATTCCCTGTTAATATTCAGACTGGTGGTCATGTGATGCAGCTGAGCTAGGTAGACGCTTGTCCCAGAGCGCTTGTCCTCCTCTATTAGTTTTCTATCATGGGATACATTAAAAGCTCATTTAAGAGGACAAATAATCTACTGTAAAAAAGGACTAAAAAAAGCAATACACTGCAGAAAAAGAAGGGTCAGAAAAAGACATTCTTCAGTTGGAAAAGGAGTTTCAACAACCCAGAGATAAAAATATATACCGTTTGTTGGTAAATAAAAAAAATGCAGTACATTAAGTATCACAGGGCTGAAAAATCGTGTAAATAAATTGTGGTATATTACCAAGGCTACAGTATCTTTTCCTGTCCTTACCTATTCCAGTACCACAGTTTCTTTAAAACTCTTACTAAACACATTCACATGGGGTCCAAGGATTTCTTTGGGAAGGCTTACATGGGACTATAAGCAGGGTGGCCTCCGACTACCTAGTTTTAAAAAGTGTCGTTTGGTTGCCCTAATGCGACTTACGTCTTTCCTTTTTGAGATACAAAGTGTTCCCTCCAGGGCTTTAATTGTAATGGATGCTCTTAAAGAAAGGCGCCTGATGATTTCCTTTACAAATGGACCACAAGGACCATAAGTACTAGAACTGATAATGCTATTTTATACATTTTATTCAAGTATGGTATGAGGTCCGCAAATGTCTTGGATTAGAATCTACACTTTCACCCACAACAATATTACGACAGACTGACGTTACCCATGACTCTGGATAACAGAACTCTCTAAGTGTGGCATCAGAAAGGAATTCACTATTTGGAGAATTGTTTTGATATGGATCTCTGATGTCTTTTGAGGATCTGAGGAGAAAGTTTGACTTGTCCAACAAAACTTTTCAAATCTTCAACTAAGATCCTTTCTTAGAGCAACTTTGGGACCTAAATGACTTTACCTGTGCTCAGTGATATAGAAAAGCTGCTTCATGAGGAAAGTGCACCTTGGTTCGTTTAAGAAATGTAAGTTCTGTTGACGGAAGGAGCTTCAAAAGTGGGGTTGCATAAATCTAGAGAGAGATGGGAATCTAACTTGGATATAACAATAGATACAGAGCTTTGGTCAGAACTATGTCAAAAGAGTTTGTCTGCCACTATTAATGCTAGTTACAGACTCATTCATTATAACTTTCTTTACCAACTCTGGAAAAAAGTTTTCGGACACCCCATGCATTTGTGAAATATTGCATTAAGAATCACTCTTAGGTCTTCAAGTGCAATTTCTTTTAGTACAGTCACAGCCAAATTACTAAACAAATCCTAAAAAAGCCATTAAAAACTTAAAATTGATTGGTTCCATAAAAATACATAAGAAACTTTGAGTTTTGGGTAATTTTGGTACCAGTGATCCACTAACGAAGGTCATGCTTTTGATTAAAAGACACAATTTTTGTTGCCGTGCTTCGTGTCTATATAAAGCCAGCACATTTGAAAGTTCTTCAGAGACAAAAATGGCTAAAACAAGGAACCTAACGCAGGAAACACGCCTGAAGATACAGATTCTCAGCCAGGAAGAGTACAGCTGCCACCAGATAGCCAGGAAGTGCAGATGCAGTCCTTCAGCAGTTGGATACACTCTGCAGAAATACAGACAAACCAACAGCTTGGAAGCTGGGCATCCAAGGGTTTCTTCAGCAAGAAATGACCGCATCCTGATTCGCATGTGCAGGGAAAACCACCGAATGACATCACAGGAGCTTCAGCAGCAGCAGTGGTCAAACCAAACTGGTGTCCAGTGTTACACCCGCACTCTACGTGGCCAACTTTTAGATCATGGCTTAAGGTCCTGCAAGGCTGTCAAGAAGCCCCTGATCAATGAGAGACAGAGGTTAGCCTGGCATCGTTGGGCCCAAGCACACAAGAACTGGACAGCCAGGAATTGGAAGAAGATTCTGTGGTCAGATGCGTCCAGTTTCCAGCTTTATCTTCCTCCTGCTAATGTGAGGGTACGCAGAACGGCAGGCGAAGCATTATCTCCAGCATGTACAGTACCCACTGTCAATCACGGTGGAGGCAGTATCATGGTTTGGGGATGCATGAGTGCTGCTGGTGTTGGTCATCTCACTGTCTGTGATGGCACTTTGAACTCTGCCAAGTATTGTGCCATTCTCAAAACCCACATGCTCCCTTCTGCACGTGCACTGTTCCGTCGAGGTCAAAACTGGATGTTTCAACAAGATAATGCCCCTTGGCTGCAGGAGCACAGTATCCAGGTCTTAGAGCGGCCAGCTCAAAACCTGGACATGAGCCCCATTGAAAATCTGTAGTGGATTATCAAAAGGTCTGTTTCAAAGCGTAAACCAAAGAATTTAGAAGAATTAAAAGCAGTAATTCAAGAAAAATGGGACAAGATTACCCCTCAACAGTGTGAAAGGCTCGTGGGGAACATGCCAGCCAGGATTAGAGCTCTACTGCGTGCTAATGGCAGGACTACTAAATATTCATTTGAAATATTTCATTTGTGATGGTTATTCATTTTTTGTTCAGTTTTGAACACATTATCTATTGTTGTTATTTATTTGTTGACTTTGATACCGACAATGTTGAGAACTGACATATTGAAACTGTCCAGAATTTAGTTTTGTTAGTTTTTCTTGTAAACACTAAACAAAAAAAATTATCATTTGTATTTGTTTGTGTCCGTCTAACGCAGCCACACCTTTTGAAACACAAAAAAGATTTTTCCACAAATATTTCATGATAATATTTGAGATTGTGTAAAATTTTAAGGGTGTCCGAAAACTTTTCTCCACCACTTTATATAATGCTACAGAGATTGCATGAATATAAACCTAGGTTACCAAACAGATGTTTTAGATGGTTGTTGATGGATGCTTTATGTGGTCTGGATGAGGGCTCGAATGACATAAGTAAAGTAATGACAAAACTTGTAGGATTTGCTTTTCCATTGGACCCACAAATTTACCTACTGGGGAACTTAACAAACACTAGTGCTTCTTTACAGAACTTCCAAAAGAAGTTTTTGGAAATACCTTTGAGCATTACCAGGAAGTGCATAGCGGTGACCTGGAAGTCTGATTCCCATTTTACCATAGCTAGGTGGTTTTTGGAAATGAACAGCTGCATTTCACTTCATTGTGTGGAGGATCGTGTATTCTCAAGGATCTCAAGCCATGTTTGTGTGTATGTTCTGTATGTTTTGTTCAATTAAAAAAATCAAAAAAAAAAAAGAAAAATTCAGACTGGTTAAGGTTATTCCCAGTTGTATGATGACAAGCCATTTACCGCAGTGGAGACAGGATTGCAGTCATAGCGACTACTGTTGCTGCTGTTCCCACCTTGGAAATCCATGGCTGATGAGGTTGAAGTCTAGACATAAAAAAGGAAAAGGGTAAGAAGTGAATAATTTGCTTTCTTTATGTGTATACAGACTTTAAAGCTTCAAGCCATTAGCAATAAAAAGGGTCACTTCAATACTAAATACTTAAATAAAAATTTGCCTTCTTACAGATGCTGTGGAGTTTTCTGACACCTGTTTTTTGAGGATGTCATGGGCCGCGCTCAGCATAATCACATATGCAAAGTTGTTGCACAGTCCGAGGAGCCTGGGGAGGTCATCAGAAGTGGAGGTAGAAAATAAAGGATAAGCAGATTCAGACTCAATAACTGACTACTAAGCCACAAGCTGAAAGGTTTTTCTTTGTATACTGAAATTGCACATGCATCAGAGTTTAATGTTGTCTGGACAAAAATACTGGTAAGCAAGGCTTGGAATTCAGTGGCAACATTTGACAACTGAAAGTTTTTGATATTCAGTCTTACTTATCTATTTCAGCTGGTAAAAAAATGTATTGGAATATGATACCCTGCTCTAATAGTAACTGAAACCATAGCCCGTGGATCCCATCGATGGGATTACACCAATCATGATACAGCAATCCACTCTATAAAGTGAAATATCCCCTTCTTTACAAACTATCCCCCTACTTCCAGCCCCCTTGCTTGGACCACACTCAATCTCAAACTCGGCCTTCATTTTGATCTCAACTACACACCTGTAAAGTTTTCATGACTGCATCTTGCATGGCTGAAACTCTATCAGTCAGGCAGACATATAAATAGGGTTTGGTAACAAACTTGGTACTTTTAAGGGTACAAAACAAATGACATTAGCACTAAAAAGTGCCGATTCATGTTACATCCATTGGCCAAATTTTGGTAACTGAAAGCTCATCTGGGTTAGATCGCCGGTATAAGGCAAGGCTGGAAGTGTGGCAAAGCACCCTGAAGCCTGAAAGCCAGCCACAAAGTTTTGAGGATGGCAGCAAAGTTCCATGGAGCTGCCTGGTTCGACTTCAACAAAGGGAAAACAATACCAGTTATTTGGGCCTTCTCTTTGCTGGTAAAAATGTAATTAGTAACTTAATTGTAATTTGGATGGCCCTATAATTTCCGTGATATGGAAGACATGGACATATTTGTGGAATTTGGTAATAAAATGGAATCAGCTGTAAAACACAGAGTATCGTGGAATTTGCAAAAGTGTGAGTGCAATAGCTTGTCTGCAATCACATGACTATTATGACCCCCAAAATTCAGATGGAGGGCAGGATGTGATTAATTCACATGCATGAACTGGATATAAATAAATGAGACTACATAAAAGGGTTGGATAAACCTGCAAACACCAGGTATTGTCAGAGAATTGAAACTTATTCTGCTAAGCTTTAATATTAATGTTTGCTGTTTCTCTGACTTTTTTTTAAACTTCTCCCCGTTACAATTACTGTTTTCGGGACTCGCCCTGTGACAGTCTGGCATCCTGTCCACGGTGTACCCCACCTCTCACCAAATGTCAGCTGGGATAGGCTCCAGCACTCCCACAACCATAATAAGCAGTTACGAAAAATGAATGAATTAATGTCCTGGGACTTAATGTGGCTTTAGTTTTTTCACCAATTTAATTGATTGTGCCTTAGCTGAATGGACAAAAAAAACTAAGCTGCTATGCTTTAGTGTCATTAACACAGCGGTGGGTAGAGTATTGAAAATGTACACTTAAGTAAAAGTCCAATTACTTCCATGAAAAATGACTTTAGTAAAGGTGAAAATTACCCTTTGAAACACCTACTCAAGTAAAAGTGAAAAGTACCTGGTTAATAAATTACCTA